>CM035437.1:40326315-40851315 GCA_020310875.1 Ceratopteris richardii
GTCATATCGGGGAATCGGATGTATCAATATCTACTTAGAAATTAGAACTTAGAAGTTAAAACTTAGAACTTAGAAGTTAGTACTATCATTTATGATTTATGTTAAAAACAAAAATCATGCTATCAATTTTCAAACTTCATTCATGACACATGTACATACTACATACATCTAGATTCTACATGATACCATCATATCAAAATGATAAATCTAGCTTCAAATCATATCAAAGTTTCAAACATGATCATCGTGATTCATGAATCATCACCAAGAATACATGAAATAACAAGATGATAAGTCAAGTCTAGAGTGATAAATAGTAAATACTAAAAAACTAAAAGCCAATGAAAAACATCATTAATCATCATAATGTCCAATGTCAATAAAGTGTCAATAAAGTGACATCAATCACTCATCATCCATCTCATCAATATCACTATCATCAGAATTCTCATCAAGAGAATCCGATGATGTCATCTCATAAGTAGATGATGGTGGTGTGGGAGGATCACTGACAAGGTTCCCCTCATCATCAAAACGTGGGGATAGTGGAAGCGGTTGCAGCAATGATAATGTACTCCTCTGCCTCCTCGTGTATGTACTAGCCGGTGCTCGACTAGTGCTAGCTCCATCCCCGTGTGAAGTGGTTGATGCACGCCAGATAATCAATCCCTTCCCGCGACCACGGACTCCTCTGACCCTTCCTCTGCTATGGCCCCTTGTTTGCCTCACATCTATAGAGCAAAGCTCTCTATATAGATCGGCAAAAAGAAGCTCTTCCTCATCTTGAGGCACATCATGTGATGGAAGAGGAGTGTCTTTCACGGAAGGCCAAAATTTTTCCACATTCACCTAAACAAAAAAGAGAATCAAAACATGAATTAGCATAACACAGAAGCCTACAACATTGAAATCTGAAATTTTATGCAAGCAGCAAATGATAAAGCTGCTTACTTGTTTGAGAGTCTCCATGTTAGGGATATTTTGCAACATCTTAAGATTTGTACGACAATATATTAACTTTTCCATTTGATGAGGACTAAGTCTTTTCCTCACCTTTGTGTGGATGAGAGAGAAAGCACTCCAATTTCTCTCACATGCACCGGATGAGCAATCTTGAGATAACACTTAAAGAGCATATGTGAATTAATGTAGTGAATGCAAAACCAAAATTTTGCCACCAAAAGAGTGGTTTTACCATTGATTCTGTATCCCAACATGTAGGAGAAAGAAAGGCAGGATTTCCCCTCTCATCCATATAACAATTAATTTGCTCCAACATGTCATTATGTAGATGTGTGGGAACTACACGTGACATATATTGAAGACGATCCGATAATAACTCCACATCATCATATAATTGGGTGCTTTTGAATGCTGGATGCAATAAACCTACAAACCCATGGATAGGCCGATGCATCCATGTCCATCTTCTCATTGTTGCCTAAAAAAAAAGAAAGAGGGTTAAATATTATATGTAATAAGAATGAATTATGAGATGAAAATTATAATACACATGCCACATGTGAGATATATATCTCATTGCATCATGCATGCATGCATGATGCATGATGATTACATGATACATCATGTATGCATGATTGCAATTTGCAATTTGAATCATTACATGCAAAATTCAAATTGCAATTTGCACATAAATACCAAATACAAATGTAAAATACATTTATGATATATATAATGATTAATCATTAATGTGAATCGTGGTATAATTGATAAAGCATAATTTATCAAAATATCTTACCTCAAGTACTTCATCTCTTTGCTCCTCGGTGACAAGAGTGCATTCCCTTATCTCTTGCATAGCTCTTCTCATGATATGGATGAGAAGACCGAGAGTAGCACCTTCACAATCCGTCATGCGTAGAGCTTTGTAGATAGGTGTGATGACACCTAAAATAGCTCTCACACCATCCCAAAAGCTCTCATCCAAACATAACCTTTGCATGCTTTTTGACTCCTCCGATGTGCTCTCGTCCCACTCGATCCAAAAGGTAGATACCACCGTTTGTCGTAGAGGCACTTTCACTTCAAGCAACCTTGAAAGGACAATCCACATGTATGCAAAGCGTGTGGTGGCGGGCTTCTTTATTTCATTCACTTTTTGTGTGAAAAATGTAACTATGTTCGAGGCTTGTAGTGTGCAAGCTTTCACCCATGTTAGCTTTCCAATATTCTCCATGAGCAAATCAAGACAATGAGTTGCACATGGAGTCCACACAATATGTGGATACTCACCCTCCAAAAGCTGCCCCATATGCCTACAATTGCTCGCATTATCGGTGACAACTTGCACTACATTTGATGAACCCACCTATGCATAAAATCCATAAATTAGTGTCAAAATATCAAAATGAAATTAAAATAAAATAAAAATTTAAAACTTACTTCTTCAATGGCCTTCTTGATCTGCCGATAGATGAACACTCCGGTTGTCTTCTTTCCCTTCTTTCCAACCTCAACGGCACGTAGGAAAAAAGTACCAATAGGGCATGACACAAGAATATTAATTATGCCTCTATTTTTTCTATCTCTCCATCCATCCAAGAGGATAGTGCATCCATACCTAAACCATTTCTCACGCATAGGGGCAAGTGAGAGATCTATTCTTTTCTTCTCCTCATCAATCTTGGTTGTCCTCATATCGGAGTAGCTAGGTCCACTCCATCCTTGACATGGACCCACTTCACTAATTGCTTTCACCATAGTCTTCCATTGGTTTGAATTAAGAAGATTAAATGAGAGATTTTCCATAATTACTGTTCTTGCAATCTCTATGTTGGCTATCTTTTGTTTCTCTTTGATCCATGTGAGAGAGGACTTTACATGCCCGGGAGCTTGCCCTAATCCACTTTGCCTCATTGATTGTGACTCCCTTTGTAATGGTGATTGTGAGGATGAACCAACATTTGAGTCATGAAAAGGTGACTCCTCTTCATGTGAAGAAGTAGAGACCGTTGCACGAGAAGAATGGCTTGCATATCCTCTTACCGATGTAGGTAATGTGCTAGGAGATCCCTCATTTTTTGTCTAATCTCGGATGCAATATGATCGGGAATTTGTTTGCATGCGGCCACTTGCCCTCCAAGCTTGCTTATGTGTTGAAGTAGCCTTGTGGCCCCGCTTGTGTATCGCTTGCCACAATATTTGCAAGTCCAATGATGGGAATTGGACTTCTTTGTGTCTTTCTCCACCCCAACACAATGGAGATCAAAAGCCTCATGCTTTTCTCTCACCATGTTGCTTAGAGAAAGGTTAAAGCTGAACTAGAAGAGAAAGGTTTGAAGCGAGCTTGAGAAAGCTTGATAGAGCTTGAGATAGAGCTTGAGAGAGGATAGAGCTTGAGGAATCTTAAGTGTGTGTGTGTGATGTGTGTGTTTGAAGATGGGAGATGGTAGTAGACTCGTGAGCGAGCGGCTGTAGAAAATACCTGAACGCGCAAGAGTTTGAAGTGAACAAAAGTGAACCGAACGACAAAGTATAGGTCTTTTTTTTTTTCGAAAAAGAAAATCGTACGAACTCGTACGATTACGTACCGTACGGTACCTTGCAAAAAATACGTACGGACATATTCGTACGCGTACGACTAGCAACTATGATATACACCTAGAGGTCTTGGCGAAAAAATTCAGAAAAACACCTTTTTATAGCTTTATTAATATGTGGGTGCTGATTGGAAAGTCCAAAAACATCTAAATATAGGTGTTAGATTATTGGCCATTGGATGTATTGCTTTTCATCCATGTGTACAAGTGCTTTGCACATTGGTATTGGCTTTTGGCTAGAAACTAGGGTTTGAATTTTGAAGGAGAAAATGGATCCAAATATAAAGTGTTGCATATGCTTGGATAGCTCTCTCTAAGCTCTATAGGAATATCTATTTCCTTCCTTCCCCCCCCCCCCCAACCAAAAAAATAAAAAAAATAAAAATAAAAATAAAAAAGGCCTTTTGAAAGAAGTTTGAAAAAGCTGTGACCTACAAATTTTTGAGTTAACTTACACATTTAGGGCTTCACCTAGTAGAATATTGACCTTTTTTGACCATTTATTAACAATTCGCCTCCTAACCTGACACTAGGTGCACACATACACATGTTACACATTATACATAGGCATGTCACACATACATACATACATGCACACATATTTTGGTAACTGTACAAATATATATTTCACATATCATGCAAATTATTCACAAACACCTTCACATGACGAGCACTCACAAAGAGTGCTCACACATCCCATACTCTTCTCAACCAAGTATTTTTTGGAAGGATAGAGACAACACAAGGTCGGCACATTTAAGATATACACTAAATTATACCATCAAGATTCTTAAGATTGGGTATGCCTTTCAAATCAAGACAATATACTCTAATCTACATCTACCCATATGCACGCATACATCACAGGAAGGTACACAGGAACATATTGTCCACCACATGTCCAAGTTTCTTCATTAAGAAGACAAGACCCTTTGCTTGACAACATATGTATAATGTTGACTAGTTGCAAATAGCACCAGAGGTCCAGATGACTGGTTGCCAAGTCAAATGCTGGCAAATAATTTTCTGCTTTGCTTTGTGTGTATGATGTGACCACATTATTGCTGGCAGCTGCTGTAAAAGCTGAAGCTTGTCATTCATGTTTATCACCCCATCTTGAGTCCAACTCTTCAAAATATTATTCAGCTGTCTCATATAAATTGATCACTTGATGTCCTTTGCTGAATCTTTGGCTGAGCTTAATTTTCATTACATTCCAATACTTGAAGTTACAAATAGCTAGCTGGCTAAAAGATTACATTTGAGGTTCAAGCTGTCCATGAACTGCAATAAATCTCTTATGGTTGAGGTATAATCTCCCTCAAGCTTGCAGATCCTCTCCAAGCAAGTATACATAAGAATACTCATGAGAAGTCTGTGTAGCAAACAGTGAAGATGATGAAGAAGAGCTACCACACCATCTCTAAGTAGAGGAAGACCACCACCAAGTTGTATGTTGAAGAGAAGCTCCACATAAGTGATGCTTTATGAGCCCAACCACTTATTTTTATATAGACTTAGAATTCTTAGCAGATCTCGATAAAACAGCTTTTTAGAGCTGTATTTTTACGCATGTGCTGACTTGGCAATCTGTGATGACATAACAAGTTTAAAAGCATCTGAATATAGATGCTAGATTATTAGCCATTGGATCCATTGCTTTTTAATCTGGTCCATCCATGTGAATAAATGCGTTTTACATTGCTTTTGGCTTTTGACAAGAAATTCGCCATTGGAGGAGAGGGGGGGGGGGGGGGGGGGAGGGGGGGGGGGGGGGGAGGGGGGGGGGGGGGAGAGAGAGAGAGAGAGAGAGAGAGAGAGAGAGAGAGAGAGAGAGAGAGAGAGAGAGAGAGAGAGAGAGAGAGAGAGAGAGAGAGAGAGAGAGAGAGAGAGAGAGAGAGAGAGAGAGAGAGAGAGAGAGAGAGAGAGAGAGAGAGAGAGAGAGAGAGAGAGAGAGAGAGAGAGAGAGAGAGAGAGAGAGAGAGAGAGAGAGAGAGAGAGAGAGAGAGAGAGAGAGAGAGAGAGAGGTGCAAGATCACAGTTTGCATCCATTATTACCTTAAAAATAGTATTGTATGCGACCTTGTAACTCAATATCAATCTGTTCCTATGATAGTAGTGCAAGGCCACAATTTGCATCCATTATTGTCTTTACAAATAGTATTTTATGCAACCTTGTAACTCGATATCAATCTGTTCCTATGTCAGTTAATTGTTGAGTAACTTCACCTCTGCCGTCATAATGTTGCATGTAGATGTTCTTTTAAATATTCGTATATTTGTACTGATAGTTTCTTTGTACTGTGACGGGCATATGGTACTGTTGGATGTCTCCAAAGCACTTCTCTCGAAGAGTTCCGAGTCGGTTGTTGATGCAGTTATGAGGAGGGATCGTAATGAACATGAGTATGTGCAAGCAATCCAAGAATTGGTGCATTGCTTGGAGCCAGTTCTTGCTAAACATCCACAGTATGTCTTATGCCTTTACAATGAGTATAAGGCTTGTCCTTTATGCTTCTACTGAAAAGTTTCTGTTAATCCCCAGATATGTACAAGTATTGGAGCGGTTTTTGGAGCCGGAACGTGTGATCATGTTTAGAGTACCTTGGGTTGATGATAAAGGAGAGGCACATGTTAATCGTGGTTTCAGGGTTCAGTTCAACCGATCTCTAGGACCTTACAGAGGTGGACTCAGATTCCATCCAAATGCAGATTTGAGTGTGATGAAGGTTTTGGGACTAGAGCAGGTAGTTATTTATATAAGATTTATGGTTTTATCTGTAATGTTGATGCTTTTGTTTTTATGTTCAAAGCTATCTTTTTAAGCATCTTTGTAACTTGTAGGCCATGAAGAATGCTCTTGCAGCAAATGGATTTGGTGGTGCGGGTGGAGGAAGTGACTTTGATCCAAAGGGGAAAAGTGAGAATGAGGTGATGAAAATGGTAGCCCTTGTTCACCTTTTCAACGCTTCTCTATCCCCTTTCCATGGTCCATCTCCTTATTCTTTGCATATTGAAAATGTAAAGTACAGGAGCATGTAAACGTGTGACAGGCTGCTGACTTTAACTTGTAATGTTTCAAGCTTCCAGGTGATGCGCTTCTGTCAAAGCTTCATGCAAGAACTTTATACTTACCTTGGACCTACAAAGGTGCTGTGTTTAGAAAAAGGAAAAGGAAAAATTATGGAAAAAATCATGTAATAATTACTTTTTTTTTATAGAAAGGATTATCAAATTAATTATGTTTTTCTCTTTAGGACTATCCTTTGGAGGACATGGGTGTTGGACCAAGAGAGATCTCATATCTTTTTGGGCAGTACAAACGACTTAAGGGGTGTCATGAGGTATGCATGACCCCTTTGACTTAATGAGAGATAGCAAACATTTCTATCTAATTACCTATCATTATGGTATTTATTTTTTAGTGCAAGGCTCTATTATGACCAAGTTTGCCGTTCACTTCTAGAGGTGATAGAAACTTGGCTTAATGGCTTTTCAAGAAGTCTTCATATGAGCAGTCTCTCTATGAGAGCTTGCCCCCTACTCTAGGGCATTGATGACATGAGTAGGGATGCCATAGCTCCTTGTCCAAGATGTGTGGTAGAATTTGAAATTTGATACTTCTTTTCTGGACAGACATAGAAGTTGGATATGCATGTTTTTATCTTTAATTTAGTTTTAGTAATCTTAAATTTTTAGTTGAAAAAAATCTCTTGGAACACCTATCTAAATAACACAAAATATACAAAAACAAGAAGTCAAAAGCGTGTCCACCATAAGGCTTTGAATGTAGATCTGTCTCCCCTCCTTGTTCACATAATCATTTGTCTTGTTAATCTTGCAATCTTCATAAAAGTCTGATATAAAATCTGAATATGACCAGTTAGATAATAAGAAAATGTGCAAAACATGTGTATGATTGCTTGTGCAATTAAATAGGACTGATGTGACCCCTAATGGAGCTAACTTCTTTTGGTTCATGTATCGGGCAAGCTTCTGACAACTTCCCTTTTTAGGGAACTGTTGCCACCTACGAAATAATGAATTGAGCACTTATCTTTTTACAAATTGTAGTATTCTTAACATGTTCTGTGTACACTATTTTCGCTTGCTCTGATACCAATTGCTGATTTTTAAGGCCCACAATCAATATAGAGACATAAATGAAATAGAGACATGAGAGAGAATAGACAAGACTATAGGGAGATGGAGCAAAGCTGTATATATATGCCACAAAATATGAAACACATGAATGTTACAAAGAAGCATGAAAATATGCATAAATATGCCTTTCTTCCTTTCTTCATAACTTCACAATCTCCGTGTGATTAAGATGATCTCATCCATGTGTGGATAAGCTTCATCCATCTGTAGATAAGCTGATAAGCTTCAAGTTGCTTCCCTCAAAGATATGGTTGAAGTACAACACCTATAAGCTGCTGCGTATCCTTTGAAGAAGAAGAGAAACCCTACGGCTTGTACAAAAACTGTACAAGCTGGTCTTTTTATAGATTTTCTTGCCCACGGAAAAATCTTCAAAAGAAGATGATATTCATAAAAATTGTGTGCATCGTTTATGTTTTTTTATTCGAAAAAATCATGTGCGCGTTTCATTGCTGCCAATTATTTTATGTGGGGCTAATGATAGCCATAGGCTGAAAATAATAAGGTGATGACATGTGGCAATTTGTTTTGAGTTTTTATGAACTTTGGTTTTTGACCTGCAAATTAGGGTTTGCTTTTTGATTGCCCATATCTTCTCCAAATGCCTTATATCATATATCAATAGATAGCTCTTGAAGAGTAGTATCCAAATCTGAAATAAAAAAACAGGACAAAATTTGACCATTTTGACTTGATTTGATTTTGGTTGACTTTGCCAAAAACTGATGATTCTCTGAAATTTTCCTTGAGATATGTGCAACCCTCTTGTGGCTATTTCCAACAAATACTCCACTATTTGGCACCATTTTCCAAGTCAAAGGTCGAACCTTAATTTTTAGTCATAATGTCAAAAGCAGATTTTGAAGCTTGAGAAGCACATGACACTTATCACAATTCTATTTAATGTTGTATAGTTGATCTAACGGTTCAGATTATGTCACATGTCATTGTAAAAAGCTCATAGCAACATTAAAAACACAAATGCTAATTTTTTGATTTGTGCTTTTCATAAAATAGTTAATGGCATCATGCTGATTAAGAAAGGCTAATTATTATCAGAAAATAGGTTCATAAGCCCATTCAAAAAGCTATCACAATATTTTAATAACCAAAAGCAGATTTAGTGAATTTGTAATTGTGAATTTGCTCAGGACCCTTTTTCGGGCAAGCATGATTAGGGACATAATTGCCTATATAAGGACCAAGGGGGGGGCATACACTAGATCATGTACACATACTCTGTGCCCTATAGGTGGAGGTGTTGCTCCTTGAAGGTCTTGTAATGATTTTGGTCAATTTGCTGCAGCCCTCTTCTTCCTTACACACACCGAGGTGTGCGTAGCTGCTGGTTTTTGTAAGTTGCTAATATATTTTGTTAATTCTTCAAGTCTTGCTGTTTCTGTAGTAGGTTTTCTTACCTACTACATTGTTGGTTTTTAGGCCCATAATCAATTTTGAGATATAGGAAAAATAGAGGCAAATGGAGAATAGACAAGCCAAGAGAGAGATAAAGGAGCCAAGCTTTACATGTATTCCATACATAATTGAATATGAAGTACATGAAGTTCCAAGAAGCGTGTGCGATATGCTTGAAGTCCTGCTGCTGCTTCTCCGCATAACTCCACAATCTCCATGGCTGAGAACTCTCCTCCAAGTGTGGATAAACTCTAAAAGTGCTGCTTCCTTCAAGAACAAGAAGAAGAAGAAAACACACTGACTCTCCAAGTGAAGGAAACTTGCGTCACACCAAGCTCCAAGTTGAGACTAATTGTCCAAGCAAAAAAGCCCAAAAATTTGATAAAAAAAGAAATAAGATCTGTCTTGCAAAATTTTAGTTGCATATTTTGGTGTTCTGCTTTTCTTTAGCGTTTTGATGATTTTTAATGATGATGTGGCATATTTTTAGTCTATATAATTTGATAAATTATATAGACTAATTGTCCAAGCAAAAAAGCCCAAAAAATTGATAAAAAAAGAAATAAAATCTGTCTTGCAAAATTTTAGTTGCATATTTTGGTGTTCTGCTTTTCTTTAGCGTTTTGATGATTTTTAATGATGATGTGGCATATTTTTAACCATTGGATCAAATTGACTAAGATTTCGACAATCGCATCATATTTTTGACTTCATAAACCAAAACTTTTCTTCATCAATTTGCTTGCAAATGCTAAGTGTTATATATGGTTGAAAAGTTTTTGATGAGTACTTTCCAAATATGTAATATTTTTTTTTGCATATGTTTGACCATTTTGACCACATGTGACCAACTTTGATTTTAACCTTCTAGTAAATTTTCTCTGAAATTTTTGATAAGAATGCACCTCGCCTTGTGGAAGGTTGCTATTTCTATCATAGATGAAAAAGAGAAGGCTTTATGGTTGCATATATCAGAGAAGAAACCCTAAATTTTGTTAGGGTTGCATAAAATTTGCCTAATCACAGCCCATAGGCTGTTTTTTTATAGAGAGTCCTATTTTCTCTTCATATTTCACTGACACTTTCACTTTCTCTAACTTGTAGGCACACTTCTCTTCAATTTTTGCACCTAGATCCATATACATTCAGCTTATCATCCAAATGTTGTATATGACACACATTGTATCATTATTATTTCATCAAGAAGATTTTATTTAAAGTAGCCTATTGGCTGCTCATTTTAGATCTCTTGACTCTTGTTTGTTTTTGTAATCATTCATCTATCTTATTTGGTTCATGGTGTGTATGTGTACAAGAGCTTAAGTGTCGGAAAGATGTTGTGAAATTATTATTGAGCTTATCATCCAAATGTTGTATATGACACACATTGTATCATTATTATTTCATCAAGAAGATTTTATTTAAAGTAGCTTATTAGCTGCTCATTTTAGATCTCTTGACTCTTGTTTGTTTTTGTAATCATTCATCTATCTTATTTGGTTCATGGTGTGTATGTGTACAAGAGCTTAAGTGTCGGAAAGATGTTGTGAAATTATTTTATATATATATATATATATATATATATATATATATATATATATATATATATATATATATATATATATATATATATATATATATATATATATATATATATATATAGACACACACACACACACACACACACACACACACACACACACATACACACACACACACACACACCCCAGAATGGGAGTAGTAGAGTCAAGCATACCCTCACCCTCTTTGCTCTTTTGCAATGTGAGAGGTCTATCATCATCTTTTTCATGTTCAATCATATCAAATGTGACTTCAATTTTCTCAAATCCTCTCTCTTTAATTTTAGTTGCAAGTAGTAAGTTGGTATGAATGTAGACTAACTTCTTTGTATTCTTTGGAAGTAATTTATTGCCCAACTTCGTGTGTATCAAAGAAAAAGTACTCCAATTTCTTTCACAAGAAGAGGCACAAGTTCCTCGTGAAAGAACACGTAAAACAAGGTTTTGCAAATTAGACATATGAGCCCCAAATGATTCTCACCACTTTAGTGCATAATGCACTCTCTTTTCATCTCTAGTAAGAGGCTTTAATACGTACCTTCAATTGATTTATATTTATAAGCACATGCATTAGGATCCCTTGCTTTTCAAGGTATCCATGTGCATAATGCCTGTTGGACACCCATCCAACCATCATCAAGCTCTCCATCATCATTTGGGCTCCTTCGTCTCCAAATAGGGTCGAGAACATATGCTCATGCATTCAATGGAGAATGCATCATATCCATCTTTTCAATAACCCATCAATATGCCCGATTTCCTCAATCATTCTCTCTCTAACCTTGCATTCCAATATCATCAATATGGCCGATTTCCTCAATCATTCTCTCTCTCATCTCATAAGCAAGACCCATGGTAGTCCCTTCTCTATTTGCCAAACACAATACCTTTAAATAAGGAATACATATGCTTACAATCCCTCATGTACTTCTCCAAAAAAATCCACTTCGAATAGTACCATATACATCTTCAACTTTTCTTCTTTTGCATACTTTTTTTCTAGTATATTCAAATGAAACCACCATGGATCTCAATCAATTATACACTCTCATCCAACATGTATGCAAATCTAGCTTGTGTAGGCTTGAGAAGATCTTTTTAAGAATGTTGTTGATATAAAGCAAGTGTAGTGGGCTTTATAGTTACAAAAAACAGTGACTTTTAGAGCTTGGTTTAATATTGGCTTCACCCAAGCAAACACACCAATATCCTCAACCAACAAATCAATGCAATGGCTTGAACATCGGGTGTAAAAAATATGGGAAAATTCTTCATCAACCAACAACTATCCTTTACACAATTTGTTGCATTATCCATTCATATCATTGGACAACATATTCCTATCTGAAACTATGGATGTCGGTAACCCATGCAATCTAAAGACATGTTGGATAAACAACCCCGCTACTTGTGGAGCTTCTATCGTCTCCTGCGTGGGTACGAAATGAGCCATCTTGCTCAATCTATCTACCACAACTAGGATAATATCCCACTTCCTTTGGGTCCGTGGCCTGGCTATGAAGTCCATGGATACATTGTCCCAGTTATGATTTGGAATCTGTAAAGGATGCAAAAGACTTGGTGTCTTTACCCTTTCTTCCTTGTTGACTTGACACAAAGCATTGTTGAACATAAGCGTGGACATCTCTGGCTAATCCTGGCCACCAAAATGTTCTTCTAACAAGCTGTACTGTCTCGTCAGCACCAAGATGTCCTTTGCAAGGAACATCGTGGTTATCATGCATGACTTTTCTTCTCAAATCTCGGGAATCCGGTTCGCAAACCTTTCCTTTCCGGTTGACTATTCCATTCGCCATTGAGAAATTGGAATACGGACCGAACTTGTTTGCTCTCCTAGGTGAAGAAACAGTTGAAAGTGCCCCGTCTCCTACAATAGAGTCATCATTGATGTCTCTAATAATCTGTAACGAATGTGGATCTTCCACTTGTGCTTCTTTGATCTCTTGAAGCAATAAGCTTTCTAAAATTGTAAAGCTCATTTGATACATTATCGGTGATAATGCATCAGCTACTATTCTCTTTGCCTCTTCTATATTAAGATTTCCATTTGAAACTCCTTCATGAGCTCAAACCAAGGAGCCTGTCTACCTCGAAGATCTGGCTGACTACAAAAATACTTGAGTGTATGGTGATCTGTGTATACATTAAAGTTTGCTTATGAACCACTCTCTGGAAAGAGCTCTTAGAGAGCAATCGATAGCAACAAAAATCTCTGAATTTGGTTCTTGTATGACCAAGATATGGCCAACTTAGTGGAGCTATGTAGTGCAAACTGGCTAGATTATGCTAGCCTTAGTTATGGACTCCAAAAGAAAATGCGAAAATTGGTTTTCTGTACTGTTCCTGTACTGTTCTCCCTTCACGAATGAGCACTGAGGGCTTGATATATCCCACATGCAGAAGAAAAATCGATTCTGGCGCCTTTATATGGAGCTTGGTCTTCTTAGCTTTCTCAACAAGAGAGGGGAAGAGTAAGGTCTCTCTCTCTCTCTCTCTCTCTCTCTCTCTCTCTCTCTCTCTCTCTCTCTCTCTCTCTCTCTCTCCACCCCCCCCCCCCCCCCCCCCCTCTCCCTCCCTCTGAGTTGACAGCGCTCACGCGCGTGCTGGGAAGACTTCTGACAACCGCCTTGGATGGCATGCACTCCGGAAAAACGCCACGCTCGCATGGGGTCCTATGACTACTCTGCTTCCCTCCAAGACAACTTTTTTTGCTCTCCTGTCTCCACAGAACTTCGAGGACCGCAGGTGCATGCAAGAGCTTGCGAAGAAGATGATGAAGATCATGACGTCGAAAAACGCACGCAAAAAAAACTCCCAAAAAACATGCTTCTAAATTTAGCCCTTGGCTCTGATACCAAGTGTAAGAAAGACTTGTGAATGATGTGTGCAACTCTCCTCCCATCCATTTATATCCTCTTGTATTCTGAAAATAGCAATGATCTGGAATGGTCTAGTGCTGCCATGTGGCCATCATGCAACACTCATCCCCATTACTATTGATTACCTTAGGATATCCCCGGAGCTTGGGACCTTGGCTATGGCTTGCCCTTGTCCCACACACACATGGAATGGTCTCTGTAGACCAATGTCTGACATCTTCTTTCTCTGCAGTAAGCACCAAAAGATACTACAAGACTGTTTGTGAGAAGTGATTCCTAGGACAGCATTCCCATGTTGCAATGCTCTCATCTATCTGCATTTCTTAGAGAGACTGCATCTCAGAGCTGGGGAAATGGATAGACATTTCTTTGTGCTGGGAGTGGATGCCTTTTTTTTTTGGGGGGGGGGGGGGGCTACTTGTGAGTAGTATTCCTGACCAGAATGCTCCTAACCAGAAAAACAGAGAAGTATAAGTGGAGAAAAAGTGTTGTGGATAGCGATGACTTACAATAGTAAAATCAGTTCATAAAATCCATTAAAATGTTTTGCTCTACTACTTATTCGAGTTCCAGCTCAAGAAGAGCTGGTGAACTTGATCTTTCATCCAAGCAAGAAAGACCCTCTTCTTTCTTTGCAGTAAGCAGGGAAAGGAAAATATAAGACTGCATGTGAATAGTCACTCCTGGGACAACCTCTTGTGGGCTTGTAGCAATGCTCTCATCTGTCTGCACTACTTTGAGAGATTGCATCTCAGAACTGGGGGTACGGGTAGATATTTCTGTGTGGTGGTTGTGGATGAATATTTTTCTGTGCTACAAAACAGTAGTCCTGAACAGAATGCTTAAGCAGAAAATATATGGCTTTCAGAAAATGGTTATGCCCAGATGGTAATTCAGAAGAAAAGGAAAATTGCCATTGTGTGATGTGTGCATGCTTCGATGTTCAGTTCCCTGGAAATTCTAGCTACTTGGAATTACATGTTTTTCAGTCTCTCTACTTTGCTATTTCTTATAGGTAGAATGACTGAATCATAAAAATTACCAGGGGAACTTTTCAGGTCCAAGGAATTTGTGGTCGGGGTTCAATATGCACACTGAAGCAACAGGATATGGACTGGTAATTTGGAGGAATTTCAAGTTTTTTGTTGCCCACAGGATACTTTGTACTATGGACTGTGGACAGGGAGTTTGGCAGCTTCATAGTTCTGAGTAAATATTTTTGTATCAACAACGTTTGTTTAGCATTTGCCTATTTTGACCCTGCTGATTTTGGCAGGTACATTTTGCCAAGTTTTTGCTGGCAGACTTTAGCAAGGATATAAGAGGCCTCAGGTCTGTTATCACTTTGATATGAAACAGCTGGAAAGTCATTGGGCACCTATTATCTTAGGTTGTATGGGTAGAGATCTCCATTCTAGTAGCAAAAGTCTTATGTAAACAAGAGGTATGAGGCATAAATGTATGTAGATGTGGAGAGGAGAAAAATGTCATCTTTATGTGTCGTTGAGTCTTCCATTATCATGAAACTCAAATGTAATTTTATTTCAGGTGTGTTGTGAGTGGCTCTGGAAAGATTGCTTTACATGTTGTGGAGAAGCTATTTGCTGTAGGTGCAATTCCCATCACAGTCTCTGGTAAGATCTTAAGCCTTTTTTCATAGAAATATTACATCTTGTATCTGAATATGTAATTCTGCAGAATATATAGAAAAAAAATCCTGGAAAAAAACCCCCTTCCTTTTCCTTCCCTTTGTTCCCTTCCTTCCCTTCCTTCCCTTCCTCCGTTGTCCCCGACAAAAAAACCTCATTTTCCCAGGCTCCCCGTGCAGCTCCGTCCGCCTCTGCACACATACACATACACTGCACGTGCACGCAGATGGAAGAAATGAAAAGAAAAATAGTAACCTAGGTCTTATAATGGTAGAACAAATCAGTACACGGATATTGTAAAATGGGTGGAAACTTGCATTAAGGCTGCCCTAAGTGTGGAGTCACATCTTCTAGCATGGGTGATGATGCCCTTTGGAGGAGGAGGAGGGTTGGAAAAAACTGTCAAGGAGGATGACATCGAAACCTGTTCATCTATCAAACTCACATAACAAAGAATAGGTGATTGCTTTTTGGTTTGCATCTCTTGAGTATGTGTGCATCTATATTGTAAATCGGATAGGCATTTAGGCAAAGAGCTAAATAGATGTTGTTAGATAGCTAATGAGGTACATAGGTAGGCGACCAGGTAGTCATGGGTAGCAAGTTCCATAAAATAATCATCGGGGATAATATGTACATGTAAAGAAGTCTGTCATACACTTAATACAGTGGTTAGTGTACATGGATCTCATATGAAGGGTTGGACATCCTATCCTTGCTCCTTAGGTTCATGATAACAGTCCTTTGGAGAAGAGGGAGGATTGGAAAAAACTGTCGAGGAGGATGACATTGAAACTTGCTAAGCTTTCATCCATCAATCTCACATCACAAAGAATAGGTGATTGCTTTTTGGGTGGCATCGCTTGAGTATGTAAGCATGGACATTGTAAATTGGATATGCATTCAGGCAAAAAGCTAAATAGATGTTGTTCGACAGCTAATGAGGTCGGTAGGCAATCAGGTAGTCAAGGGGAAGGAAAACTATATAAATGATTATTGGGGTCAATATGTACATGTTAAAGGGTTCTTTCATATAGTTCCATGGCACTTAGTACAGTAGTTAATGTACATGAATCTCATATGAAGGGTTGTACATCCTACCCTTGCTCCTTAAGTTCATGGTAACAGATCAAGCTTCGAATATTTGAAAAGGAAAATCTTTGATACAAGAGTGTTTGCACTAGTCTTAAACAGAAAAAAATATAAAATAATGTGTGTGAATGATGAAACTAGAAATTTTAGCATGATCTCTCATCATATGATTAGACTAGGTGGCAATAATATATGTAATACACTATACAGTTGTATACACTCATCACAATTTCATTCGAGCTTTGATTGACATTTCTTTTTAAACTTCCCATTCAAAACATTTATTTGATGATTTGATAATAAATAATATGTTTATATGTTTTCAGTTGTTTTTTTTTTACACTTCCCTTTTTTTTAATAAACTGTTTTGGCTCATGCCATCTGAAAATATAGCTGCTTGGCCTCATACGTAATGTGCATGGCTTATGCTTGCATTATGTATTATGATTCTTGTATGTACTACACATGTATGCATGTATATAGTAGCGAGAACAATGAACTTCATGGCTCAACAAAGGTCATTATGTCTTAAGCATTATGCAAACTTGAGCATTTTTAAATTCAATAATGGTAGTCTTTTAATATTGTCAAACTGAAGATCCAGATTCCAAATGGCAAGTACCTCATGTATAAAATATATGTCGCTATTGTTGCTCTAGCAAATAGCTAGCTGTAATGCAATTAATAGCAATATCAAAACAGGCTCAAAGTACATTTTTGTCTAACACTCATTATAGCATCTTTTAGTATTTTAAAATTTAGAAATAAACTCTCTTGATTTAACTTTACGTGGCTTATACACAATTTTTAAAAACATTATTGTAGATCTAATATTTGATAAATCAATAATCGGCTGATTTCTACTGTAAGATCAATTACCATATATATTATTGGAGCCTAATGTTTTTTGCTACTTGTCATGTACTTTGAAAAGATTAACCTTACACGACTCACTTCAATATGCAACTTTTTTGCTCTCAATTGTTGATATCATACTCTTGGTTTGGAACACATTCCAAGTGCAAATGGAACATCTGGAATGTTGTATACATTCCACACAATGTTGCAAGTTGCAACTTGCAAGAAATGCATATAAATTAATGTTAGGTTATCTATTCTTACATGCACTATGTTGATGCATTCATTTAGTTTTGTTAATCTATGGATATAAATTAGTGACCTCAATTGTTCACCTATGTGTATTTATATAATTATATATGCATATATATTTGATATAATAACATTCCAAACCCTGCTGTTTGTTATTTAGCAATATTAAGACACCTCCAAGCTAGGTGGTTGATCCTTGAGCTGATCAAGAGATCTAAGAGTGACCTCCATGGGTCTTTTTTATATCACTCCAAGCTGATCCACGAAATGGGCAAAAAGCATAAAGCATGTGAAAAATCCTCCAAAAGAAGCTTTTGGTAAAAAAATAGCATAAGTAATTTTCGATTGCAAATATTTTCTTTATAGGGCAAAAACTTCAACTGTTAGCCAAACTAGGCTTCAGATAGAAACATGATGTGGCTTTTCTTAATGTAGATAACATGAGAATCATAAATATGTAAAAACCCCTTTTTGAACGGAAATTAGGGTTGGGGTTTTCTACCATTTATGGAACTCTGATGATTGAATGTTGTATATCAAATGAAAGCTCTTCTTAGGTACTATCTAATGAGCTCATAATAATTTTTGATCTCATATGACCAAAATTTGGTTAAGTATAAAAAATCATGGTTGCAAGAAATTAGGGTTTTATGTTATTTTGACATTGTTTTCAACAATCCCCCTTCAATGTCATACTGGCATAAAGTACAAAAATCTACAAAACTTTGGATGTCTGCAAAACTTCGGATGTCTGAAAATATCTCTCTTAACTGTCTTCCAATGAATCTTGAGCTGACTTTGCATGAACTTGGATTGAATTGAAAATTGAATACGTAAGTCTTTGAACTTTGAAATTTACAATTGAACTGACTCGCCAACTTTCATCCTTGTGTTTGCTTACTGACTTCTTAGATGTGTTTTCTTGAGATGATTTCTTCTTTGATAAATATTCTCTAACTTAGACCAAGCCTGACGAAAGATTCTGAATGACTTGAATGATGAAATAATTTCTCCTCCTTTATTAACCTCTTGTTGAGCAGAAATTAGAACAACACGTCTTTGGAAGATAAAGCAATTGTCAAGTTATAATCACTCATCTTGTTAAGGGTGTATGTCAAGTATGCTCTAATACCAAATGTTGGAATTGGGCTCGGCCTCAATAACAATAATCACAGGTTTACAAGATCTTCCAACATATGAATCTTAGCATACACAGTTTTGAGACTCAAAATTAGATGAATGAGAAGTAGAAAGAGAGTACAACTTGCCAAAGTGTAATAGTAAGTCGAATGCTTACCTATACTATTTGATATTGAATGTCAAACTACAAAGTGTGTAAATGGTTACAAAACTAAATATGTGCTGAATGTAGATAAAAAATCTGAATCTAGGTACAATTTCGAGAACTAGATACAAGAATTTGTTCATAAAGTGCTTAAGAGGTATGAAGAGTGTGTGTATGTGATTTGGAGTGAATAGATGTGAATTGTTTGTGCAAAACCTCCTAAACTGAATAACAAGAACGATTCCTCCTCGTGTAGCAACAAAGGAAGAAGAACAGAATATTGACTTGATACTCACAAAATTCAGCAAAAGCTGAATGGTTTGCTACAAAATCTCCTCCAAAAGTGGACTAGAAGCTAGAGCACACCTCCTCTAGAAGTTAGAACACCTCCAAGCCAGGTGCTTGATCCTTGAGTTGATCAAGAGATGCCAAGAGTGACCCCCATGGGTCTTTTTTATATAGCCCTTTAAGCTGATCCACGAAAATTTTGGGCAAAAAGCATAAAGCATGCGGAAAATCCTCCAAAAAAAGCTTTTGGTAAAAAATAGCGTAATTATTGTAGATATTTGCTTTTTAGGGTAAAAACTCCAACGATCAGCCCAACTAGGCTTCAGATAGAAACATGATGTAGCTTTTCTGAATGTACATAAGTTGAAGATCATAAATATGTAAAAACCCCTTTTGGGCAGATATTAGGGTTGGGGTCTTCTATTATTTCTGGGCCTCTGATGACTTAATGTTGTATATCAAATGAAAGCTCTTCTCAAGTACTACCTAATGAGCTAATACTAATTTTTGACCTTGTGTGACCAAAATTTGGCTAAGTAGCAAAAATTAGAGTTTTATGCTATTCAGACATTGTTTCCAACAATCTCTCTCTCTCTCTCTCTCTCTCTCTATATATATATATATCTATATCTATATCTATATCTATATCTATATCTATATCTATATCTATATCTATATCTATATCTATATCTATATCTATATCTATATCTATATCTATATCTATATCTATATATCTATATCTATATCTATATCTCTATATCTATATCTATATCTCTATATCTATATCTATATCTATATCTATATCTATAGACTATATCTATCTCTCTCTCTCTCTCTCTCTATATATATATATATATATATATATATATATATATATATATATATATATATATATATATATATATATATATATATATATATAGAGAGAGAGAGAGAGAGAGAGAGAGAGAGAGAGAGAGAGAGAGAGAGAGAGAGAGAGAGAGAGAGAGAGAGAGAGAGAGAGAGAGAGAGAGAGAGAGAGAGAGAGAGAGAGAGAGAGAGAGAGAGAGAGAGAGAGAGAGAGAGATTGTTTTTAGACTCTCGAGGCTACCTGTATGATGAAGCTGGATTTGATGATGGCAAGCTGCGATTCATAAGACAGATCAAATCACAACAAAAGAGCTTAAGGTAAGATTGCATCATGAACAAGTTTGATAAGGTGTCTTGTATACCTAAAACTTGTTTTACTTAGAGAATACACAAAGAGCTATCCCCGGGCAAAATATTGTGATGATTGCAAGCCATGGGCAGAGCGTTGTGATGTGGCGTTCCCTTGTGCAACTCAGAATGAGCTGAATCATTTTGACGCGACTGCATTAGTGGGTGCCGGCTGCCACTTCTTGATAGAAGGTAATGGACCGAGGCTACTTCAATATTACTTCACTTTTGTAGTTACTGAACCTAGACAATGGGTCATTAGGGGCGGTAATGCCATGTACATCGGAGGCCCTTGATGTTCTCAGGAAGTCTAATGTGTTTGTTGCACCAAGCAAAGCTGCAAGTGCAGGGGGGGTAAGTTCAATGTGGAGGTCCTCCTTTGACTGTCGAATACAATTATGATTATAATTTCGTACATTCGTATAGGTAGCTCTGGCAGCTCTTGAAGCGACAAACAGTACTACGTTTCAAATGCATTTCACAATTGAAGATTTTGACACTCGATTAATGGTTAGTGTTTCGTGTGGACAGTAACGTACTGTTCAGAAATTTGGCTGTCGATTATCTTCTTAGAGGGCACTCACATTTAAAGCGTATGATGGCAGGACGTTATGAGAGAAATCTATATCAAATGTGTGAAGGCTGGGTACGATTATGGTATTTCGAAAACAAATACAGAGTCAGCAACTTTTTGGCTTATTGTCATTTGGTTCATAAATGCGTATATTCGGATTTTTCATTTTTACAATATGCATATATTTACATGAGCAGGGCACTTGTTCATGGTGCAAATATCGCAGCCTTCTTACAGATTGCAGAGGCTATGCAAGAACAAGGAGTGGTTTAGCCATTTGCAACACTGTTGACATGGTTTGCTCCATTATATTTGGCTCCGGAGTGGAAAATCTGCATGAATATCAGACGGCCTTTCAAGAAGTATCAATGTGGCAGCTAGAGGGGTTCTATTATTAGCATTTTTTCACGCATATCCCATCTCCATCGTTCAGAAATAGCGGTAGCCGTTTCTTTTGAGACAGGTTCATCGTCCCAACAAGTATAGAACGGTATACCGTATGTGTTAACTACGCATTTTCCCAGGGTATACCATATTTGTGTTCACTACGCATTTTCCCACTCCTTGTAGTCATATGCGCAAGCGGCTTCTAAGATTGATAATGCGATTTTATTCCTCCGTAGTTTTAGCAAAACATTTGTATATTCACTTCCAATTCTGCGAGAGACGCGGAAAAAGACATTCTAATGTTTATACCGACAAAAGCAAAACACTTGACAGGAGGAAGTTGTATGGAACTGAATCAAAAAGAGACTTTGACCATCTCTTTCCCATGACCCCTTCCGCTCTCCTTTTTTCCCTTCAATGCAGTGACCTTATTTCATGAATGTCTATATCTATTGTTAATTATGTATTGAATGTTCTTTACAATGGGGATCTTTAATCTAGAACGGTTTCCTCAATGTGTATGGTGTCCAGCATGTTACGTGAGATTTCTAACTTTGATAGTTCGTTGTGGAGTTTATCTTCCACATGTGATTTGGCATTGAGGTAGCATCGTCTTCGTCCCCAAATAGGAAGAGAAAGCAAGCCCCGTAGGATAAGGAAGGGTTTATCCTTGTACAACCGAAAGAAGCAATGGGTGCTGGTTTCAAGAAACCTTAATCGCCAACCGTGAGAAGGCAATAGTCAAATAGACTTTATAAAGAAGGGAATAGAGCAATCTTGGTCTCAAGAGGACATAACATTGAGAAGGCAATTATATATTGGTAACCTTGAGAATGCAATAATCAAATATACCTGACAGAGAGGAATACAGAAGCAACCTTTGTTTCAAGAGAATACATAACCAAGGGATTGACTTGGGTGCTAGTCAAGGAGTTGCAAGTAATGAGAGCTCAATGGCAAATGTCTTGCATGGGTTAACATACAAAGAACTTTTGAGTATGAATGAGGGAAGGGGCATAAAATGTTTGTTTATCACCGGGCCTCGCTTGCAAGAACAAACTTAAAGAGCGTAAAGGCAATAATAAGCCAAGATTTGGGTTTAAGTTACCTTGAGCAAATTGAGACACCAAAATGGAAAGGAGGGGAGGAAAAGAAAATAATACTATGTCTCACGGCTTCAAAGAAAGTCTGTTATCCCATTCTAAGTGTGTTTTAAGACTGAGCAGCGGAACCATCAGCAGTTAACACTTGTCAAAAGTTATTTGTCAATCGAACTCACACATTGTTCTTGGTCTACGAAATATCGTACTGGTTTGTACCCTTCACAACAAAACAAAGTAAGGTGTATCATAACAACTCAAGAGCTATAAATTTTCCTCCTGAAAATTATACGAACAATAGATTTCATGAGTTCTAAAAATTATATCATGTACAGTTTCTTCCTTCACCCTGATCTGACGATAACCACTTTTCAGATCTTATTGATGAAATTGCTTATTCAAGAACATGTATTCAATGCATGGGATATTGATGCTTGACATTTTCATCTTCAAACACTAATGCCATCTCAACAACCTTGTTAAATCTTTCACATCCCTCTTTCTCGTCTAATATATAAGATTTTTGTGCAATTTAAGCTCAAACTTGTGAAGTTGGAGAAACCTTGGGATTTGGTATGGAATCTTTAGCAAGACTTCCTGGTATCTATCTATATATTTTTGGACATATATACTCTTCTATCTAATAAAGAATCATGCATCAAGTTTTATGTATGGTCCTATCAGTATGGTAAGACAAACTTGTTTTAAAATCATGCCCGAAATTCTTCCTAGGTACATGGTTCCATGTTATCTTGCTTGATTTTACATCACCATCCAAATGCTACATCCATCGACCTATAGGAGTCTTTCTTGAAACTTGTGTAATATCAATAATATGGTATAATTTAAACACCAATTCCACTTGTTTAGCCATTGCTCAAGGATATTAGTTGTTCTTTAGCTACATATATTATAATAATAAGGTGGCCTTAAATATTTGAACTCCCATCTCACCTCTTGTAGGAATCTTGTTGGTAACATATAGGGCATCTTGCTTTGACTCATGTGCTTCTCCTTTCACTAATCATTTTCTCTATCATCTTTATAACAGTTTTATATGTGCTTGAGTATTGGTTTTAGGATCTCTTGCCAATTTTGGATCCCATGTTCATGGCATTCAAAGATTTCTATGAATCTATGCCATGTGCCTCCAGTATCATGTTGCTTATCCATCATACTATCCAGTATAGGGTAATTTTCCAAAAAGTGTGGATATTCATATCAGTTCTTCTAAAAAATCTCTATTAAAATTGGTGTAGACCATCCTAATTGCTCACTACTTCAACCAAGACATTTTTTTGAGAAATTCAAACAAATCCTTGTTCGAATTAGAAGTTCTACAATAATCACTTTATGAGAGAAGAGGTGATACACGAGGATTCTTGTTGTCTTCTATTTCTTCCTTCTTAATGTTATCATCTTCCAAATGCCCTTGAATGAATGGACTACTTCTACTCCTACTTCCCACTTCTTCTACTCCTTGATGAATGGACTACTTCTACTGCTAGAAGCAAGATCTCCTAGTGAAGACTCATCAATAGGTGGGTACTGTTCTCTAGAATCTTGAATAGAAGAAAATGCATACAATTTGGAATGAAGATTAGTAGCCAACCAAAAGTACCCAAAGGCTTACCAAAAGGTATGGAACATGGGCCGAATGAGTATTGAATGCTTGAAGAATGAAGAGTGGTTGTCACTTACTTCTCTTCAAGCTTATGAGACATCATACACATCATCTTCCTATCAAGAACCGTAAACTTATCTCCAAGATCATGAAGACTCAACCGTAAACTTGTCTCCATAGGAGTGACAATAGGGTTGCAATCTTCAAGGCCAAAACGGTGCAATTATGTGTCAATATATTTCGTTTGATACAAAGCCATTCCACCATCAAGTTGCATAAACTGAATGCCCAAATAATGATGTAAATGCCCCAAATGAGACATCTCAAATGAGGCATGCAAATCAGCCTTGAAATCAGCAATATGCTTCTCATGAGGACCAGTGAGCAACATGTCATCAACATAGACAACAATAATCAGAAGCACATCATTAGCACACTTAAGATATAAGGTGCTTTTAGTTGGACTGTTTTCAAAACCATTTGCATTCAGATAGGCATGTATCTTTTCGTACCAATCACATGGTGCTTGCTTTAAACCGTATACTGCCTTCTTTAAATTGCACATCTGGTTTTCATGCCCTTTCTGCACAAAGCCACGACGCTGAAAAACATACACTTCTTCATGCAAGTCACCATTCAAAAATGCTATTTTAATGTCCAATTGATGTACATTCCAACCATGATAAGTTGCAAGTGCATAGATGCTACGAACAATAGTCATTCGGCATGTAGGTGCAAAGGTCTCATCAAAATCAATGCCTCTTTCCTACGCATAACCCTTTGCATCAAGCCTAGCGTTATACTTGTCAACTGTTCCATCAAGCTTACACTTGAGCTTGTAAACCCACTTAGTGCAAATGGCCTTCTTGCCAGGAGGCAAGTCAGATAAAGACCAGGTACCATTCTTATTATAGCATCATATTCAGATTGTAGAACAACCATCCAATTTTTTGAATTTTGTGCATCATCAAATGAAACAGCCTCATTCTCATCACAGAGACTAGGCACAACCATAGCATAGCAGTCTGATGCAAAAGAGGTAGTATGAGAGCCTGAACAAGTACGATATGACAAAGGTGCATCTAATTTTCTATCACGCAAAGTGTGCACTATGTATTTTGGCATAATTTTTGCTTGCTCAATCAACTCTCTCATCAACAAGTGCCTCATGTAAATTTGCATCAAGAACGGAATGATCTGCATCATCGCATGAAACCTGCAAAGATTGAGAAGTTGCCTCATTATAGCCAGCACTAGAGTGTCCACCTGTAAAACAGGCACCTAAGTATCATACATGTCTTTGGAGCTAACAGATGTCTCCTTAGTACATGAAAGTAACGACTGATAACATCTTCCACAAAAACATCACGACTAACCAGAATGCGTTTTGTGTGTGGATGATACAAACGATTGCCTTTGCTTTTAGAACTGTACCCAACAAAAATACATTTTACTACTTTATCATCCAATTTTCTATGATGTTGTTCAAGCCCGAATGCATATGCCAGACAACCAAAAACACGCAGATGAGCAACAGTTGGCTTGCGACCATGCCAAGCCTTATATGGAGTGATAGACTGCAGCGCTTTAGTGGGACATGTGTTAATTACATATGTTGCACACATAACAACCTCAAGCTAGAAACTATCTTGTAAGGCCTAGCTTTTGACCATGCACCTCACCATCTCCATGAGTAAACTCTTCTTTCGTTCAACAACTTCATTCTGTTGAGGTGTATAGGGCACTCTAAATTGATGTTTTATCCCACATTCAGCAAAAAATGCATTAAAGTCAAAAGACATCTATTCCCCCCTAGATCACAAGGGAGGGCGCCTATTTTACATGCTGACATATTTTCAGCCAAAACTAGAAACTGTTTGAAGCACATAAACACTTCGGACTTTGCTTTCAATGGATATACCCATGCATGCATGGAAAAGTCATCAATGAAAGTCACGAAGTAAAGATAATTTCCAAAAGAGGGTGTTTGCATAAGACCACAAACATCACTGTGAACAAGCTGCAATTTCTGAGTAGCTCGAATTGAACCATCTTTTGGAAAGGAGGAACGTTGCATTTTGCCCAAAATATAGCCTTCACATACATGTTTCTCGAAAATTCCCAAAACTCCCAAAGGTTCACCGAATCATCGATGGAACTTATTGGCCTGATCTTTGATCCTAGGGCCCCAATCATGTAAACATGTTCTGGTAAGCGTTTCCTATTGTATCCATAGCAGATTTGAATTCATGACTTATCAGCTCGGAGTCCAATGGGTTGACTATTAGTATATGAACAATATCTATCGTTCATGATTGTATGTTCTATTACACATTTTGTAAGGCTCCCATTATGAGGAGAAGCCAATCTTGCATTCCCCAACTGATGGGATGAAGCTTACATATTGGATGAAGGTTGAATTGTACCACCTAATGTATTGTAAGGAAAGGGAGTTACTAGGGTCCCCAATTGTGGGGCCTAAGGTAGTGGTGAGTGGTAATCCCTTTTGGCGACGATAAAGAAAACATTCCATGGAATATTTTCTATCCAATTAAAAAATTGTTTATATTTGTTAGGTCGATTGAACTGAACTAAGTCACATATGGGGATTATGCAGGTGATGGCCACCCATATTCTACCACCCATGTTTTTCCCGCTACATAAGGTGACACCTCTCCATTGACTTTTGCACTACCCTAGACATTGAATTGAGCGAGCATACGTTTACCTTGTATTTCCCTATCTAGAGTTGTCTAGATCACCATCTAATTTCTACCTTGAGAATGCACAAATGGACAATGCCATCACCTCTATACTTGCTGCTAATAGTGAATTTTTGGAAATTCTACTATATTTGTGCTCTTCTTTCCTATTGCTCTTGCGTTTTCTTGCATAACTACTTTTTTACATGGTATTAGAGTTGTTAATGTGTGAAAAGGATTACTTTTTGAACCTCCAAGTTTATTTTTTTATTAATGTAGTGTGTGAGTGATGGATTCGTCTTCCAAGTTTGGTGCTTCTGCTAATGTTATTGCTACATCAATTCACATTTTTCCACTCGCATTCTTTGAAGGAAAGTTTGATGGAACAAATTACATACTTTGGAACTTCAAAATTTCTACATCCCAAGGATATTTTGGCAAATCATTAGGGGATATTCTAAGGTCTAATCTAGATCAGATTCCAATGGAATCTTCATCAAATCCTTGAGTGACAATATAGCTTGATCTAGGTCTTCTTCAAGCTCAGATTTAAGGATTCTATCGCGTTTGCCTTTGTAGTGTGGGTGTTTTTGGATAGGGTGTGTCACAGTCACCATCAAAAGTTTGCAGGAGGTGTCAGGGGATGCATGTCATAGTTGGGGACCTATTAAATCGTGCCCTCTAGGTTTGGGTACATGTGATGTGGGCTCTCACCTATGGTAGTATGCATGGCATGGGCCTCCGATCTATCACAGTACACATGGTGTTGGCTATGATCTATCACACTATGCATGGCATGGGCTCCGGTCTATCATAGTACACGTGTTTTGATCTATCGCACAATGTTTTCCTTATCTATTGCAAGAGGGCCTGATCTATCACATGCATGCCTGAAAACCCTTGGAATAGTTTTGTATTGCTATGCGGCTCCTCTTCTAGTGCATTGGATCTCTTAAATTTTGAGTGAGTGCTCGCCCTAAATTGAGGAACTTTATTAAAAGGATTGTTTAAGAGTTTGCTCTTTCTGAAGGCATTTTCTTTTGATTCAAAAAAGAACTCCTAGCTTAATGAGAGTTTCAACTTTTGTAACGTAACTTCTATCATGTTAAGATTTGGAAATATAAAAGAATAAGAAAAAAAAGAAGAAAATTTGGTATTTTGGCTTCATCCTTGGTCTAGCAATTCATTTATGGTTCTGGTATGCCATCCCATATTTAGCTAAGGATCATTTGCGAATTTTGTGTCTATCACGACAATGTGTGCCATGTGGCCCCTATCATGATTGAATCAAGATTTTTAAGTTGAGTTTCTCTCGTGGGCTAGTGGTTATTTCAAAATTGGTTAGTTTAGCTTGGTTAGAAGCATTGTGTAAAATGAATGTTATGGCTAAGGTCCTTTCAAGGGCCTTGCTTTCTACATAAGATTTTTGGGGATGTCCCCTCACTAGTGGTCAATAATGTGGGCCAAGCTCGAATGGATAAAGCCTCCAATCACTTGAGAATATTCTTTGAATGAAAACCTCTAGTCATTGCCCCGGGAAGTCATCATGGAAAAGCAAAAAGATTTAAAAAAGATTTTTATGATTAGATAGATGTTCGGACCTAAACCACCACTCAAATCTCTATGAATATGGTTCCAAAAGAGTGGTTTCTGCTTGCTCTAATTATTAGCAAGTATTAATTTCTTATGACAAACCATGCCCTCTTGGTTTTTGAAAATGAACAGATGGCTTTCCAATCTCTACATGTTTGGGTGTGGCAGGTTTGGCATACAACTTTGTGCCTCTTCAAATGGTTCCTTGACTTCATTTTGAACAAGTCCAAACCACCGTGATTCCCTCTCTAGGTAGAGCTACCTAATCTTCCCTTCTTCTTGTATGGATTTATCAAGAAGATCATTGGGCCCATTGGCCACCCTTTGGCCTCTAGGGAAGATGTTGGTGGTCTCATTTATTGAGGGGCTTCGTAGTCCTTCAATGGTAGATGGCAGCTACAATCTCTATGGAGGCGAATCCGAACCAAAAATCACCCTAAAAAATTAGCATTGACATTGGTGAAAAGAATCCCGTAGCACAAGAACTAATTTTCAAAAATCTACCTAATGCCTAATTCTAGTGTGGTACCCTTGACTAGAGAATCTAAGAATGTACTCTAAGGCAAATAACTCAGAAATCAAAGCAAGATCTGATAGTTGAGTAGGCTGACAATGTTATGGTGACCAAAAGGAATAAAGGGAGTTTATCTGAACAAACTTATACAAGTTCAAACCAAGTTAAAGATATGCCTCCTCAAGATCTTAAAGTGGGTTCCTTCATGATAGTTAGAAATACAAGAAATTGTAGCCCTAAGAATTGCTCTATCTCCAATCCATCTAAGTCGAACTTATGAATCAAACTTCTACCATGTCTTAGAAAAGGAGATCAACCAAGCGGACTATCGAGGTGAAATGAATTAACTTCTGACTAAAAAAGAAACATTGTGGCTAATTCCATGAGCAATCAAGATAAGCAAGAAGGCCCCTCCGGAGAAGATAACCCAAACAATGAAAGATTGGTAATCAAATTGAGATTCCCCAATCAAGTACCAAATTCTATTTTGGGGTTGGTTTCTCGCAAAGGAAAACACCCGATTAGATTCCCTTGAAAGAGGGCCCAACTCGTGGGATAAGAACCATCTTCTTCAACAAGAAAAGATGAAAACAAAAAAAGGAGGGATAAATCCTAGAATCACAAATATATTAACCCGCTTAAATGATTATTGTCTCCTTTAACACTAGGTGTCTGATGGACTCTTCAAGACTGAAATAATTTCACATTGACTTCGAGTTAAAAATGTTAACTTAGACTTCACCTGCCTATAGGAGATCAAAATTGATGGCGAAGAATTCATAAAAGTTTTAAAAGTATTTCTTTGTCCCATTACTGGTTCTCCATAGAGCACCCAAGGGGGAGTGGTGGCACTATCCTAGGTTTTAAAGCGACTTGACAAGATTCCATGGCGTAGATCATGATGGACGATAACCATCGGTGTATAGCAGCTTCTTTTAGAAGACCTCTCCAATTCACCATTGTTTCAGTGTACACCCCAAATCAAGACACAAAGAGATTGGATACATGTCTAGACTTGGACTTCCTTCTCTTGGGGAGGATCCTTTGTGGGGACTTCAACATGGTGGAAGCCCATTCGGATAGATGGTACCAAAGAGATCGGATCATTGATGGCCAAGAGAAACTTGTCTGAGACCAAGTCAGAATCAGCATGATTTGGTGGAAGTCAAAGATGCCCATGGTTTCTATCTGTCAAACCTTTAGTCCAGGATGGAATTGTGGAAAGCTTAACTTGATAGATTCTATCTATCTCAGAATATCATTGACTTTCTTGGTTTCCCTTCCTGCATGTAATGCAAAGACCTTGTTGTCTCTATTATCATATGGTTCTAACATTTAAGCTCCTGGGAGACACAAGAAGGCTCCTTGATTTTATATGGACTCTGATCCTCTCCCTTCCTTCTATCCAACAAATGATCGCTTCGACATGGATAGAGTCTTTTGATATCAATGAACCACTTGCTAAGTGTTGGAAGAAGGATTTCAAATAATCCCAATTTTTACTTAAGGAAATCAAAGAAATTGACTCCATACCACCAAATGGCAAAAAAGCTATGGAATAAAGGATTTCTTTTTTGGAAACATCTCTCGAATCAAGAAAGTAAATGTTGGATTAGGTTTGAGGGTTTTGATCCAACAAATAGAGTTGACTAGAGGAGTGGTGCCTTTTGAGGTGTAGAATTAGGTGTTGGGAGATCTCTAAGTGGTGCCTTTTGCTTGGCCATGCTCTCCCTTGCATTGAGGGGCTACAATGGATCAACGATCACAAATTGGATAAAGTGGAAAATTTTAAAAAGCAAGTGGAATCGCATAGCAATCTCAACAACAGATGGTGTCTCGGTTGGTCCAATATCAAATGGCAGTTTAAGTTCTCATACTTTCCTCATTGAGAATAAAGAGTTGGTTCTTATGTGGAAAATTTTGTACCAGGGGATTTGGACCAATGCCAAAGGTGGAAAAATTTGTGGGGCACCCCATTGGTGTAAGCATTGCTATAGGGTTAAAGAAGACATTGCTAAAGAAAGAATGGTCAATTGTCAAGTTCCTTGCCCTGCTTGGTAGAAGAATAAGTAATTGTAAGAAATTCCCTCCCTTTAGACACCATAGGATCTTTAGCTTGGAAAATAACAAGCTAAAAAGTAAATGGACGACCCATGAGGGGGATGAAAACATCATTGAACTTCTCTGCAACTTGATTTAAACTTGTGTTCTTCCTTGTGCAGCTCACTCTTAGGCTTTGTAGTACTATTATTTTTCCAATCCTTCCCCTACTTTGTGGGATATGGTATCCCATGTGCGCATTGCCCCTTCACTATATTTTTGAGTTCTTTCATTAATTAAAGCGTGGGAGATTAGGCCTTGGCTGAACTTCTTTTTGGCAAAAAATTCCTTTAGTTATGCATTTAAGAAAATTAAGATGTTTCTGTTATGCACATATAGTTGAATCAACAAGAACTAAGTTAGGATAAAAAAGCAAAAAATGTGTTTTCAGATATAGTGAAGAGGTTAAAGCATATAGACTTTGGGATCTAGAGGCAAAGAAGATCATTGTCAACCGTGATGTGGTTTTGATGAGCAACCACACGTAGTGGATAACAAAGGTAAAACCACCATCTCATCAACTAAAGAAGTAACTCACCTTGTGCCTTCCCATATAAAAGTCAAGATCAATGAGGAGCAGGCATCAAATAATGATATTCCTCCAATAAAAGGTCAATTGGTTGTTTCCACACAACATAAGCCACTATCAAGGTGGTCACAATAGATATTTGATGATCATAACCTCAAGTTGATGTTTCAGAGTCATCTTGAGATGGGTTGTGCAGATCAAAGAGGATCGAGGAGCAACAAAGAGCCTCACAACATATTGCTAACATAGCTCTTATGGCTAAAATTATGGGATCATTAAAAGAACCTACAACTATAGATGAAGCACTCAAAGATCCCAAGTGGAGAGCGTCAATGAAGGTTGGGTATGATAGCATACTAAAGAATGACACTTGAAAATTGGTCAATTTACCACCAAATAAAAAGGTAATTGGAACTAAGTGGATTTGGAAAGAAAAATACAAAGTAGATGGTACTTTAGAGTTGTACAAAGCTCGTCTTGCTACACAAGGATTCTCACAAGTGGAAGGATTTTATGTCGAGGAGACATTTGCACCAACAACTCGAATGACTACAATTCACATGGTACTTATAGTTGTTGCACATAAAAGGTGGCCTATATTCTAGGTGGATGTAAAGTAAGCATTTTGGGTGGATACCTCAAGGATGAGGGATTTGTATCTCAACCACTAGATTTTAAGGTATTTGATTTAGACAACAAGATTTGTACATTTAAGGAGGCATTATGTGGCCTTAAGCAAGCTCCAAGAGCTTAGTACCAACAAATTGATAATTTTTTTTAAAAAATATGCTTTCAAAGGACTACTTTAGATGCAAATTGTATGTTTTGAGAAAACCAACTGGTGATTTCCCTATTGTATGTAGATGATCTGATCATTACAAGAGATCATGCAGGTTTCATCAAACAAACTTGTGCTAGCTTGAGCAATGAGTTTGAGATGACATATCTTGGGCTAATACATTATTATCTTTGAAGTATGGCATAAGGATAATGGGATTTTCATATTGTATCTACAAAATCGGTTTGTTTGACCCCAACATATGCATGAGGGAGAAACTCAATGATCAAGGAAGAAAGAGGTTCTCGATACTTCCAGAGAGGCCACCCATCCGGAGCTCACTTAACCAGAAATCTCTTACCACTAAGTTACACTCTTATGGTGTTTGAAGAAGGGGAAAGACTAAGGTTCATATTACCTTGAACATGTTTTGGGCCCTCAAAGCTTCATTCTTTGCTTTCAAAACCTATTTTAAAGCATTTTTGGGGTGATTCTTGGATCCATTTTGGAGTACTTTCACCCATAGTTCTCTTTACACAGGTCCAAGAACATCAAGAAGAGTGTTCTATGTACTTCTCGAACAAGGAGTATTTGGCTTTGGGGCTATGTTTTCAGCCGCACTAGTAAATCTACAGGTTTTTTGAGAGGTTTCAGTTGTGGTGGGAGCAACCACCACAAGTTTATGCAGGATTTTTTAGCCTAAAGAACAGAGTTGACAAACACTTGCATGTTGTTGGTGTGTAAAACACCACAAGAACTAAACTAATGTGGTATTAGAAGACCTCCATAACCATCATTAGCTTAGCAAAACTCTAAATGTGAGTCTTCATCTCTGAACTTAGTGAAAATCAAAATTTCACTTCACAGAAATCTGCGCCTTTTCTTCAATCCTTCAATCTGACCTGTATCAGCTTGATCTTTGCAAATTCCTTTGATCATTTGCTAAGAGAAGTTCTTGCTAATGTTAAGTAACACATAACAAACAAAACTTTCAAGTAATAACTTCAAAATCTTCTGATTTTGCTCCAACCTTTTCACTATGTCTGAAAACTGGAAATTGACTTCATCGATTTGACATACCTTCACTGTTAAGCTGATTTCTCTGGGTATGCGTCCCGTTTCTTAAAGATCTTTTGATCAAATGTAGTTGAGAACAATAGCTTTAAAATGAGCTATCACTTACTGAAAACTTTACAGTGTACTTCGAGATCTAACCTTAAGAAGTTCAGACAAATGTGCGCCAGAAAAGTCGTAACTGTCAACTACCTTACACAGTCATATGAAATGACTTAGAACTCAATGTACAAGAGGAATTAGACTCAATCCTTCTATACAAACATATGTTGTATATCAGAGAAGATGTGTACAAAATGGCTTGGCCTAATTTTGCTCATAGCCATGGAAAACTCTCTCAGACTCAGAAGTTTTTCCTCAACATCTCTCTCAGAAAAGACACGACTTTTCTCTACTCACTCAGATTTCAAAATTGAGTTCTCTCTTACATGTTTTTGTCTCAAATTAACTTATATACCTATGGTTTACATTCTTCTAGACTTGAACTCGTAAGTTCTGAAGATCAAAATAATAACTAGACTCTAATTTTGCACTAATTTACAATAGTGAAATTGTCCCTTCACTTAGGCTTAATTTTCTGTACGTCTTTTCTTCATTTCTCCTTTCCTCCTTCCTTTCTTCATATGTATTCATATATCCATGCCTAATTAGTGAGTGAAGCCCCAACAGCTCCCCCTCAATCACTAATTAGCATGCTTTGACTTCTTCACATAATCTTCTTCTCTTTTATTCCTGCCATCTCCTTGAACCTATTTGTCTTCACTCCATCCAAGCTTTTTGTCATAATATCTGCAATCTGATCTTTTGTAGAAGTGTACACCACTTCAATCTCTTTCTCCATTACCTTTTCTCTGAGAAAATGATACTGTATTTCTATGTGCTTTGTCCTTGCATGAAATACATGATTTGCTGCAAGATATAATGAGCTCATAATATCTCCATGAATAATAGGTATACCTTGATCAATTCCCAAGCTTTTGAATAATGTCTGCATCCATATAACTTCTTTTGCTGCTTCCACAAGTCCTTTGTATTCAGCTTCTGTTGATGATAAAGCCACTGTGTGTTGTTTCTTTGAACACCAACTCACAAGCTTATCTCCAATGTATATCATGTAGCCATGAGTAGACCTTCTATCATCTTGACTTCCTGCCCAATCTGAATCACTATAGGCTCTCAATCTTATATTTTATGTAAAAGGATAATACAATCCTTCTTTCAAAGTCCCTTTGATATATCTAAGAACTCTTTGACCTGCAATCCAATGTGGATCCTTTGGACAATGCATGAATTGAGAAAGAACACCAACTGCATAACTAAGATCAGGCCTTGTTAGTGTAGCATAAATTAAGCTTCCCACTAAAGATTGATACTTCCTGATGTCTTTGAACTCTGCACCATCATATCTACTGAGTTTATGATTGACCTCTAGTGGTGTAGATGCCTCTCTGCAATTCTCCATGTTAAACTTCTTTAGAAGATTCAAGAGATACCTTTCTTGTGATACATATATACCATGTTCTGCATAAGTGATTTCCATTCCAAGAAAATATGACAATTTTCCTAGATCACTTATCTTGAATTCCTTCTCAAGTAGCTTCTTCACCTCCTTGATTCCTTCATTTGAGGTACCTGTAATTATAATATCATCTACATAAATACAAATGTAGATCATACCTTCATCTGTTCTTTTGATAAGTAAACTTGCATCTGCCTTTGAACTTTGATATCCAAGATCATTAAGATACTTTACAAGTCTATAATTCCAAGCTCTTGGAGCTTGCTTAAAACCATAAAGTGCTCTTCTTAATCTGCAAACATAATTTGGAAACTTGTGATCTGCAAACCCTTGAGGTTGCTCCATGTAAACCTCATCTGATATATATCCATTCAAAAATGCATTCTTAATGTCCAATTGACTCAATGTCCATCCTTTTGATGCTGCAATAGCAATGATTGTCCTTATGGTTGACATCTTTGCCACAGGACTGAATGTCTCATCATAATCTATGCCAAAAGTTTGAGCATAGCCTTTAACCACTAATCTGGCTTTGTATCTGGCTATTCTTCCATCTGCATGCTTCTTAATTTTGTAAACCCATTTATTTCCAATCACTTTCTTACCATTAGGCTTTGGAACAAGTTCCCAAGTTTTGTTCTCTTCAAGTGCATCAAACTCTTCCTTCATTGCTACTTCCCATTGTCTCTTACCCTTTGCTTCATCATAGCTTTGAGGTTCTTCATCTTCCTTAACCATGTAAGCATAATTTTTCTGAGTCAAGTAAGAAGTATCATAGGAATACCTTGTAGGTTGCTTCCTCATTCTGGTTGGCCTTCTTGGTTCACACTCTTCATGTATATCTGGATGTACTTCTTCATCAAATATTGGTCCATCTTCATTCCTTCTATATGATCCAACTCTTGATGTGCTTGCTTGCATATGTTCTTCATCTCCATCTATCTGCATATGTGACTTACCTTTTGCACTCCTTCTTATCTCTTCTTCAAATGTTTCAAGGTCACAATCTTTATCTGCATACCAACTCTTCTGTTCATCAAAGGTCACATCTCTGGAAACAATAAAATGTTTAGTTAAAGGACTCCATAGCCTATAACCCATTTGCTTTTCATCATACCCAATAAACACATATTTTTCTGCCTTTGGTTCAAGCTTATGTCTGAGTTGTGATGGCACATAAGCATAGGCAATTGATCCAAACACTTTACAATGGTCAAGTGTTGGTTTCTTACCCCACCAAGCTTCATAAGGGGTCATACCATTCAAAGCTCCACATGGTAGCCTATTAACAAGGTATGTAGCTGTATTTACAGCCTCAGACCAAAGATAATTAGGGCAATTCTTTTCCTTTAACATTGCTCTTGCAAATTCAACCAATGTTCTATTTCTCCTTTCTGCCACCCCATTATGTTGAGGTGTATACCTGCAAGTTATCTCTCTCTTGATACCTGCATTCCAAAGATAGTCATTAAACTCTTGGGAGAAGTATTCTCCCCCTCCATCAGACCTTAACCTCTTGAGTTTTTGACCTGTAACTCTTTCTGCATAAGCATGAAAATGTTTGAAGGCTCCAAATACTTCTGATCTTTCTTTTAGAACATAAAGGGTTATCCACCTTGTAGCATCATCAATAAACAAAACATAATACCTAGATCCATTTATTGATCCTTCTTTTGTTGGTCCCCATACATCTGTATGTATGAGTTCAAGCAAACCATCATGCTTGAAACCTTTCTTCTGAAATGGTAGTCTATGTGCTTTTCCCATCTGACAAGCTTCACACTTGTATATCATATGTTGATTCTTCACATTTGGTAGCCCCATTACAGATTGATTCTCCACCATAGTTTTAATTCCTCTTTCATTGAAATGTCCCAATCTCTTATGCCAAAGATCTAACTCTGTAATTACTTCATCACCATGTGTGATTAGGGCTTGACCAACATTTCCTTGTACTTTGAGAGTAAAAAGTCTACCTTCCTTCTTACCACAAACTATGGGTTTGTATGCATCCTCTGGATCTTCAACAAATACCCCTTCATTTGTAAATCTGACTTGAAAACCTTTCTCCACTATTTGTCCAACACTAATCAGATTCTTTGGTATTGTTGGAACATACAAAACATTTGTTAATAAATCAGCTCCACTCCTGCACTTCACTTTTCCAATTGAATGCACATTATGTTTTGTATTATCACCTGTTTGTACTGTATGACTTGAATTGCCTTCTTCCAATTCTGACAATAATTCTATATTACCTGACAAATGATTTGAACAACCAGAGTCAATATAAAATACCTTGAGATCCTCCTTCTCTGATGAACTTATTGAATTCATAATCAATGTTGTATAAGTGTCATTCTCTGTATCATTTGCATAATTGTAATATGTGGTGTTGTAAGATTGATTCTGATTCCAATTTCTTCCACCACCTCTACCATAACTTCCTCTTGAATTCTGTCTTCCTCTTTGAAATTGATTCTGAAACCTTCCACCTCTTCCTCTGCCATTGTTGTTTTGATTTTGGCTTGATCCTTGTTGATTATGCCAACAATCATATGCTAGATGATTGCTCAATCCACAAATCCAACATGTCTTCTTGTTATTGTTCTGATTACCTCTACCTCTTCCATTTCCTCGACCTTTACCTCTGCCAATACCTCTTCCTCTTGCATAATTTGCTTGAGTTGTTGACTCTTATTCATCCTTTGCTTTACCTTTATCTCCTTTCTTCTTATTCTTCATGTACATTGCAGAACTTTGTCCTTTGTCTCCATCTGACTTCAAGTCTTGCTCAAATGTGAGCATCAATCCAAGTAATTGATTCAATTCTGGCACAAAATGGTTTAATGATAGTTCTGTTGAAAGTACAAAAGGCTTCCATCTCTCATCACCTCTTAACCCTGCAAGTAATTGTGCTATCAACCTATGATCTTCAATATCCTCATCAATGGATCCTAGGCTATCTGCCAAGTCCTTCATCTTAGTGACATAATCACTAATGCTCTGATTTTGCTTTTTCTTGAATGTGGTGAATTCTGACCATAAGCTAGCTTTCCTAGCTTTAGTAGTGTTTTGGAAGTGATCTTCCAAAGCATTCCAAATGTCTTCAGCTGTTTCTAAACCTCTGATATGTGGCAACAAATGATCTGTAATAGTGTTATATATATAAGCTCTTGCACTTGCATCTCTCTTCTGCCATAGCTTCAAAGCTTCTAGCTCTTCCTTTCTTGGATGACTTTCATCTTCAAATTTAGGCTTCTCTTCTTCACCTGTCACATATACCATTAGGTCCTTACTCATAAGTAAGGCTTCCATCCTCATTACCCAAGCAGGATAGTTATCTCTGTCCAATTTGTCAATGGACACATGATCTGCCATAGTATCCTTGCTTTTGCTTCAACTTGTAAGTATAAAGTTAAAGAATGATACCTTCTGTAGATCTTTACCCTTGGGAGTAACTTCGAAATAATCTTCTGATGACTTTTGTTTGTTGAACACCTCAGCTTCCACCTTCTTTGATAAAGAACTCTTCAATTCTTCTTGTATCTGCTCTCCTTTTACTCTCGAGGACCTTATCTGCTCTGATACCACTTGTTGGTGTGTAAAACACCACAAGAACTAAACTAATGTGGTATTAGAAGACCTCCATAACCATCATTAGCTTAGCAAAACTCTAAATGTGAGTCTTCATCTCTGAACTTAGTGAAAATCAAAATTTCACTTCACAGAAATCTGCGCCTTTTCTTCAATCCTTCAATCTGACCTGTATCAGCTTGATCTTTGCAAATTCCTTTGATCATTTGCTAAGAGAAGTTCTTGCTAATGTTAAGTAACACATAACAAACAAAACTTTCAAGTAATAACTTCAAAATCTTCTGATTTTGCTCCAACCTTTTCACTATGTCTGAAAACTGGAAATTGACTTCATCGATTTGACATACCTTCACTGTTAAGCTAATTTCTTTGAGTATGCGTCCCGTTTCTTAAAGATCTTTTGACCAAATGTAGTTGAGAACAATAGCTTTGAAATGAGCTATCACTTACTGAAAACTTTACAGTGTACTTCGAGATCTAACCTTAAGAAGTTCAGACAAATGTGCGCCAGAAAAGTCGTAACTGTCAACTACCTTACACAGTCATATGAAATGACTTAGAACTCAATGTACAAGAGGAATTAGACTCAATCCTTCTACAGAAACATATGTTGTATATCAGAGAAGATGTGTACAAAATGGCTTGGCCTAATTTTGCTCATAGCCATGGAAAACTCTCTCAGACTCAGAAGTTTTTCCTCAACATCTCTCTCAGAAAAGACACGACTTTTCTCTACTCACTCAGATTTCAAAATTGAGTTCTCTCTTACATGTTTTTGTCTCAAATTAACTTATATACCTATGGTTTACATTCTTCTAGACTTGAACTCGTAAGTTCTGAAGATCAAAATAATAATTAGACTCTAATTTTGCACTAATTTACAATAGTGAAATTGTCCCTTCACTTAGGCTTAATTTTCTGTAGGTCTTTTCTTCATTTCTCCTTTCCTCCTTCCTTTCTTCATATGTCTTCATATATCCATGCCTAATTAGTGAGTGAAGCCCCAACACATGTCTTATTGGCTAGTGTTTGGGCTGTGAACTCAGCCTTTCAATGTCATTTTATTGCATATATTGAGCACATACACACTATGTACACTTATGTGGATACCACTTATGTGGATACCACTTATGTTCTTCCATGTGGTCATTTATATAGCGGTTACATTTTTTTCATTAAACCTTTGATGTTCATAAGGAGGGTTGTGGTGAGATTTTCTTAACTAGGAGACACCTAGATGTCGGGGTCTCTTTGGTGATGTAGGTGGAAGACTTACCCAACCTCACCACAGGAGATGTATGGTAGTTGTTCATAGGTGCTTGATAAGCCTAGTTGGCTTCTTTCGGTTAACTAATTACATGTAGTGGAACCAGTAATTCACTATGCAGGTTTACATGTTAGTACTTGCAGTTTTATGAGTTTTTGAGACTATTCATATGCTCATTCTGTAGAGGAAACTCTATCAAAATGGTTTCACGTTTTTTGTTTTTTGATCTGTATAGTGGTTGATTTACTCTGTGATACACTTATTGTTGTAAGCACATATATTCTCACATAATCCTTGTGTGGTCATTATTGTTCATTAATCCTTGAATCTATTGAAGTTTTCCCAAAATTTGACACTTGGTCATCCTTTTTTGATGCCGAGTGGTGTTTGGGCTCTTCTAGCTCCATTACAATTCTAGTCAATTCTTTATCATCATGGCATCAGAGATCTCAAGAACGTCTGGTGGATCAAGGTCTAGTGTCATTATTCTTAGCACGAGCTATAACTTGCACGGCAAAGACCATTTTGAGATCTAAAAATTTGACTTTTCTCTCTGGAAGAATCAAATTTAAGATGTGGTGATTCAGAGGAGGTAATCGAGTCTCAAAGAAGCTTGCTAAGATGGATGCAGATGATTGGGATGAGCTAGATGAAATGGTGAGGGTACCATTTGATTAGACATGGCACATAATTTTTACTTTAGATTATTGGACTCTAAAAGTCTAGAGGAGCCTTGTAAGAAGTTACACAATACATATGAAAGAGAAACAACATCAAATAAAGTGTAATTGATGAGAAAATTATATAACCTTTGCATGAAGGACACAAACAATGTTGTTGCTAATCTAAATGAGTTTGATGCTATATTCTCTCAATTACAAGCTCAAAAAATGGAGATGGATGATGAAATGAAAGCACTCTTATTGCTAGGCACCTTGCCATCATCATGGGATATGTTTTGCATAGCTATTAGCAATAATGCACCTAGTGGTAAACTGGTCTATGATGACATATATGGAGCACTCTTCAATCAGGAGATTCATAGAAAGTCTTTGTTGGCACTCAAAGTGGAGATGCATATAATGTTCACAATTCTTACCAAGGAAAGAATCAACAACATGGCAAGAGAAAGAACAAGGAAAAGAATGGTGAACAAAATAAGAATAGAAGTAATCAAGGAATAGGGATATCAAATGCCATTATTGTCATAAGAAATGACATATGAAGAAAAAGACTGATATGCATTAAAGAATGCTAAAGGTAAAGGACAAAATGCTAATGGTCATGCTAAACAGCTACCTGCACCATCTGCTTTGACTCTGAAGATTGAAGGAATTAATGCTATTTTTGACGATTTTGATGTGTTGATACTTGACAATACTATTCCCATTGCGGATCTTATGGCTGTTTCTCTTTCCCACTCATGGCTGCTAGATTATGCTTCTTTCCATGTGACACCACATAGAGAGTGGTTCTCTACTTATGCAACAAAGTCTCTTGGTATCATGAGACTTGTTGACTCTTATCAGTGTGACATTGTCTGGATTGGAGATGTGGTTGTGCAATTCATTGATGGTTCAAAATTCACTATGCATAATTTACACAATGTACCTTAGTTATCATGGAGTTTGATGTCAACGGATCAACTTGATGACCTTGGTTACAAGGTGATTTTCTATGCTCAGTCCTTTCACATATCAAAGGGCAATATGGTTATTGCAAAAGGAAACAGAGTTGGTTCACTTTATCCTTTATTTGTATCACAAAAAGAACACTTGTTAGGTATTACTGAAAAACCTATGGCTTGTATTTGGCACGGATGTTTATGCCACATATAGCATAATGGAATGGAAAATATTTCTCATTCTGGCTACTTACCTATGTTATCTTTCTTTGATTTTTCACTTTGTGAGAATTATTAATATGGAAAACAAACTAAGAATGTGCATAAGACACACATTGAATCTTCAATTTAGCCTTTAGATCTTGTTCATACAGATCTGTGTGGTCCTATACCCACAAGGTTATTAAGTGGTTCTCTTTAGTTTGTCACTTTCATAGATGATGCTACTAGAAAAGATTGGCTATATCATATCAAGTCAAAGGACGAGGTATTTCATACTTTCAAAAAATGTCTTGATTTAGTTGAGACCCAAAAAGGAACTAAACTCAGGGCTTTATGCTCAGATAATGAGGGTGAGTATACCTCACATGAATTCAATATTTTATGTCCATCTAAAGGAATTCATTGAGATTTTATAGATCCTTTTTCACTAGTACAGAATGGTGTAGCTGAAAGGATGAATAGAACTATTCTAGATAGAGTAGTTTCTATGTTGCATCATGCAAACCTTTCATAAGGCTTTTGGGCAAAAGCATTATTGACTCCAGTTCATGTGATTAACCTTTCACCTAGTGCTACCAAAGATCTGAAAGTGGCACATAATTTATTGAAACAGAAGCCACCATATTGTGATCGTCTTTGAGTTTTTGGGTGTGAATCATATGTTCATATATCCAAGAATCTTAGAGAAAAGCTGGACCATAAGTCAAAGAAATGCATTTTTCTTGGATAGGGACAGGAAGACCAATTTGGATATCACTTATGAGATCTTGAAATATGGTCAATGATCAAAACTAGTAATGTCATTTTCAATGAATCTAAGATGCATAAAAAACTGATTAAGGAGATTGAAGTGACAAGAGTGGTGTTTGAGGAAATTAGTCCTCCAATTAGCATGCATAAAAATGCTACACATAGAGATGTTCAAGAGAATGTCCAATGAGATTTTTCTGCAAAATGCTCTTGTTCATCAACCATTGAGATGCTTTGCATGCATCTCACATCCACATGATAGATATGTTCCAAGTTTGGATTTTGTTATGCTAATAGATGTTGGTGAGCCTTCTTGCTATAGAGAGGCTATGCAGATACAAGATCATGTCAAGTGAAAGCATGCCATAAGAGTGATTTGGATTCTATTCACAAGAATGGTACTTGACATTTAGTACTTTTGCCAAAGAGTAGGAAAGATTTACCATGCAAATGGGTATAGAAGCTGAAATTCACATAAGGTAGTGCTTATCCAAAGTATAAAGCATGACTTGTTGGAAAGGGTTTTAAACAACATCATGGTATTGATTTTGAGGAAATCTTCTCTCTAGTGGTCGAGATGACTACCTTGTGGATGTTTCTTGGATTTGTTGCAATGGAGGACTTAGAGCTAGTACAAATGGATATGAAAATTTCTTTCTTGCATGGAGATCTTACAAATCAGATCTATATGGAACAACCAAAAGGTAATGTAAATCCTAGCAAAGAAAGTGTAGTTTGTAAGCTCAAGAAGAGCTTATATGGACTTAAACATTCCCCTAGACAATGGTACCAAAAGTTTGATGCTTTTATGAATTTTCAAGGCTATTATTGAAGCAATGAGGATCCTTGTCTCTACACAAAGAGGTGCTCAGATGGCAGCTTGATATGCTTGATACTTTATGTTGATGATATGTTGATCATTGGGAAGTCCTCTTATGACTTGTCATTTGTGAAAAGAAGTTGAGTGAGACATTTCATATGAAGGATTTGGCAGATGCCAAATATATTGTTGGCATGCACATTACTTGTGATAGGAGTAAAAGATGCATACACTTGTCCCAAAGTGAGTACATATCCAAAGTACTTCACATGTTCAATATGCAGGGTGGAAAGGCATTGCATACACCTTTACCCACATATGTGAAATTGACCAAGGATGATTGCCCCAAATCACATGAGGGAAAAGGAATTCATGACCAAAATTCCTTATAAGTTTATTGTTGGTACTCTCATGTATGCTATGGTATCTACGAGAATAGACTTTGCATAACCAGTGGGAGTTGTGAGCATATATATGTCTAATCCTAACAAGAAGCATTGTGAAGCAATTAAGATGATTTTGTGATATCTGAGTGGCACTAAGGACTTGTGTCTATGCTTAGATAGAGGAAAGACATCCATTATTGGCTACAAAATTTTTGACTATGCTGGTTGTGTAGATAGTCAGAAGTCTACACCAAGGCACACTTTTCATTTTGTTGGAGGTTCTATCTCTTGGAGAATTTGTCTTCAAGAATGTACAATCGTTTCCAACATAGAAGCAAAATATGTTGAAGCAAGTGAGGCATGTAAGGAAGCATTGTGTCTTTCTCGTCTTGGTTGTGATATAGGTCTCCCTCAACATGTACCTTGGGTTCTTAGTGATATTAATAGTGCCATTTCTTTGGCTAAGAATCCAGTCTATCATGAAAATACCAAGCACATTGAGGTGAGGTATCACTTCATTAGAGATTTCTTAGACATTGAGTGCATTATTATTGAGAATGTTCATACTTGAGATATGTTGTAGGTGCTTTGACTAAAGCACTACTACAGGATAGCTTTTGGCACTATCATCACTTGATGGGGGTTACTTGATTCATGATCTTACATAATTACTTGTATACTCTGTAACATGCCGATCAAATAGGAGGTATACTTTCTATACTTACAATTAGGTATTCTTTATCATTGTTGATTTTTTTTCCATAGTCACTTTGGCCATATTGGCCTTTAGTGGGATATTGTTATTGTTAGTATCCATGTGAAAGGCCAAATGGAAGCTAGACATTTGTTCAAAACATATAGTGGTCTAGTCAGCCAAAGAATATAAGTTTGAACACATTTGTAACACTTTTTTGCATATTTGGAAGCCTCTCTGCAGAGTATTATGTGCATCATCTAGAGCTCAGTTCTCTATTGTTAGGCTTTCATCATGGAGCTCTCAAAAAGAAGAATCCACTATGGTGCATCATTATTGCATTACTTCAACACAAACATATGAATTGGGTGGATTCAAGATACTAGTCCATTATTGGGCATCACAAACATCTAACTTTATATATTTGTACCATGCTTCACTTCCAACCAACATTTACTTAATTTTTTCACTGATTGAAGGATATTTTGTCCAACTAGGTTTGAAAATCCTATGTAAAATGTAGGAGAAAGTGTTCCTTATATTAAATCTTTACTTGAAGTAGAACAAAGCAAATTCTAAGTGAACTTTGTGTCACTTAGGATATTTTTCTCAACATCTTTATTTTTTTGGGAATTATCAATCTTATGATCAATTCCTAACCTTTCTTTTTAAGAGTATATTGAAATCTATGAAATTCATTATGTTAGTTAATTTTGAAGCAAAATCAAATGGACAAGTCAACTTAGACATAAAATCTTTAAAGATTGAATGGTTTGTATACAAAACATGCATCTATGATGGTTTTAATTTGGTTACCTATTCCCATCGACTAACCCTAAACTTGATCGCATTAAGTGATATACTCTTTCTTTCTCAGATCCAAAGCCCTTGGGAAGCGAGAAGAAGGAATCAAAAAAATTATGCAACCAATTTGAATTGAGTCAAAATATATGTAACTCATGGTTTTATTTTTTCACAAATTTGTTTCAACAAGATATTGAAGAATTTTATTTAGCTCTAAGAGAAGTAAACTAGATTCCTAAAAGGATACTTGGAGTAAAACTAGACATTTTTCAACCAATAGACACTAGTGTGGTATCCAACATCGGTGTCTCGAGCCAAAAAGCTTTATTGATGATGTTTTCTTCTTTCGATCAAAACACTAATGCTTCCTCTAGGATGAAGTTGATAGTTTCGATCAAAACACTAATGCTTCCTCTAGGATGAAGTTGATAGTTTTATTATTTAATCTTTTAAGAATTCCTTTCTTTGAATGCAATTGAAGTTTTATAGGCTCCACTTCCAGTATGAATTTGAGAGAAAAAAAATCCTTCATTTTTCTTTCTTTCATTATAAATACATTATCTTTATGCAATTTCCCAAGAAAAAGGATAACTTGATTGATGTTTTGTATGAATGATGAGTTCTTTTCTTTCTAGCCATCAAAGAAGAGTTTTGAAAAAGAGCTAGCAATCCACTATTCCATATTAATGGATACTTTCTCCAATCCATAAAAATATGATGCTTTTGGCCTTCTTCTTTGTCTTTTGAATGCTCTCATCATCATGTCTAATGATCCTTTCTCTAACCCTTTTTGGCACCAACTTTTAAGAGCTAAGATTGATTGTTAATTGTTATGTCATGTTTTCACACCTATTTGTTCTTGCAAATAGCTTTTTGGGACAAAAATATAGGGTGTGTCTATACCCTTTTACCTCTTCGTGCCTTGATTTTGGAAAAATCTAATTCCAAAATGTAATCCTACATAGGATCTTCATCCTTTATGAGGAAAATACCATGAGTTATTCATGAGCTTATTGTGAGTACTTTAGAAAAATATCTTAATATTCCAATTGTAAGTTCTTGGCCAAGCTTTGTCAAGCCTAATTAATTCTTGTTGGTAATACAAAAATGATGAAAAAAATTAGGATTTATGTTAAGCTCTCTTTTACTATCTATAAAGCTCACTGGCTTACCCCATGAATCTTAAGAGAGGACTTCTTTTCAAATAAAGTATACAAATCAGCCAATGCTTTTCAGATTCCAAAGCTACGAATTTCTTCAAGATTGATACATATTTTGGTTATATAAATCATTTGACTTAAGTACCTCTTTTGGTGGTTTGGGGCTTTCTTAGGAACTACTTGCTATCTAGCTAACTTGAAGAATTTCTTTTTTTCTCAATCTTATGAAGAATTCATTTCTTAAAGTAATTGAGCTTTGTTTACTCCTAAGTAATCAACAAGATGAATAAAGAACCCAATTTTGGAATTATTTGCACCGCTTGAATGATCCTTGGAAGATTCTAGACTTTTGGGCAACATTATTTAGCTCTATTGCTTGATTTGTGTTCACTTTCTTAGTGTCAAAGTAAAGGATTAATATCACCTTAGGGTATGGTTTCTGTTGGAGTTAGATGTCTGCGGAAGCATGCATACAACATAAGGAAGAAGAAGAAGCTTGGAGCACAACACACAATACCGAATGTATTACCACTAGAATGTACAAAGATAAGTAACTCGTTAGGGCTATAGGCATATATACAAGACGAGGGAAAAAACCTAATAGATAGGGAAAAAAGTGCTCGGATGGTCCTAGTGTGTTCAAACACATCTCTCCTAAATATATCAACAAATCCCCCCTGGGAGTGATGCGATGAACAAGGAGCTGGCACTCATATATAAGGAAGTGCCAAGCAATGTGGAATCAATCCACAAAAGGAAATAAGCCCAAAGCTTTGCAAAAAGCTTCAAACTTCTCCCTAGGCAAAGCCTTTGTGAAAAGGTGTGCAATATTCTCCTACATGGGCACATATACCAAGATGATCTCTCCAGCAAAGAACCTCTCCATGACATAATGATAATGCACCTCAATGTGCTTAGTGCGAGCATGGAACATAGGATTCCTCGCAATTGCCAATCCGCTTTGACTATCAGTGAAGATGGTGGTGGCAGAAGATTGACCAACACCCAAATCAGCCATAAGGCATCTAAGCCACACACACTCAATAATCACCGCGAAAGCTGCACTATACTCAGCCTCACAACTAGAAGTGATCACAATAGGTTGCTTCTTGCTCAACCAAGATATACATGAGCTACGAAGCATGAAGCAAAAACCACTAGTGGACACACGAGTGTCATAGCAACCAGCCCAATCACTGTCAAAAAAAGAATGCAAATCTAGCGATAGTGATCCCCCCTTGTGATAAAACAAACCAAGTAGCCGGGTACCACTCAAGTAGGAAAAGATGCACTTAATTGCTTGCCAATTTTTGACACCTGGGCAATGCATAAACCTGATCATTTGTGAGACAAAAAGCTCAATATCTGGCCGAGTAATGCATAAGTAAATCAAGCATCCAATAGCTTGCTAATAGAGAACAACATCAAATGCATATCCAAAATCATGAAGACTCAATCCTAAACCTGTATCCATAGGAGTGGCAATAGGTTTGTAGTCTTCAAGGCCAAAACACTGCAATAATGTGTCAATATATTTCGTTTGGCACAAAGATTTTCCACCATCAACTTGCATAAACTGAATGCCCAAATAATGATGCAAATGCCCCAAATCATAGATCTCAAATGAGGCATGCAATTCAACCTTAAAATTAGCAATATGCTTCTCATGAGAACCAGTGAGTTAGAATGTCATCAACATAGACAACAATGATCAGAAGCACATCATTGACACACTTAACATATAAGGTATGGTTCTCGTTCATGCACATGGTTGCTAGCTATGGTGTAGCTTTGTTGATATATTTTGTCAGTGATGTGTGTGAACACACTTACAACCATTGGGCACCTTTTTCGCTCTTTAGGAGGTGTTTTCTCTTGGCTTGTATATACATCTATAACCCTAACAGGTTAATTATCGTGGTACATTCACATGTATGTGACTCTTTTCTTCCTTGTTTCTATAGGTGGACAATCAACTGATAGTCCAAATGAGGCTATTTCTCAACCTTTACAAGTTCCACATGATGACACAAATCATTCCATTTCCGATGCAAATTTACATGATGCACTTATTGATCAGAGGGCTCATATAGAGGAGGAAAAAACAATGCCTAAATGGATAGTATAGACTTTGAGAGATAGAAAATTAGATGCACCTCCATCATATCATACTTGTTCAAGCTCTCATAGTGCTATGCAATGATTGACTCTAGTATCTGTGATAAGAATGATCCTATTTCTTTTCATGAAGCACAAAATTCAAAAAATTGGATGGCCACTATGCAATCACACAAAGCATGTTGAGGTGCACTATCATTATGTTAGGGAGAGGTACTCTGTTGGAGAGATAAGTTTGGCATATGTGCAAACATAGGATAACGTTGTAGAACTTATCACAAAGGCTCTGCCTAGGAAGAAGTTTGAAGCTTTTAGCAAAGTTGTGGGCTTACTTCCTTTTGTGAATTGATATTTTTTCACATAGCTTGGCACTTCCTTATACATGAGTGCTAGCTCCTTGTTCACTACATTACTATGAGGGGGGATTTGTTGATATCTTTTGGTAGTGATGTGTGTGAACATACTTAGGACTATTCAGACACTTTTTTCCCACTTTAAGAGTTTTTTTCCCCCTTGCTTGTATATACATCTATAACCCAATGGGTTACTTATCTTTGTACACTCACTGTTAATTCATTCAGTGTCGTGTTGTGCTCCAATATTCTTCTTCTTCCTTGTGTTGTTTGCATGCTTCTGCAGACATCAAAATCCACTAATCTTTTCATGTGGCACCACATAGAGAGTGTTCCTCTAGTTATGCAACAAAGTCTCTTGGTATAGTGAGGCTTGTTCATCTTTAACAGCATGATGTTGTTGCAATTTGAGATGTGATTGTGAAATTTGTTGATGGTTCATAGTTTACCATGCATAATATATGCCTTCTGCCTCAACTTCCACACACTTTGATGTCAATTGGTGTTAAACTTCAAATTTCCTCACCAAGTGCTATTTTGGTGCACAGTTAAATGTAATGACCTCTTGATTGAAACCTATTTTGGATATGTATTACCCACTTTGATGAGAGAGTAGGATGTTGTGTCTAGTCTTATATTGATGAGCCTATTTACCCTTCATCATGGATGTAATGTTCCCTTGTGCTCCATTTTCTAGGGACCTTTGGCCAGCCACTGTAAAATGGAGGCCCTCATTATTCAGCCTTAAAAGCCACGTGCCTTCTTGGCTTTTCCTTGGAAGCACATGCAGAATATATCATGTGAATACTTTGTGGACTTGAGAAAACTAGGATAACGTAGGGGTGTTGGGTACTTGTGACCCCACACACATTGGGTGTGTCCTTGCCTACTCCCTCAACTCCCTCCCCTCTACCCATAGCTCATTGTGTGAACTATGGTGAGAGATGAAGAAGGAGAGAGGGGTGGGTTATGTTGAAATGGCTATCTATGAATGAGCTTACACAAGTATCATTTTGACCTTATAGGGTGGGTGAAAGAGACTAAAGGAAAACTATGTCACGATCGAGGCATGAGGCTAGAGCACAATGTTTAATGAGGATCTGTTCATTGGCTTTCCAATGGACAAGGCCTAAGGGAACTAAAGGATAGCCAGGTCGTGGGATCTATGAGAGAATCTATCTGTGCCAAGAGACCTTGATGGCTAGAAAAGAACCAGGTTCTGCATATTTACTTCCTAGTTTTGGTAGCACTATTCATGAACTAGAGCTTGTTCTAGCTATGGGTATAGTTAGCAGACTGTCCCAAAGGAGCTTCTGGTAAAGAATCTTGTTGGACTTGCATTGATGAATCCAGTAGATACAGTGAGGAAAGACATATCTATGAACTGCTTGAAGGTGCTGTCAAATAGATGCTTATTGTTGGAGTTACCTTGGAAGTTGTTGAGCACTATGGTGGTATAAATGTTGCTCTTAGCTTCACATCAAAGATACTGCAAGAGTCCAATGTAGAGGTTCTAGTGTCATAGAGTGGAGTTGGATCTTCTTTAGCCTTTATTCTTTCCAGCACTATTACGATTTTGGTGTCCATTCCTTTCATCATCATGTCAATGCAATTGCTCGATGTTGTTGGTTGCAAGACATTTCTTTTGCACATGCTTGTTGTCTTAGTTTTGGAAATGTTATGCCTTATCATTTTCAACTTGGTTCCTACAAGTGAAGCAATCTTTACAAAAATTCCCTTTTAAGTATGGTGGTGTATATGATCTTCTTTATGGTAGGTTTTGAACCCATTCCAAAAACGATTTGTGCTCAAATTTCCCAACAAGAGTCAAGGATGTTTGCACCTCAATTTCCCAAGCTACCAGGTTCAACACATGCATCACAAAATGAGATATCTCAAATTCAAGTGGAGCTGCAGAAGTTATAGGATATCCTACCATCATTTCCTAAAAAAGCTATTAGATGAACCTTTATTCATGAGATCCTATTAGGCATATAGTACTTGTTGTTCTTCTTAAGCTTATCATTGAATAGGAACACAATGGTGCTACTCTCGAGACCCTGAATGCACTATCCCAGAGCATGGAGATTTTCCTATTGAGAGACTCACACTAAATTCAGAAGAAGTATCCTTGGAAGTGCATCTGATGATCACAACTTAGAGTTATTAAAGATCTAAAGGTGCATTTGATGACTCATCAGTTGGTTAGCTTGATGATCTTCTCTTTAAATTGACTTTCTATGCTCAATTCTTTTTCATTTCAAAGGAAAACTTGGTTATTGCTAAAGGTAACAAAGTTTCTACTTTTATCCATTGTTTGTATCTTAGAAAGAAACCTTTTTAGCTCTCACTGAATAGCATATGGAGTGTATATGGCATGGCTACTTGGACCACATATCTCATAGTGGAAAGGAAAGTCTTTCTCATTTTGGCTATTTAGGTGTGCTATGTTTCTTTGTTTTCTTTTTTTATGAGGATTGGTCAATATGGAAAGAAAACTAGGAATGTACATAGCTACTAGAAAAGTCCAGGTTTATCCTATGAATTCTAAGGATGAGTTATTCCATACCTTCAAAAAAATGGTTGCCTTGATATAAACAGAGAAGGGAACTATGCTTAAGGCTTTATCTTTAGATAATGATGGTGTGTACATCACATGAATTCAGCCATTTTTATCACTTTAGAGGAATATCTCCTTATACCCTAGTAAAATATGGTGTATTTGATATTATGAATAGAACTATTCAGGATAGAGTAGTTTCTATGCTGCATCATGCAAACCTTTCAAAAGTCTTTTGGGTAGAAGCATGTTGACTAGAATTCATATGATTAACCTTTCACGTGGTACATATAGAGGTTTGAAAGTGGCACAAGAGTTATGCATAGGGAAGCGACCACATTATGATCACCTTAGAGTATTTGGTTGTGAGGTTTATGTCCATGTTTCAAAGCCTTTGAGACAAAAGTTGGACTACAAATCTAGAAAATGCATTTCTCTTGGACATGGAAGAGATGCACAATCTGGATATTATTTATGGAATCTTGAAACATGTTCAATGATCAGAATTAGTGATGTTATCTTTCGTGAGATGAAGATGCACAAACAACCCATTAAAGAGGTTGAAGTAATAAGAGTTGTATTTGATGATGCTAGAGGTCTTTGTAGTATGCATAAGAATCACACAAAAAAGGGTTCTGCATGAAAATGTTCCACAAGAGTCTATTAGAGCTCATCATTAGCAACCATTGAGATGACCTTCATGTGTATCATTTCTACTTGGTAGGTTTGGTCCAAAATGAATTTTTTTCATGTTGAAAGATGTTGATAAAGCTTCTTGTTAGAAAGATGATATTCATACAAATGATCGTGTCAAGTGGGAGCATGCCATGAAGAGTGAACTTGATTCTATTCATAAGAATGGTACTTAGGAACTAGTACCTTTGAAAAAGGTCAAGAGAGCTTTACCATGCAAATGGGTATATAAGTTTAAATTCACATTAGATAGTGCTTCTCCAAAGTATAGAGCACAATTGGTTTAAGAAGGATACAAACAACAATACAGTGTTGACTTTGAGGAAATGTTCTCACCTATTGTCAAGGTGATGACATTACTCATGTTTCTTGGATTAGGTGCAAAAGAGGACTCTGATTTGGTCCAAATGGATGTGAAGACTATTTTCTTGCATGGAGATTTTACATATGAGATCTATATCAGACATTTAGAGGGTTATAAAATTCCTTGAAAATAAACTATAGTGTGTAAGCTCAAAAAGAGATTGTATGTGGTTAAACAATCATGTAGACATTGATATCAAATTTTTTATGCACTCATGAATTCCAAAGTTTATTCTAGAAGCAATGAGGATCATCACATCTACACTAAGAGATGTTTAGATGGCAGCTTGATATGCTTGACACTTTATGTTGATGATATGTTGATTTTTGGGAAGTCCTCAAAGGACTTGTCTCACTTGAAGAGAAATTTGAGTCAAAATTTCAACATGAAAGATTTGAGAGATGCTAAACATATGCCTGGCATGCACATTACTCATGATAGGAGTAAGTTATGTATATACTTGTCTTAGAGTGAGTACTTAACCAATTTACTTCACAAATATAATATACATGGTGGAAAGGCATTGATTACACTGTTGTCTAAATATGTTAAGGTGAGCAAGGATGATTGTCTCGAATCTAATATGGAGAAAAAATTCATGGTAACATTCCTTATCAATATGCTATTGGTAGTTTCATGTATGCTATAGTAGCTAGGAGACTAGACGTTGCATTTGTCGTGGAAGTTGTGACTAGATATATATCCAATCCGAGCTAGACACATTGGGAAGTAATTAAAATGATACTAAGGTATCTTCGTGGCACTAAAGATATATGTGTCTATGCTTGGGTAGAGGTCATGCATCCGTTATTGGATACATAGAATCTAACTATTTTGGTTGTTTAGACAAGCAGAAGTCTACTTCAAGATACATATTTCACTTCATTAGTGGTGCTTTTTCTTGGAGGTCTCATTTTCAAGAATGTACAATTGTTCCACTACAAAAGTGGAGTATGTTTTAGGCAATGTGGCATTTAAGAAAGCATTGTGGCTTTCTAGATGTGTGGCATACCTTAACATGTACCTCATATATTTAGTGATAGTCATAGTGCTATTGCATTTGATAAGAATCCAGTCTATCATGCAAAGAGGAAGCACATTGAGGTGCAAAATCAATTCATTCTTGATTGCTTAGCCATCAAGCATATATATATATATATATATATATATATATATATATATATATATATATATATATATATATATATATATATATATATATATATATATATATATATATATATATATATATATATATATATATATATACACACACACACACACACACACACACACACACACACACATACACACACTTATCTATCTAACTATCTATCTATCGATTTGATTCCTATATATATATATGTGTGTGTGTATATATATATATATATATATATATATATATATATATATATATATAAATAAATAAATAAATAAATAAATATATATATATATATATATATATATATATATATATATATATATATATATATATATATATATATATATATATATATATATATATATATATATATATATATGTGTGTGTGTGTGTGTGTATGTATGTATGTCTGTGTGTGTGGGGGGGTGTGGGTGTGTGAGTGTGTGTGTCTATCTACATATCTAGCTAACTATCGATCTACTTGTCAATATATTTGTCTATCTATGTAACTAACTATCAATATTCATATCTATAATCTTAAAAGCTATCCAATGTTGAGGTTTTTTTCCCTCTTTATGAGGTTTTTTCCCCCCGGCTTGAATATACGCCTATTGCCTTAAAGGGCTACTTATCTTTGTACATTCTCTAGTAATACATTAAGTATTGTGTGTTGTGCTCCAAGCTGCTTCTTCTTCCTTGTGCTGTTCGCGTGCTTCCGTAGACGTCTAATTCCAACAATTGGTATAAGAGCAGGTCACTGCTTCATCTAGGGCGTCGTCAACACCTCTTCGATTGCAGTCTCAAAATCGCACGAATTCTGGTGAGCATACTCAGCGTGTTTTCGAGATAAAAAAAATTTTGTTTTGTGTGCGGAAATCGCGATCTGAGCTCGTTTCGGCCTTCATGCACTATCAGAGTGCTTGTGTAGGCTATTCATCTTTTTGTTCCCAAGGTATATACCAGTTTCAGTTCGCCAATATAAGCATCTCGAAGTTTGCTACAGGTCTAGGAGAATTTGTCTAGGAAGTTCTGCTCAACTTTTTGAGATATAATCAATTTTTTGCATCAATGTATTTTAGTCACCGGCCATGGATAAAAGCAGTGATCTATTCTGTATGTTGGCTGTTGAGGATAAGTTGGATGGTACCAACTACCCATTATGGGCTTATATGATGCGACATGTATTGGTTGCAAAAGGACTGTGGAACATTATGCAGGGTGTTGAAAAACGTCCTATCACACCTGCAACTGTTACAACTGCAGGTACTGAAGCTGATGCAGAAGGTGTCGAAGATGATGATATTCTGCGTATTCCTATTCGTGCTGCGATTTTTGCTACACCTACTACAGAGCAAATTTGTTGGGATGGAAGAGATGCCCAAGCACATGCATTGATAGCTTTGTCTATCAAACGTGCCAATATTCCTCACATTCACTCTTGTAGAATAGCTAAGGATGCTTGGGATACACTTACCACATTGTACCAAGCTAGGAATGAGGCTCGTGTTGCTTACCTTCGAAAAGAGTTGGAGAGTGAGCACATGAATGAAGGTGATTCTATGGACAGTTTTCGAACAAAGATCAAAGACTTGAAGGAACATTTGATTTTTGCTGATGAGGTTTATACCAGATAGCTCACTTGTGCAGACCGTTTTGAATGGTCTTCCTGATTCATATCAGAGTTTTGCTTGTACTCTTTGGTTGATGATTAAAGGTAATCCAAATGCCTTGTCTTTTGAGGAATTAGACTCTGTTTTGTTGCAGGAGGATTAGTCCAGGTAGAACAGGTCCATTATGCATGTTGCAGATCAAGCTTTCCTGGCTAGTCAGAAGGGCAAAGGAAAATGGAGCTCTTTAATTAGTAAGCAGAAATCTGTAATGCTACACGAAGAGGGAAGACAAAGATGAAAAGAAATCGGAAAAGCAAAAATTGTTTTGCAAGTACTGTAAAGGAAATGATCATATCATAAAGAACTGTCCAAAATTGGCTGCTAAAGAGGCAAAGAAGAAAGAGGCTGGAATGGCTGTTGCAGAGGCCTCTACACCAAAAACAGAGTCTGCTAATCTAGTGCAGGAAGAAGAATGGGCGTTTACTATTGTTTTCAATTTTGACCCATCTTCTCATGAGCAGTGCATGTCTGCAGTAGACTCAGATGTTTGGTACTTTGACAGTGGGGTGACCAAACATATTACCTCGCAATGCAATTTCTTCTCTTCACTCGAGCTTGCCCCTATAGGGAATACTGTTACATGCATCAACAACTCCTCTTATCCTGTTATGGGAGTTGGTAAGATCATTTTGACTACTACTGATGGTAGTTCTTTCACTTTTTCAGATGCTTTGTTTGGGCTAGGGATCAAGAAAAATCGATTATCAGTTTCTGCATTAGCCAAGATTGGTTTGGTTGTGAAATTTGTTGATGATAAGTGTACGGTTCATGATCTATCAAATGGCAACGTGATTATTGCTTTTGGCATTTTATGTCATGGGTTGTATAAACTCATAGACTATGAAAGATTTGTTAAATGATTCGGCATGTGTAGTACATGATTCCAAGGCTATGTCAGATGCAAAGCTTTGGCATGCACGCTTTGGTCATCTGAATTTTGCTAGTTTGCTATGCCTACAGAAATCTGAAATGGTGTCCTCTTTTCCCAAACTTGAGGCACTTGGAAAACATGTTTGTGAAGGCTGTATTTTGGGCAAAATGCAATGTTCGTCCTTTCCAAAAGATGGTTCAGTTCAAGCTACTCAGAAATTGCAGCTTGTACATAGTGATGTCTGTGGTCCTATGCAGATACCTTCTTTTGGCAATTATCTTTACTTCGTGACTTTCATTAATGATTTTTCCAGGCATGCATGGGTATATCCATTGAAGGCAAAGTCCGAATTGTTTTGTGCTTCAAACAGTTTTTGGTTTTGGCTGAAAATCTATCAGCATGTAAAATGGGCACCCTCTGTTCTGATAGAGGGAGGGAATATATGTCTTCTAATTTTAATGCATTTTTGGATGAACGTGGGATAAAACACCAGTGTACAGTGCCCTATACACCTCAATAGAATGGATTTTCTGAACGAAAGAACAGGTCACTCATGGAGATGGCGAGGTGTATGGCCAAAAGTCAGGCTTTGCCACATAGTTTCTGGCTTGAGGCTCTCATGTGTGCAACATATGTACTTAACAGGTGTCCCACTAAAGCGCTACAGTCTATCAATCCATATGAGGCTTGGCATGACCACAAGCCATCTGTTGCTCATCTACGTGTTTTTGGTTGTTTGGCATATGTTGGCGAAAAGTTCAGCTCTAATACCACTGGTGCGGAATTACTTTCGCCCTGAAGGTGGATTTCGCGACAAAGCTTGAACTCTGTCAGGCCTGCGGAAATTGCCGCGCCACTGCAATAGAATGCTAAACTAGAGTGATTCAGAACACCTCTGTAATCAACAGTAGCTCAGCCTAATTAACGTCGCTTTAACTGTGTTATCCTGCGACACAAGTTCCACCGGAACTTCACCAGACTGTCACTGGACTGACACCGTAGTCGTACCGGAACTTCACCGAAATGAACTGCTACTTTGGTTATAATTGCTTCAAGTGAACATACAGAAGTGAGAAAGTGATTCGTGAGCTTTCTCCACTTAATGAACTCTTCTGAAGTTTTAAGAAAAAACTTCACAGTTCTGAAGTGCTACTTTCCGGTTAACTTTTGTACTGTGTGTACATCTCCATTCCACCGGAAACTGTGACCAGCTTAAAGTAGAGACGTCTAGCTACAAGATGAGCTATCTCTCATACAAAGCTTCGAACTCTGCTGCGAGTTATACTTCGTTGTTCTACCAAAAAATCTTGTTTTCTGAGAAACATCTCTCTTCAGATGAAAAGACCCGACACTTCAGGCTTGTGTTATTCATCTGTACATACGCGATCTATGGCGTCTTCTGAGAACTTCTAACTCTCTCTTCACTCATACGCGCATCTCACACGCATCATCTTCACGCGTCTCTTCCTGAGTCCTCTCTCTCCCTTCTTCTCCTAGTTCTTCAAATCTTGCTGTATATATATACTTTTCTTTGGCGCTCCTCTGTGCTGTTACTCTTCAATTTACGTTATGCGCGCCTTACGCGCCCGCCGCGGTTAATTGCTCTGTTATGCGCACACCGTGCATTAACTTCGCATACTGTACACCTGTGCATTGATTTTCCAGAAGATTCTGTTTTCTCTTTGTCTGTTGCGTCAAATTCGTGAGTGTTTCCTTAACAGCTCCCCCTCAATCACTAATTTGACACCTTCCGATCTTTCATATATCTTCCTTTCTTTTATACCTGCCATTTCTTTAAATCTGTTCGTCTTTGTTCCATCCAAGCTCTTTGTCAGAATATCTGCAATCTGATCTTTCGTAGGAGTGTAGACTATTTCTATCTCTTTCTCCATTAATTTTTCCCTTAGGAAATGATACTGAATCTCTATGTGTTTTGTTCTTGCGTGAAACACAGGATTCGCTGCAAGATACAGCTAGCTCATATTATCTCCATGTATGATCGGTATACTTTGATCTATACCCATGCTTTTAAGTAAAGTCTGCATCCATATTACTTCTTTGGCTGCTTCTACCAGTCCTTTGTATTCTGCTTCTGTTGACGATAAAGCTACTGTGTGTTGTTTCTTCGAACACCAGCTTACCAGCTTATCTCCTAGGTATATCATATACCCGTGCGTTGATCTTCGGTCATCTTGACTTCCTGCCCAATCTGAGTCACTATATGCTCTGAGCTTTATATCTGACGTAAAAGGATAATATAATCCTTCCTTTATAGTTCTTTTGATATATCTGAGAACTCTTTGTCCTGCAACCCAATGTTGCTCTGTCGGACAATGCATAAACTGTGAGAGAACTCCCACCGGAAAACTGAGATCCGGTCTTGTTAGCGTAGCATATATTAAGCTTCCTACTAACGATTGATACTTCTTCATATCTTTAAACTCTGTTCCATCATATTTACTAAGTTTATGGTTTACTTCAAGCGGTGTTGAAGCTTCTCTGCAATTTTCCATATTGAACTTCTTCAGTAAGTTCAGGAGATATCTTTCTTGTGTGACATATACACCATGATCTGTATATGTGATTTCCATACCTAGAAAGTATGATAACTTTCCCAGGTCACTGATCTTGAATTCCTTTTCTAGCAGTTTCTTTACCTCTGTGATTCCTGCATCTGAGGTACCTGTAATTATTATGTCATCTACATAGATACAAATGTAGATCATTCCTTCTTCTGTCCTTTTGATGAGTAGACTTGCATCTGCCTTCGAACTTTGGTATCCAAGTTCATTGAGATATTTCACAAGTCTGTAGTTCCAAGCTCTTGGGGCTTGCTTTAGTCCATAAAGTGCTTTTCTTAACCTGCAAACAAAATTTGGGTATCTGGAGCTTATAAACCCTTCCGGTTGTTCCATATAGACTTCATCTGATATATATCCATTCAGGAATGCATTCTTTATATCTAGCTGACTTAGCTTCCATCCTTTTGATGCTGCTGCAACAATCACTGTTCTTATGGTTGACATCTTTGCCACCGGACTGAACGTCTCGTCATAGTTTATGCCATGCGTCTGAGCATAGCCCTTGATAACCAGTCTCGCTTTATGTCTGGCTATCCTTCCATCTGCAAGTTTCTTTATTTTGAACACCCATTTATTTCCAATTACTTTCTTACCGTTCGGTTTAGGAACAAGTTCCCATGTCTTGTTCTCTTCCAGTGCGGTGAGTTCTTCTTCCATTGCTTCTTGCCATTGCTTCTTGCCTTTGGCTTCATCATAGCTCTGAGGCTCATCCTCATCTTTAACCATATATGCATAATCTTGTTGAGTTATATACGATGTATCATACGAATATCTTTCCGGTTGTCTTCTTACTCTGTTTGACCTTCTTAGCTCATATTCTTTGTGTGTGTCTGAGTACCCGTCTTCATCTTCGTTCCTTATACCTGTTCTGGTCCTGGACGTACTTGCCTCGTCTTCTTTGTTTACCTGTACAATTGATTTTCCTTTCTCTCTTCTTTTTATCTCTTCTTCAAATTCTTCAGCTGTATGATTCTGATCTGCATACCAGCTTTTCTGTTCATCAAATGTTACATCTCTGGAAACAGGTAAATGTTTGGTTAGAGGACTCCATAACCTGTAACCCATCTGCTTTTCATCGTATCCGACGAACACATATTTCTCTGCTTTTGGTTCAAGCTTATGTCTGAGTTGAGACGGTACATAAGCATACGCTACTGATCCAAACACTTTGCAGTGATCAAGTGTTGGCTTCTTTCCCCACCAAGCTTCATAAGGGGTCATTCCTTCTAATGCTGTACATGGTAATCTGTTTACCAAGTATGTCGCTGTGTTCACAGCTTCAGCCCAAAGATAATCTGGGCAATTTTTTTCTTTTAGCATAGCTCGTGCAAACTCGACTAGAGTTCGGTTTCTCCTTTCTGCTACACCATTCTGTTGTGGTGTATACCTGCAGGTTATTTCTCTCTTAATACCTGCATTCCAAAGATAGTCATTGAATTCTCGGGAGAAGTATTCTCCCCCTCCATCAGACCTCAGTCTTTTAAGTTTTCGTCCGGTAAGCCTTTCAGCATATGCATGAAAATGCCTGAAGGCTCCAAACACTTCTGACTTTTCCTTCAAAACATAAAGAGTTATCCACCTTGTTGCATCATCAATGAATAAAACATAGTACCTTGATCCGCTGATTGATCCTTCTTTCGTTGGTCCCCATACATCTGTATGTATGAGTTCCAGCACACTGTCATGTTTGAATCCTTTCTTCTGGAAAGGTAACCTGTGGGCTTTTCCCATCTGACAGGCTTCGCATTTGTGAATCATATGTTGGTTCTGTACGTTCGGTAATCCCAGTACAGACTGATTCGCTATCATAGCTTTGATTCCTTTTTCGTGAAAATGACCTAATCTCTTGTGCCAGAGATCAAGTTCTGTAATTACCTTTTCATCATGTGTGAGCAGCGCTTGGCCAATGTTCCCTTGTACTCTTAAGGTAAAGATTCTGCCTTCTTTCTTACCAGAGACAATCTGATAGTATCCGTTCTTGGGATCTTCTACAAATACTCCTTTGTTTGTAAATCTGACCTGAAAACCTTTTTCGACTATCTGTCCCACACTGATCAGATTTTTCGGTATTGTTGGAACATACAAAACATTGGTTAGCAAATCTGCTCCACTCTTGCATTTCACTTTTCCGATTGATTGTACTTTGTGTCTTGTATTGTCACATGTTTGAACAATGTGACTAGAACTACCTTTCTCTAGTTCTGACATTAGTTCTATATTTCCTGACAAATGATTAGAACATCTAGAATCAATGTAAAATACCTTTAGGTCTTCATTTTCTGATGTGCTGATTGAGTTCATCATCAATGATGTATGACTTTCATTCTGTGTGTCATTTGCGTAGTTGTTGTAGGTGGTGTTGTAGGATTGGCTCTGTCCCCAACTTCTTACTCCACCTCTACCATAGCCTCCTCTTTGGTTTTGTCTTCCTCTTTGAGCATTACTCTGATTTCTTCCGCTACTGCCTCTGCTATTGTTGTTTTGATTTTGATTTGATCCTTGTTGATTGTGCCAACAGTCATGCACCAGATGGTTACTTAGTCCACAAATCCAGCAAGCTTTCTTGGTGGTATTCTGGCGGCTTCTTCCTCTTGCTCTTCCTCTGCCAGTGCCTTTACCTCTTGCGTAATAGGCCTGAGAGCTCGACTCTTCTTCATCTTTTGACTTGCCTTTGTCTTTCTTCTTGTTCTTCATGTACATTGCAGAGCTTTGTCCTTTATCTGCATCTCCTTTCAGGTCTTGCTCATATGTGAGCATCAAACCAAGCAGCTGATTTAAATCTGGTACAAAATGATTTAAGGAGAGTTCAGTTGATAGTACGAAAGGTTTCCACCTTTCATCTCCTCTCAAACCTGTGAGCACTTGCGCTATCAATCTATGATCTTTGACTTCTTCATTTATGGATCCAAGACTATCTGCTAGATCCTTCATTTTAGTGACGTAGTCACTTATGCTTTGACTCGACTTCTTTTTGAATGTAGTAAATTCGGACCATAAGCTAGCCTTCCTGGCTTTCGGAGTATTTTGGAAATGATCTTCCAATGCACTCCATATATCCTCCGCTTTCTTTAGACCTCTAATGTGCGGTAGCAGATGATCTGAAACAGTGTTGTAGATGTAGGCTCTTGCCGTTGCATCTTTCTTTTGCCACAGCTTCAAAGCTTCTATCTCTTCCTTTTCTGGTTGGCTATCATCTTCGAAGGTCGGTTTCTTTTCTTCTCCGGTCACGTACATCATTAACTCCTTACTCATAAGTAAGGCTTCCATGCGCATTACCCATGCGGGATAATTATCTCTGTCCAGTTTATCAATTTGGACGTGATCTGCCATGATAGGGAATACTCTAGGCTCTTATACCAATTGTTGGGAAACTAACCTGCTCTGATACCAATTGTTGGCGAAAAGTTCAGCTCTAATACCACTGGTGCGGAATTACTTTCGCCCTGAAGGTGGATTTCGCGACAAATCTTGAACTCTGTCAGGCCTGCGGAAATTGCCGCGCCACCGCAATAGAATGCTAAACTAGAGTGATTCAGAACACCTCTGTAATCAACAGTAGCTCAGCCTAATTAACGTCGCTTTAACTGTGTTATCCTGCGACACAAGTTCCACCGGAACTTCACCAGACTGTCACTGGACTGACACCGTAGTCGTACCGGAACTTCACCGAAATGAACTGCTACTTTGGTTATAATTGCTTCAAGTGAACATACAGAAGTGAGAAAGTGATTCGTGAGCTTTCTCCACTTAATGAACTCTTCTGAAGTTTTAAGAAAAAACTTCACAGTTCTGAAGTGCTACTTTCCGGTTAACTTTTGTACTGTGTGTACATCTCCATTCCACCGGAAACTGTGACCAGCTTAAAGTAGAGACGTCTAGCTACAAGATGAGCTATCTCTCATACAAAGCTTCGAACTCTGCTGCGAGTTATACTTCGTTGTTCTACCGAAAAATCTTGTTTTCTGAGAAACATCTCTCTTCAGATGAAAAGACCCGACACTTCAGGCTTGTGTTATTCATCTGTACATACGCGATCTATGGCGTCTTCTGAGAACTTCTAACTCTCTCTTCACTCATACGCGCATCTCACACGCATAATCTTCACGCGTCTCTTCCTGAGTCCTCTCTCTCCCTTCTTCTCCTAGTTCTTCAAATCTTGCTGTATATATATATACTTTTCTTTGGCGCTCCTCTGCGCTGTTACTCTTCAATTTACGTTATGCGTGCCTTACGCGCCCACCGTGGTTAATTGCTCTGTTATGCACACACCGTGCATTAACTTCGCATACTGTACACCTGTGCATTGATTTTCCAGAAGATTTTGTTTTCTCTTTGTCTGTTGCGTCAAATTCGTGAGTGTTTCCTTAACAGCATATGCATTAGTGCCCGAACAACATCGCATAAAATTGGATGATAAACCAGTAAAATGTATTTTTGTTGGGTAGATTTCTGAAGTAAAGGCTATGGTCTGTATCATCCACAGACTAAATGCATTTTGGTTAGCCGTGATGTTGTTTTTGTGGAAGATGCTATTCAGCCATTGCTTTCATGTACTAAGGAGACATCTGTTAGCTCCAAAGACATGTATGATACTTTGCTGCCTCTTTTTACAGGTGGACAGTCTAGTGCTGCTCCTAAAGATGCAGCTTCTCAACCTTTGTACGTTTCATGTGATGATGCATATCATTCCATTTCTGATGCAGATTTACATGATGCACTTATTGATGAGAGAGCTGATATTGAGCAGGCAAGAACTATGCCAAAATGGCTGGTGTAGACCTTGCATGACAAAAAATTAGATGCACCTCTGTCATATCATACTTGATTAGGCTCTCATAGTGCCTTTTTTGCATCAGATTGCTATGCTATGGCTGCATCTAGTCTCTGTGATGAGACTGAGCCTGTTTGGTTTGATGAAGCACATAATTCAAAAAATTGGATGGTTGCAGAAGGCCATTGGCACTAAGTGGGTATAAAAGCTGAAGCGTAAACCTGATGGTACCGTTGACATGTATAAGGCTAGGCTTGTTGCAAAGGGTTATGCACAGGAAAGAGTCATTGATTTTGATGAAACCTTTGCTCCTACTTGTCAAATGACTACTATTCGTAGCATCTGTGCACTTGCAGCTCATCATGGTTGGAATGTACATCAGTTGGACATTAAATCAACATTTTTGAACGATGACTTGCATGAAGAAGTGTATGTTTTTCAGCCCCGTGGCTTTGTGCAGAAAGGGCATGAAAACCAGGTGTGCAAATTAAAGAAGGCATTATATGGTTTAAAGCAAGCACCACGTGCTTGGTATGAAAAGATACATGCCTATCTGATTGCACATGGTTTTTAGAACAGTCCAACTCAAAGCACCTTATATGTTAAGCATGCTAATGATGTACTTCTGATCATTGTGGTTTATGTTGATGACATGCTGTTCATTGGTCCTCATGAGAGGCATATTGCTGATTTTAAGGCTGATTTTCATGCCTCATTTGAGATGTCTGATACGGGGCATTTGCATCATTATTTGGGCATTCAGTTTATGCATGTTAATGGTGGAATGGCTTTGTGTCAAAAAAAATATATTGACTCATTATTCCAGCATTTTGGCCTTGAAGACTGTAAACCTATTGCCACTCCTATGTAGATAGGTTTACGATTGAGTCTTCATGATGCTGGAAATGCATTTGATGCTGTTCTCTATCAACAGGCTATTAGGTGCCTTATTTACTTATGCATTACTCGGCCAGATATTCAGTTTGCTATCTCACAGATGAGTAGGTTTATGCATTGCCCAAGAGTCAAGCATTGGCAGGCGGTTAAGAGCATCTTTTGCTACTTGAGTGGTACTCGGCTACTTGGGTTGTTTTATCCAAAGGGGGGATCACTACCGCTAGATTTGCATGCCTTTTCTGACTCTGATTGGGCTGGTTGCTATGACACTTGTGTGTCCACTAGTGGCTTTTGCTTCATGCTTGGTAGCTCATGTATATCTTGGTTGAGAAAGAAGCAGCCTACTGTGGACACTTCTAGTTGTGAGGTTGAGTATAGGGCAACTTTCACAGCGACTGTTGAGTGTGTGTGGCTTAGATGCCTTATGGCTGATTTGGGTGTTGGTCAGTCTTCGGCCACCACCATCTTCACTGACAGTGAGAGCGCATTGGTAGTTGCGAGGAACCCTGTGTTCCATGCTCGCACTAAGCACATTGAGGTGCATTATCATTATGTCAGGGAGAGGTTCTCTGCTGGGGAGATCATCTTGGTCTATGTACCCACACAAGAGAACATTGTAGACCTTTTCACGAAGGCTCTGCCTAGGAAGAAGTTTGAAGCTTTCCACAAAGCTTTGGGCTTACTTCCTTTTGTGGAGTGATTTCCACATAGCTTGGCTCTTCCTTACACATGAGTGCCACATCCTTGTTCACTGCATCACTCCGAGGGGGGATTTGTTGATATATTTAGCTAGTGATGTGTGTGAACACTCTAGGACCTCCGGTGCTCTTTTTTCCCTCTTTAGGAGGTTTTTTTCCCGGGCTTGTATATATGCCTATTGCCCTAAAGGGCTACTTATCTTTGTAAATTCTCTAGTAATACATTCAGTATTGTGTGTTGTGATCCAAGATTCTTCTTCTTCCTTGTGCTGTTCCTGTGCTTCCACAGACGTCTAACTCCAACATCCAAAACTCTATATATCCATCTCTCTCTCTCTCTCTGTATATATATATATATATATATATATATATATATATATATATATATATATATATATATATATATATATATATATATATATATGTATGTATGTATGTATGTATGTATGTATGTATGTATGTATGTATGTATGTATGTATGTATATATATATATGTATATATAGATATGTATATGCATATACATACATACATACATACATACATACATACATATATATATATATATATATATATATATATATATATATATATATATATATATATATATATATATATATATATATATATATATATATATATATATATATATATATATATATATATATATATATATCCAATCTTAATCTTAATGAGGGAAGGTAAATCTCTTGAATCTCAAAGTCCTAGGTTGTGAGGAGTGTTTGCACAATGACATTGGGAAGGAACTCAACCTTCCTCAACCACTTTTGCTTGCCAAAAACACGTTCCAAAAATGAAAACTGATAAGAAATAACTAGTGAAGGCATGGTTCCATATGAAATGGAGATGGTTGAATATACAAATAACTTTGTTCCAAATCTAGTTATTGTAGTTATCTCCAATGTTTTATATTTGGTGTTGGTTCTAGTTCAGTTATATGAAACTAAACTTGGTTACATTTTCTTAGAGTCTATTTGGTCACTTTCAATTGAATCTGGTTACCCCTTTTTTCATCTACTTACATTAAGTTGAAGCGAAAACAAGGTATTGAATAGGGAAAGGGCATTAGTTTCATTAATTTAAGATATAGTGGAGGAGAAACCATAAGCGTGCAAAGAAGGCATGCTAGAATGCAAAAAGATCATATGAGAAAGCACTATGATAAGAATGGAGAAGAAAGGAACAAGAAAGAAAACACATAAGTAGCCTCTTTTGCATTTATTAAATAAAAATGAAATTATTCTATACAAATGTATGCATTATTTAGCTAGAAAAAAATCCCATATTTGAAAATAGGAGAGGTGAAGGTGATTCTTCATAACAATAGGAGCTAGCTTCACATTGACTTTATGTTAATAAAGATGATTTCATGCTAGTTGGAATCGATTTTATGCATAAAGTCGATGTGAAGCATTGATTTTTTGGATAAAATCAATGACATGCATCAAGCTCATGCAAAAAGTCAATGCTTCAAATCATCAACTCAATGAAATGTTTTCGCCTTATGACTACTCAATAAGCTTCATATACCACACCAATAATCCCCTTATATATCATAGGGAATCTAAAACGGAGTAAAAAAGGCAATAACGAACATTCAAGTAAGGTTGAGCTCAATATATGGCTCAAGGAAAGCCCCAAAAGGATGGATGAAAATTTAAAGAGAAACATATTGATAGAGTCCTCTCAATGGGAAATCAACCCAGAGGCTTTATCATCTACTACCCTCAGCATTATTCAAGCCTATTGAGAAGAAGAATTTAAGAAATGAAAACCACTTAGAGACATGAGAGAGCTTGTGTCATGCCTAAAAAGCATCCTTCATGTGTTTGTAGTTGATAAGGGGTATGTAATGATTACAAACAGAAAATATTTCTAAGATGGCTTCTTCTACAGATTCAACTATGATAATAAAGACTTTGAAAACCTTATATTTAGCCCCTATGGCTAAGAAATGTATTCTATGACATGGACATGATCACTTCCTCTTGTTGTATATGAGATGGATAAGAAATGTAGTCTATGATATCAACCAAATATATTACCTCCCAGCATAGTTTCTTCTCTTCACTCGAGCCTGCCCCTACAGGGAATACTATTACATGCGCCAACAACTCCTCTTATCGTGTTATGGGAGTTGGTAAGATCATTTTGACTACTGCCGATGGTAGTTCTTTCACTTTGTCAGATGCTTTATTTGTGCCAGGGATCAAGAAGAACTTGTTATTAGTTTCTGCATTAGCCAAGATTGGCTTGGTTGTGAAATTTGTTGATGATAGGTGTACGGTTCATGATCTATCAAATGGCGACATGATTATTGCTTTTGGCATTTTATGTCGTGGGCTGTATAAGCTCATAGAATATGAAAGATCTGTAAGTGATTCGGTATGTGCAGTACATGATTCTCAGGCTATGTCAGATGCAAAGCTTTGGCATGCACGCTTTGGTCATTTGAATTTTGCTAGTTTGCTATGCCTACAGAAATCTGAAATGGTGTCCTCTTTGCCCAAACTTAAGGCACCTGGAAAACATGTTTGTGAAGGCTGTATTTTGGGCAAAATGAAGCGTTCCTCATTTCCAAAAGATGGTTCAGTTCGGGCTACTCAGAAATTGCAGCTTGTACATAGTGATGTCTGTGGTCCTATGCAGACACCTTCTTTTGGAAATTATCTTTACTTCATGACTTTCATTGATGATTTTGTCAGGCATGCATGGGTATATCCATTGAAGGAAAAGTCCAAAGTGTTCATGTGCTTCAAATAGTTTTTGGTTTTGGCTGAAAATCTATCAGCATGTAAAATGGGCACCCTCCGTTTAGATCGCGGGGGGGGGGGGGTATATGTCTTTTGATTTCAATGCATTTTTGACTAAATGTGGGATAAAAATCCAGTGTATAGTGCCGTATACACCTCAACAGAATGGAGTTGCTGAACAAAAGAACAAGTCTCTCATGGAGATGGCGAGGTGTATGGTCAAGAGTCAGGCTTTACCACATAGTTTCTCACTTGAGGCTATCATGTGTGCAACATATGTACTGAACATGTGCCCACTAAAACGCTGCAGTCTATCACTCCATATGAGGCTTGGCATGATCGCAAGTCATCTTTTTCTCATCTACATGTTTTTGGTTGTTTGGCATATGCATTAGCACCCGAGCAACATCGTAGAAAATTGGATAATAAAGCAATAAAATGTATTTTTGTTGGGTATAGTTCTGAAAGTAAAGGCTATCACCTGTATCATCCACATACTAAATGCATTCTGGTTAGCCGTGATGTTGTTTTTGTGGAGGTTTCTATTCAGCCATTGCTTTCATGCACTAAGGAGGCATCTGTTAGCTCCAAAGACATGTATGATACTTTGCTGCCTCTTTTTAGAGGCGGACAGTCTAGTGCTAGTCCTAATGAGGTAACTTCTCAGCCTTTGCAGGTTTCATGTGATGATGCAGATCATTCCATTTCTGATGCAAATTTACATGATGCACTTATTGATGAGAGAGCTGATATTGAGCAGGCAAGAACTATGCCAAAATGGCTGGTGTAGACCTTGCATGACAAAAAATTAGATGCACCTCTGTCATATCGTACTTGATTAGGCTCTCATAGTGCCTTTTTTGCATCAGATTGCTATGCTATGGCTGCATCTAGTCTCTGTGATGAGACTGAGCCTGTTTGGTTTGATGAAGCACATAATTCAAAAAATTGGATGGTTGCAGAAGGCCATTGGCACTAAGTGGGTATAAAAGCTGAAGCGTAAACCTGATGGTACCGTTGACATGTATAAGGCTAGGCTTGTTGCAAAGGGTTATGCACAGGAAAGAGTCATTGATTTTGATGAAACCTTTGCTCCTACTTGTCAAATGACTACTATTCGTAGCATCTGTGCACTTGCAGCTCATCATGGTTGGAATGTACATCAGTTGGACATTAAATCAACATTTTTGAACGATGACTTGCATGAAGAAGTGTATGTTTTTCAGCCCCGTGGCTTTGTGCAGAAAGGGCATGAAAACCAGGTGTGCAAATTAAAGAAGGCATTATATGGTTTAAAGCAAGCACCACGTGCTTGGTATGAAAAGATACATGCCTATCTGATTGCACATGGTTTTTAGAACAGTCCAACTGAAAGCACCTTATATGTTAAGCATGCTAATGATGTACTTCTGATCATTGTGGTTTATGTTGATGACATGCTGTTCATTGGTCCTCATGAGAGGCATATTGCTGATTTTAAGGCCGATTTGCATGCCTCATTTGAGATGTCTGGTACGGGGCATTTGCATCATTATTTGGGCATTCAGTTTATGCATGCTAATGGTGGAATGGCTTTGTGTCAAAAAAAATATATTGACTCATTATTGCAGCATTTTGGCCTTGAAGACTGTAAACCTATTGCCACTCCTATGTAGACAGGTTTACGATTGAGTCTTCATGATGCTGGAAATGCATATGATGCTGTTCTCTATCAACAGGCTATTAGGTGCCTTATTTACTTATGCATTACTCGGCCAGATATTCAGTTTGCTATCTCACAGATGAGTAGGTTCATGCATTGCCCAAGAGTCAAGCATTGGCGGGCGGTTAGGAGCATCTTTTGCTAGTTGAGTGGTACTCGGCTACTTGGGTTGTTTTATCCAAAGGGGGGATCACTACCGCTAGATTTGCATGCCTTTTCTGACTCTGATTGGGCTGGTTGCTATGACACTTGTGTGTCCACTAGTGGCTTTTGCTTCATGCTTGGTAGCTCATGTATATCTTGGTTGAGAAAGAAGCAGCCTACTCTGGACACTTCTAGTTGTGAGGCTGAGTATAGGGAAACTTTCACAGCGACTGTTGAGTGTGTGTGGCTTAGATGCCTTATGGCTGATTTGGGTGTTGGTCAGTCTTCGGCCACCACCATCTTCACTGACAGTGAGAGGGCATTGGTAGTTGCGAGGAACCCTGTGTTCCATGCTCGCACTAAGCACATTGAGGTGCATTATCATTATGTCAGGGAGAGGTTCTCTGCTGGGGAGATCAACTTGGCATATGTACCCACACAAGAGAACATTGTAGACTTTTTCACGAAAGCTCTGCCTAGGGAGAAGTTTGAAGCTTTCCACAAAGCTTTGGGCTTATTTACTTTTGTGGAGTGACTTCCACATAGCTTGGCTCTTCCTTACACATGAGTGCCAGATCCTTGTTCACTGCATCACTCCTAGGGGGGATTTGTTGATATATTTAGCTAGTGATGTGTGTGAACACTCTAGGACCTCCGGTGCTCTTTTTTCCCTCTTTAGGAGGTTTTTTTCCCGGGCTTGTATATATGCCTATTGCCCTAAAGGGCTACTTATCTTTGTAAATTCTCTAGTAATACATTCAGTATTGTGTGTTGTGCTCCAAGATTCTTCTTCTTCCTTGTGCTGTTCGTGTGCTTCCACAGACGTCTAACTCCAACATCCAAAACTCTATATATCCATCTCTCTCTCTCTCTCTCTCTCTCTCTATATATATATATATATATATATATATATATATATATATATATATATATATATATATATATATATATATATATATATATATATATATATATATATATATATATATATATATATATATATATATATCCAATCTTAATCTTAATGAGGGAAGGTAAATCTCTTGAATCTCAAAGTCCTAGGTTGTGAGGAGTGTTTGCACAATGACATTGGGAAGGAACTCAACCTTCCTCAACCACTTTTGCTTGCCAAAAACACGTTCCAAAAATGAAAATTGATAAGAAATAACTAGTGAAGGCATGGTTCCATATGAAATGGAGATGGTTGAATATACAAATAACTTTGTTCCAAATCTAGTTATTGTAGTTATCTCCAATGTTTTATATTTGGTGTTGGTTCTAGTTCAGTTATATGAAACTAAACTTGGTTACATTTTCTTAGAGTCTATTTGGTCACTTTCAATTGAATCTGGTTACCCCTTTTTTCATCTACTTACATTAAGTTGAAGCGAAAACAAGGTATTGAATAGGGAAAGGGCATTAGTTTCATTAATTTAAGATATAGTGGAGGAGAAACCATAAGCGTGCAAAGAAGGCATGCTAGAATGCAAAAAGATCATATGAGAAAGCACTATGATAAGAATGGAGAAGAAAGGAACAAGAAAGAAAACACATAAGTAGCCTCTTTTGCATTTATTAAATAAAAATGAAATTATTCTATACAAATGTATGCATTATTTAGCTAGAAAAAAATCCCATATTTGAAAATAGGAGAGGTGAAGGTGATTCTTCATAACAATAGGAGCTAGCTTCACATTGACTTTATGTTAATAAAGATGATTTCATGCTAGCTGGAATCGATTTTATGCATAAAGTCGATGTGAAGCATTGATTTTTTGGATAAAATCAATGACATGCATCAAGCTCATGCAAAAAGTCAATGCTTCAAATCATCAACTCAATGAAATGTTTTCGCCTTATGACTACTCAATAAGCTTCATATACCACACCAATAATCCCCTTATATATCATAGGGAATCTAAAACGGAGTAAAAAAGGCAATAACGAACATTCAAGTAAGGTTGAGCTCAATATATGGCTCAAGGAAAGCCCCAAAAGGATGGATGAAAATTTAAAGAGAAACATATTGATAGAGTCCTCTCAATGGGAAATCAACCCAGAGGCTTTATCATCTACTACCCTCAGCATTATTCAAGCCTATTGAGAAGAAGAATTTAAGAAATGAAACCCCTTAGAGACATGAGAGAGCTTGTGTCATGCCTAAAAAGCATCCTTCATGTGTTTGTAGTTGACAAGGGGTATGTAATGATTACAAACAAAAAATATTTCTAAGATGGCTTCTTCTACAGATTCAACTATGATAATAAAGACTTTGAAAACCTTATATTTAGCCCCTATGGCTAAGAAATGTATTCTATGACATGGACATGATCACTTCCTCTTGTTGTGTATGAGATGGATAAGAAATGTAGTCTATGATATCAACCAAATATATTACCTCCCAGCATAGTTTCTTCTCTTCACTCGAGCCTGCCCCTACAGGGAATACTATTACATGCGCCAACAACTCCTCTTATCGTGTTATGGGAGTTGATAAGATCATTTTGACTACTGCCGATGGTAGTTCTTTCACTTTGTCAGATGCTTTATTTGTGCCAGGGATCAAGAAGAACTTGTTATCAGTTTTTGCATTAGCCAAGATTGGCTTGGTTGTGAAATTTGTTGATGATAGGTGTACGGTTCATGATCTATCAAATGGCGACATGATTATTGCTTTTGGCATTTTATGTCGTGGGCTGTATAAGCTCATAGAATATGAAAGATCTGTAAGTGATTCGGTATGTGCAGTACATGATTCTCAGGCTATGTCAGATGCAAAGCTTTGGCATGCACGCTTTGGTCATTTGAATTTTGCTAGTTTGCTATGCCTACATAAATCTGAAATGGTGTCCTCTTTGCCCAAACTTAAGGCACCTGGAAAACATGTTTGTGAAGGATGTATTTTGGGCAAAATGAAGCGTTCCTCATTTCCAAAAGATGGTTCAGTTCGGGCTACTCAGAAATTGCAGCTTGTACATAGTGATGTCTGTGGTCCTATGCAGACACCTTCTTTTGGAAATTATCTTTACTTCATGAATTTCATTGATGATTTTGTCAGGCATGCATGGGTATATCCATTGAAGGAAAAGTCCAAAGTGTTCATGTGCTTCAAATAGTTTTTGGTTTTGGTTGAAAATCTATCAGCATGTAAAATGGGCACCCTCCGTTTAGATCGCGGGGGGGGGGTGGGGTATATGTCTTTTGATTTCAATGCATTTTTGGCTAAATGTGGGATAAAAAACCAGTGTATAGTGCCGTATTCACCTCAACAGAATGGAGTTGCTGAACAAAAGAACAAGTCTCTCATGGAGATGGCGAGGTGTATGGTCAAGAGTCAGGCTTTACCACATAGTTTCTCACTTGAGGCTATCATGTGTGCAACATATGTACTGAACATGTGTCCCACTAAAACGCTGCAGTCTATCACTCCATATGAGGCTTGGCATGATCGCAAGCCATCTTTTTCTCATCTGCATGTTTTTGGTTGTTTGGCATATGCATTAGCGCCCGAGCAACATCGTACAAAATTGGATAATAAAGCAATAAAATGTATTTTTGTTGGGTATAGTTCTGAAAGTAAAGGCTATCATTTGTATCATCCACATACTAAATGCATTCTGGTTAGCCGTGATGTTGTTTTTGTGGAGGTTTCTATTCAGCCATTGCTTTCATGCACTAAGGAGACATCTGTTAGCTCCAAAGACATGTATGATACTTTGCTGCCTCTTTTTAGAGGTGGACAGTCTAGTGCTAGTCCTAATGAGGTAACTTCTCAGCCTTTGCAGGTTTCATGTGATGATGCAGATCATTCCATTTCTGATGCAAATTTACATGATGCACTTATTGATGAGAGAGTTGATATTGAGCAGGCAATAACTATGCCAAAATGGCTGGTGCAAACCTTGCGTGACAACAAATTGGATGCACCTCTGTCATATCGTACTCGATCAGGCTCTCATAATGCCTCTTTTGCATCAGATTGCTATGCTATGGCTGCATCTAGTCTTTGTGATGAGATTGGGCCTATTTCGTTTGATGAAGCACAAAATTCAGAAAATTGGATGGCTGCTATGCAATCTGAATATGATGCAATAATGAAGAGCGGTACTTGGTCTTTATGTGACTTGCCTCTTGGCAAGAAGGCCATTGGCACTAAGTGGGTATACAAGCTGAAGTGTACACTTGATGGTTCAGTTGACGGTTATAAGGCTAGGCTTGTTGCAAAGGGTTATGCATAGGAAAGGGGCATTGATTTTGATGAGACCTTTGCACCTGCATGTTGTATGACTATTGTTCGGAGCATCTGTGCACTTGCACCCATCATGGTTGGAATGTAAATCAGTTGGACATTAAAAATTCATTTATGAATGGTGACTTGCATGAAGAAGTGTATGTTTTTCAGCCCCGTGGCTTTGTGCAAAAAGGGCATGAGAACCAGGTGTGTAGGTTAAAAAAGGCATTATATGGTTTAAAGCAAGCACCATGTGCTTGGTATGAAAAGGTACATGCCTATCTGGTTGCACATGGTTTTGAGAACATTCCAATTGAAAGCACCTTATATGTTAAGCGTGCTAATGATGTACTTTTGATCATTGTGGTTTATGTTGATGACATGCTCCTCTCTGGTCCTCATGAGAGGCATATTGCTGATTTTAAGGCTGATTTGCATGCCTCATTTGAGATGTCTGATTTGGGGCATTTGCATCATTATTTGGGCATTCAGTTTATGCACGTTGATGGTGGAATGGCTTTGTGTCAAACAAAATATATTGACACATTATTGCAGCATTTTGGCCTTGAAGACTGTAAGCCTATTGCCACTTCTATGGAGAGAGGTTTACGATTGAGTCTTCATGATGCTGGAGATGCATTTGATACCGTTCTCTATCAGCAGGCTGTTGGATTCTTGATCTACTTATGCATTACTCGGCCAGATATTCAGTTTGCTATCTCACAGATGAGCAGGTTTATGCATTGCCTAAGAGTTAAGCATTGGCAGGCGGTTAAGTGTATCTTTCACTACTTGAGTGGTACTCGGCTACTTGGGTTGTTACTAGCGCCAAATTTTGCATGCTTTTTCTGACTCTGATTGGGCTGGTTGCTATGACACTCGTGTGTCCACTAGTGGCTTTTGCTTCATGCTTGGTAGCTCATGTATATCTTGGTTGAGCAAGAAGCAACCTACTGTGGCCACTTCCAGGTGTGAGGCTGAGTATAGGGCAGCTTTCACACCGACTGTTGAGTGTGTGTGGCTCAGACGCCTTATGGCTAATTTAGATCTTGGTTAGTCTTCTACCACCACCATCTTCACTGACAGTTAGAGTGCATTGGCAGTTGCGAGGAACCCTGTGTTCCATGCTCGCACTAAGCACATTGAGGTGCATTATCATTATGTTAGGGAGAGGTTCTCTGCTGGGGAGATCAGCTTGGCATATGTGCCCATGCAGGAGAACATTGCAAACCTTTTCACGAAGGCTCTGCGTAGGGAGAAGTTTGAAGCTTTCCGCAAAGCTTTGGGCTTACTTCCTTTTGTGGAGTGATTTCCACATAGCTTGGCACTTCCTTATACATGAGTGCCAGCTACTTGTTCACCGCATCATTCCCAAGGGGGATTTGTTGATATACTTAGGTAGTGATGTGTGTGAACACTCTAGGACTGCCGGGGCACTTTTTTCCCTCTTTAGGAGGTTTTTTTCCACCGGCTTGTATATATGCCTATTGCCCTAATGGGCTACTAATCTTTGTACATTCTCTAGTAATACATTCAGTATTGTGTGTTGTGCTCCAAACTTCTTCTCCTTCCTTGTGTTGTTAACGTGTTTCCGCAGACGTCTATCTCCAACAATTTGGAAATATGGAAACTTGTAAATAATGAAGCAAAGTTTCGAGCTTTTTTGGTCCTTACCACATATGTAAATACTTTTGCTAATAAAGAACAAGTTTCTTATGCCTCATATTATATTCCTTGTAAAGTATTTTTTAAGTTTAAGGATTTTTTAAAGAAGTTCAAAAATGCGTTCCCTTCGAAAATACCCCATGGCTTTCCACCCTCTCATGGAACCATTGATCATAGTATAGATCTATTTCTAGAACCACGCCAAGATCTCAAAACCACAAAGATTATGAAGGTCATTTAGAACACTTGAAGAAATTCTTTTATCTTCTATGGGAAAATAAACTTTATAATAAAGAGCCAAAATGTGAATTCTATACCCTAGAACTAAAGTATTTAGGCCATGTATATCTGTAGAAGGAATCAAAGTTAATGTTGAAGGGTACACGTGATTCTGGAATGGATTGAGCCTAAGAATGTTTGAGAATTTGCAAAGTTTTTTCTCAAATTGGCATGATATTATCAGACATTTGTTATAGGCTATGCTAAGTTAATATTAACTTTGACTGATAAACTGAAGGGTAAGCAAAAAAAGTTAGAACGGAAAGAGGAACAACCAAAAAGTTTTGAATATTTGAAACTTGTTTTAGCATCATCCCTAGTTTTGAAGATTGTGGATTTGAACAAGCCCTTCCAAGTAGAAATAGATGCAAGTTCATCTATGATTGGAGTAGTACTAAACCAAGATGGTTGACCAAGACCTTTAAAAAGTAGAAATCTAAGTATTACTCAACAAAATTATTCTACCTATGAACTGTTGGAGCAAACCAATCCCTAATTGGTGATTATGAAGAACTTGAAGCAAGTTGAAAACAAAATGAAGCCAAAGAATCCATTGAAGGAAGTAAAGAGATCTCAATAATAAAGCTTGTATACATATGTACATTACAGATGAAAATTCTTGTGCTATGAGTATAGATGATCATTAGAATGATAAGGAGTAATGTAATAGACATGGGATGAGTCTAGAACCATATGTATATAAGTCAATACTGTAAAGAAATACGAGAGAGAGAGAGTCATTAGAAGCCAAGTGTCCATGTGATAGATGTGCAGAGAGTCATCTCTATGAGTTAACGTCGAGTCTTTCTCTGATTTCTCTCAACCTGATCAAGTGGATCAAGAAATCTTTTGTACACATCTAATCTAGAAGCTAATCAAGCTATGTTCAAAGTTTCATGGTCTAATTCCTTTCAGGTTGTGTGTATGATCTGATGGAGAGTGTTAATCTCCAAAAGAACAAGCTACTCTTGTAATTAGAGCACCTCTATAACAAGAGTAACTCAAATCTAATGATCAATTATAAAGATTTTGAAAAATCTGTGAAGGAGATGACTACACAAAAATTCTGTTGCACATATCTCTCTCATTAACTTGTCAACTGTGTAAAGTTTTTTATAAAACTTTGCACAAGGTGTTTCCTACAGTTTGTGCACCTTCTCCAAGTTGAATCACTCCAAAAGATTCAGTAAATCTTGAAAAATGATCTCAACAAGTTACCTATGTCTAAAACTACTCTTCTAAAAAGTCGATTCAGACACCTGTAACTTCTAACACTTGGTTCTCTCCATCTGGAACCGGTTTATGCAAATACTTTTAGCCATAGATGGCTTACCTTCTAACTTAAATTTTGACTCCTTACTCATGCAAAACTTTAACCTGTGCACTGAGAAATGATCAAATCATTGACCATTGAGATTGCACCTGTTTCAGGAAACAGTGAACACTTCTTCACATATGAATGTTCCTACTCATAATTCTCACAGCCTGTTTACAATTAGGCTCTCAAACTTTAACCATAGACTCATTAACTATGAAATTATACATCTAAAAAAGGATTCTTGAAATGATCAAACACAGAAGGAGAATGCTCAGAAACATCGGGTGCAATTTTCTTTCATTCCTGAAGGAATCTACAAGTGAGTGATGAGAGAGACTCAACTCACTTCTAAGATGTCTAATGACTCATACAACTACTGATTTCTCTATCCACATGCTCTCACATATTTGCCCCGACTTTTTACTTGTATATATAGGCAAATATTTACAATATCATGACTATACAAAAGTATAAGTGAACTATCTCTGAATTAATGTACATATATGTACACATTTTCATCTTCTAAATATGTACTTCCTCCATGCTTCATAACTTGAACTTTTCTTCAGTCCTTGACTTCCAAACCTTCATTAAAACTTCAATTGTTGATTGCCCTACACCAACAGCTCCCCCTCAATCATCAATTGAGGTTTTCTCTAACTTCTCTATACCTGCCATGTCTTTGAATCTCTGTAGCTTTGGTCCATCCAAGCTTTTGGTTAGCATATCAGCTATCTGATCTTTTGTTGAAGTATGTATGACTTCAATCTCTTTATCCATCACCTTCTCTCTTAGGAAATGGTACTGAATCTCAATGTGTTTAGTCCTGGCATGAAACATAGGATTAGTAGGTGTACTCTGAATGATGTCAAAACTCTTCATCAGAGTCTTAAGCCATATCACTTCCTTTGCGGCTTCAACCATCCCTTTGTACTCTGCTTTTGTAGATGATAAAGCAACATTGTGTTGCTTCTTTGAACACCAAGAAATTAACTTATCTCCCACATAACACAAGTATCCGTAAGTTGATCTCCTATCACCATGATTACCTGCCCAATCCACATCACTATATATCTTGATGTTTGTATTTGATGTAAAACCATAATACAAACCCTCTTTGAGTGTACCCTTAATGTACCTCAACACTCTTTGTCCTGCAATCCAATGTTCTTTCCTAGGGCAATGCATGAATTGAGACAAAACTCCAACTGCATATGACAAATCAGGCCTAGTTAATGTAGCATATATCAGACTACCAACCAAACTCTGATATAGTTTCATATCCTTGAACTCTTCACCTCCATATCTGCTCAACTTGTGATTCACCTCCATTGGAGTAGGTGCTACCTTGCAATCATTCATCTTAAACTTGATCAACAAGTTTCTCAAATACCTTTCTTGAGTCACATACACTCCATGTTGAGTGTATGAAATCTCCATGCCCAAGAAATATGACAAGTCTCCCAAATCACTGATCTTGAATTCTTTCTCCATTTGTTTCTTTAGGTTTTGAATGCCTTTCTCATCTGTACCTGTAAGAATTATATCATCAATATATATGCACATATAAATGAACCCATCATCACTTGCTTTGACAAGCAAGCTACTATCTGCTTTAGATACTTGAAATCCAAGTTCCTTCAAGAACTTCACAAGTCTATAATTCCATGCCCTTGGGGCTTGCTTCAAACCATACAAAGCTCTCTTGAGCTTGCACACATGATCTGGATACCTTCCATCTCTGAATCCTTGTGGTTGCTCCATGAAAACATCATCTGAAATATAACCATTCAAAAAAGCATTCTTCACATCTAATTGACATAATTTCCAACCTTTACATGCAACAATAGCTATGAGTGTCCTGATGGTTGTCATCTTTGCCACAGGACTATAGGTCTCATCATAATCTATACCATAAGTCTGAGCAAAACCCTTCACAACAAGTCTAGCTTTATACCTAGACACACTTCCATCTGTATACCTCTTTGTCTTATAGACCCACTTGCATCCAATGATCTTTTGGCTATTTGGTTTAGGAACCAACTCCCATGTCTGATTCTCCATCAATGCATCATATTCTTCCTGCATAGCTTTCTCCCAATTTTCCTTAACTTTTGCCTCTTGATATGTAGAAGGGTCTGCATCTGCCTTTATTATATAAGCATAATCTTTGGTAGCCAAAAAAGAAGTGTCATAGCTATACCTTGTAGGTTGCCACTTGTGTCTTGATGAACTTCTAAGTTCTCCACTCCTTGAAGTTTCTGGTTCATCACACTCAGGATCAAATCTTGTCATTTCTTCAACTTCAACCTGTACTTCATTATTCTCCTCTTCATCAAATATCTGAACCTTTGATTTACCTTTCTTTTGATTCACAACTTCTTCATCACCTGCATTAATATTGATTGTACCTGCATACCAAGTACCTTGCTCATCAAATGTCACATCCTTTGATACAAGAAATTGTTTTGTGGATGGACTCCACAACCTATATCCCATTTGCTTATCATCGTATCCAATGAACACATATTTTCAGCTTTAGGCTCCAACTTATGCCTCAATTGTGATGGCACATATGCATATGCCAAACATCCAAATACTTTGCAATGGTCTAATGTAGGTCTCTTACCCCACCATGCCTCATATGGTGTCATACCTTGCAAAGCTTTACATGGTAACCTATTAACCAAATAAGTAGCTGTATTTACAACCTCAGCCCACAAGTAATTTGGACAATGTTTCTCCTTCATCATGGATCTTGCAAACTCAAAAAGAGTTCTATTTCTTCTCTCTGCTACACCATTTTGTTGAGGAGAGTACCTGCAAGTAATTTCTCTTTTTATACCTGCATTCCACAAGTAATCACTGAACTCATTAGAGAAATACTCTCCCCATCCATCTGACCTTAGTCTCTTTAACTTATGACTTGTAATTCTTTCTGCATACACATGATAATGTTTGAATGTATTGAATACCTCTGACTTATCTTTGATCACATAGATAGTGATCCATCTAGTGGCATCATCAACATAAATCACATAATACCTTGAACCATTGATACTGAAATCTTTTGATGGTCCCCACACATCTGTGTGTACCAATTCAAGCTTTTCTGAATACATAAAACTATGCTTGGAATAAGATTGCTTATGAGCCTTACCTAATTGACATGCCTCACATCTGTATGTCATATGTTGACCTGCAACATTAGGCAATCCAAGCACTGAACCATTATTAACCATATCTTTGATACCTCTTTCATTAAAGTGTCCAAGCCTTTTGTGCCAAAGATCTAACTCAGAGATCTTATGTCCTCCATAAGTGAACAAGGCATGACCAACATTGCCTTGGATCTTCAATGTGAATAATCTTCCTTCTTTCTTCCCTGAAACAATCTGTTTATACCCATTGCTAGGGTCTTCCACAAACACTCCTTCATTAGTGAACCTAACTTCATAACCTTTTTCAACAATTTGTCCTACACTTATCAAATTCTTAGGAATTGTAGGAACATACAAGACCTTACTCAAGAGAGTACTACCATCCTTGGCCTTCACTGATCCAATTGACTTCACATTGTGCTTTGTATTGTCACTTGTTTGAACTACATGATTAGTTATCTTATTATCCAAATCAATCATCAATGCTATGTTACCACTCAGGTGATTGCTACACCCTGAGTCAATGTAGAAGACTCATTGGTCTTCACTTTGCCTTTCACAAGTTGCATTCATTATCAATGTTGAATCCTCCTTCTGATCTGAAGCATAATTGTAGTACGTATTGTTGTATTGTTGACTTTGGAATCCTCTACCTGCATTTCTTCCAAAGTAACCTCTACTACCTCTACCTCTGAAATTACCTCTTTGATTTCTGCCACCTCTTCCTCTTGAATTAAAGTTCTGATTATATCCACCATTACTGTGAGTATTATGCCAACAATCATTAGCTAAGTGATTTGTCTTACCACAAATCCAGCAAGCCTTGACTCCATCTTTATTACTCCTACCTCTTCCTCTACCTTTGCCACCTCCTCTTGCTCTTAGGAAGTTAGCTTGGCTAGTTGTACCTTCATCCTCATTTGCTTGTTGCTTTCCTTTGATATTCTTCTTCTTATCCTTTGAATACATTGCATGACCTACACTTTTATCACTTTCACCTTTGACATCCTGCTCAAAGGTTAGCATGTGACCGAGCAATTGATTTAAATCAGGAGTAAAATGATCTAGTGATAATTCAGTGGAAAAAATGAATGGCTTCCATTTGTCATCACCTCTCAACCTTGTAAGGATTTTCTTTACCAATTTATCCTCCTAAATGTCTTCATCAACTGCTCCTAATGCATCTGCAATGTCTTTCATCCTTGTTACATAATCTGAGATGGATTGAGAAGCCTTCTTCTTAAATGTGGTAAATTATGCCCACAAGGATGCCGTCCTAGACTTTGTGGTGTTTTGAAAATTCTCCTCCAAAGCATTCCATATATCACGTGCACTTTCAAGACCTCTAATGTGAGGTAGCAAGTAGTCATTGACTGCCATATAGATAATGCTCCTAGCTTGAGCATCTCTCTTCATCCAATTCTTCAAATCTGATAATTCTTCCCTAGTTGGAACACTAGGATCTCTGAATTGAGGCTTTTCTTCTTCACCTGCAATATAAGCTATCAAGTCTTTGCTCATAAGATGAGCTTCCATCCTCATTGACCATGCTGGATAGTTCTCTCTACCCAACTTCTCTATTTGAAGAGAATCTCCCATCCTTTCTTCACTTGTATATTGAATTCTTCAAACTTTATGAGTAATAGATGTACCTTTATTTCGAATAATGTTCCTTTTGTCTTCCTTGATGTTGTATGACCTCCTTCTCAAGCTTTGCCCTCAAGCTTTCACCTTTTGAACCTTCAGATGTTGAATTCTTTGCACCTGCAGCAGTCGGGAACCTCCTTCCTTCAATTCTAATGCTTCCTGCTCTGATACCACTGATGGAGAGTGTTAATCTCCAAAAGAACAAGCTACTCTTGTAATTAGAGCACCTCTATAACAAGAGTAACTCAAATCTTCACCAATTTTAGAGGATCAATGATCAATTATAAAGATTTTGAAAAATCTGTGAAGGAGATGTCTACACAGAAAGTCTGCTGCACATATCTCTCTCATTAACTTGTCACTTGTGTAAAGTTTTTTATAAAACTTTGCACAAGGTGTTTGCTACAGTTTGCGCACCTTCTCCAAGTTGAATCACTCCAAAAGATTCAGTAAATCTTGAAAAATGATCTCAACAAGTTACCTATGTCTAAAACTACTCTTCTGAAAAGTCGATTCAGACACCTGTAACTTCTAACACTTGGTTCTCTCCATCTGGAACCCATTTATGCAAATACTTTTAGCCATAGATGGCTTACCTTCTAACTTAAATTTTGACTCCTTACTAATGCAAAACTTTAACCTGTGCACTGAGGAATGATCAAATCATTGACCATCGAGATTGCGCCTGTTTCAGGAAACAGTGAACACTTCTTCACATATGAATGTTCCTACTCATAATTCTCACAGCCTGTTTACAATTAAGATCTCAAACTTTAACCATAGACTCATTAACTATGGAATTAGACATCTACAAAAGGATTCTTGAAATGATCAAACACAGAAGGAGAATGCTCAGAAACATCGGGCGCAATTTTCTTTCATTCCTTAAGGAATTTACAAGTGAGTGATGAGAGAGACTCAACTCACTTCTAAGATGTCTAAGGACTCATACAACTACTGATTTCTCTATCCACATGCTCTCACATATTTGCCCCGACTTTTTAATTGTTTATATAGGCAAATATTTACAATATCATGACTATACAAAAGTATAAGTGAACTATCTCTGAATTAATGTACATATGTGTACACATTTTCATCTTCTGAATATGCACTTCCTCCATGCTTCATAACTTGAACTTTTCTTTAGTCCTTGACTTCCAAACCTTCATTAAAACTTCAATTGTTGATTACCCTGCACCAACATGATCAATAGGAACATGTATATGTAAAGTCTGCAGATAGAACTCTTAGAGTCGCCCATTTTTCCGTGTCAATGTTTTGCTTGGATCTCAGTGCACAGTGTAAAGTTTTTGATGAATAAGCATTCAAAATCTAAGTTGAAAGGTAAGGAAGCTATGACCAAAAGTATTTAGAAAAACGGGACTTGTGATGTGAGAAATCAACCTTAGAAGTTGACTATGTCAAAGTCACTTGTTCAAGAAGACAGTTTCTGACATACCTCTGATCTTAATGATCAAATCATAGTTTTAATGATTCTTTTGAAGGTCTAATGGATAATATGATTGCACAAAGGTAGCATGAAGGTACGTATATCATTATATTGAAGAAATTTGAAGATATGTGCAGGTAATGAAGTTAATATATGAAGTAGACTTCTTGAAGAAGAAGAAATTTCACTCAGAGAAGTGATTGTGAATGATTTTGTAAATCAAGGTAATATTTGTTTAAATTTTGGTCCTCTAAAATAGTGCTAAGAATTCATCAATTTCAATTCAATCCATTCAAGTTGATGTACAAGTTCAAGCCTTGGTCTCCATATGTAGTTCGACTCCAAAATGAAAGGGTACATTGACCTCAAGAATTCCTTCAAGACATGAACTTTAAGCTCAAGCTAGCTAAAGAAAACTAAAAAAGAGCTTCAGAACGATCTTAAGCTCATGTTGATCCAAAAAGATGTGAAGTCTCTTTTGAAGTTGGGGACCAAGTTTATCTTTGAGTTCTAGAAAGATCGTAAAAGATTAAGACTAGTAAATGCGCTAAGTTGTCACCAACATATTGCAGTCCTTTTCCTATTATAAGGAAATTTGGCATGTGGACATATAAATTACAACTTCCAAAAGAAAGTTGGATTCATCAAGTATTCCATGTTAGAAAACTTCAAAAGAGTTTGAAAGATTCAAATATTTGTGCTAGACAATAGATATTGGTTCCACTTCTAGTAAGTGAAAGTGTTCCTCATGAACCTGAAAGGATACTTCACACCGAAGATATATGTACAAGAAGTCATTTGCATGAAGAATGCCTAGTAATGTTTAAGGATGGAACTCAGGAGAATTCCACTTGAGAACGAGTCTCCACAATCCAACAAAGTTTTTTGCTTTCCAATTTTAAGTTGGAAACTGAATTACTGAATGAACACATGTTCTTTTAGGTTAGAACATGCGACTCAAGGGATAGTCTATATTACATACATATAGCTCAACTTTCGAGGTCGAAAACTATTTAAAGGGGGAAAGAATGTTACAAAGTGGTGTTGTCTTAAGCTAAGCATAAGTTTCTCAAGAGTAAAACCAAGCAAGTAGCTTGGCTTAGTGGTAAAGCCTCAAGGATGGGAGGGAGGAGGTCTTGGGCTCAAAAATAATGTAAGAGAGGTGGGTGAGTATTTTGCACAAGAGCTTCAAGGACTTCTAGAAGGTTCTACTTGAGTTAACTCAAGAAAACTAGGATATGCCAACCACCAAACACTCTAGCAAAGTGTAGAGAACTTGTACAAATGGCATACATGTAACCACTTTCTTAGTTCAACCACTCCTTGGAGGAGACTGTATATATGAGGCTACTTTGGGGGTTGAGTTGTTGGTGCATGAAAACCATCAATTGATGTTTGGATGAAGGATTGAAGTCAAAGATTGAAGAAAAGATTAACCTATAAAGTTTGAAGATAGGGTATATTTAGGAAATGAAGACTTGTATACATATGTACATTAAGCTTGTAGTTAGCTCACTTATACCTTTTGTTATGGTTATGAGCTTATACATATATGCCTATATATACAAGTAAAAATTTGGGGCAAGTATGAGAGAGCATGAGATGAGAAGAATTAGAAGTTGTAAGAGTCATTAGACACTTTAGAAGTGAGGAAGATCTCTCTCATCATTCAGATGTAAACTTTCTGACTAGAAGAAAAAGTTGCGCCCGATATTTTGCTGTGTTCTCCTTCTTTGTTTGATCATTTCAAGAATCCTTTTGTAGATGTCGAATTACATAGTTAATGCTTCTATGATTAAGATTTGAGAGCCCAATTGTAAACAGGTGGAGAGAATTATGTGTAGGAACATTTGTATGTGAAGAAGTGATAAGTGTCTTATGAAACAGGTGCAATCTCGATGGTCAAAGAATTGATCAGATCTTAGTGCATAGTGTAAATTTTTACACAAATGAAGAGTAAAAATCTAAGTTGGAAGGTCATCCATCTATTTCTAAAAGCATTTGATCAAATGGGTTGTACTTTGGGAGAGCCATGCATTAGAAGTTGCAGGTGTCAAAGAAGACTACACAGGAAGATGGTTTCAGACATAGGTAGATTGTTTGGGTCATTTCTCAAGATCTACTGAATCTTTTGTGAAGGTTTAACTTGGAGAAGGTGCAAAAAAATCATTAGGCAAAATCTTGTACAAAGTTTCATTGAAAACTTTACAGATTTGGTCAGTCAATGATTGAGTTATGTGCAATAGACTTTTTTGAGTAGTGACTCTCTTCACAATTAGTGTAAATTTTGATAGTTTGGCAATGGTCTTCCAAAATTGATCAAGATTTTGAGTTATTCTTGATATAGAAGTGTTCTAACATCAAGGATATCTTGTTCTTTTGGAGATTAACACTATCCATCAGCGGTATCAAAGTAGGAATCATCAAAATAGAAGAAAGGAGGACCCCGACTACTATAGTCATACAAAAATCAACATTTGAAGGTTCAAAAGGTGAAAGCTTAAAGGAAAACCTTAAGAAGGAGGCCTGAAGCTATCAAGCAGATCATAAGGAACTTCATTTGAAGTAAAGGTATACTTATTCCTCATAAAGCTTGAAGAATTTAATACACAGGTGAAGAAAGGATGGGAGATTCTCTTCAGATAGAGAAATTGGATAGAGAAAACTATCCAGCTTGGTCAATGAGGATGGAAGCTCATCTCATGAGCAAAGACCTGATAGGTTACATCATAGGTAAAGAAGAAAAACCAGGATTTAGAGATCCTAGTGTTCCAACTAGGGATGAACTCTTAGATTTGAAGACTTGGATGAAGAAGGATGCTCAAGCAAGGAGCATTATCTACATGGGAGTCGATGACTACTTGCTACCTCATATTAGAAGAATCGAAAGTGCAAGTGACATATGGAATGCTTTGGAGGAGCATTTCCAAAGCAGGACAAAGTCAAGGAAGGAATCTTTGTGGGTAAAATTTACCACATTAAAAAAGAAAGCTTCTCAATCCATTTCTGATTATGTAACAAGGATGAAGGACATTGCAGATGCATTAGGAGCAGTTGATGAAGATATTGAGGAGGATAAATTGGTAAGGCAAATCCTCATAGGTTTGAGAGGAGATGAGAAATGGAAGCCATTCATTTTGTCTACTGAATTGTCACTAGATCATTTCACTCTTGATTTAAATCAGTTGCTAGGACATATGCTAACTTTTGAGTAGGATGTCAAAGGTGATGGTGATAAGAGTGCAGGTCAAGCAATGTATTCAAAGGAAAAGAAGAAGATTAGCAAAGGTAAACAACAACTAAATGAAGAAGAAGGCACAACTAGCCAAGACAACTTCTTAAGAGGAAGAGGAGGTGGCGAAGGTAGAGGAAGAGGCAGAAGCAATAAAGATGGAGCGAAAGCTTGCTGGATTTGTGGTAAGACAAATCATTTAGCTCATGATTGTTGGCATAATAGTCAGAGGTGGTAGAAACCAAAGAGGTAGTTTCAGAGGCAGAGGTATTAGAGGTTACTTTGGAAGAAATGTAGGTAGAGGTTTCCAAAATCAATCCTATAACAATACCTACTACAATTATGCTTCAAATTAGAAAGAAGATTCAACCTTAATCATGAATGCAACTTGTGAAAGACAAAGTGAAGACCAATGAGTCTTCTACATTGACTCAGGGTGTAGCAATCACTTGAGTGGTAATATAGCCTTGATGACTCATTTGGAGAATAAGGTAAATAATCATGTAGTTCAAATAGGTGATAATACAAAGCACAATGTGAAGTCAATTGGATCAGTGAAGGCCAAGGATGGAAGTACTCTTTTGAGCAAGGTCTTGTATGTTCCTACAATTCCAAAGAATCTGATAAGTGTAGGGAAAATTGTTGAAAAAGGTTATGAAGTAAGGTTCACTAATGATGGAGTTTTTGTGGAAGTCCCTAGCAATGGGTATAAACAAATTGTTTCAAGGAAGACAGAAGGAAGACTCTTCACATTGAAGATTCAAGGTAATGTTGGTCATGCCTTGTTTACTTATGAAGGACATAAGATCTCTGAGTTAGATCTTTGGCATACAAGAATTGGACATTTCAATGAAAGAGGTATTACGGATATGGTTAAGAATGGTTCAATGCTTGGATTGCCTAATGTTGCAGGTCAACAAATGACATTCAAATGTGAGGCATGTCAATTAGGTAAAGCTCATAAGCAATCATACAATAAGCATGGATTTATGTATTCAGAGAAGCTTGAATTGGTACACACAGATGTGTGGGGACCATCAAAGGGTTTCAGCATAAATGGTTCAAGATCTTATGTGATTTATGTTGATGATGATACCAGGTGGATCACTATATATGTGATCAAAGATAAATAAGAGGTATTTGGTACCTTTAAACATTATCATGTGTATGCAGAAAGAATCATTGGTCAAAAGTTGAAGAGACTAAGGTCAGATGGAGGGGGAGAGTATTTCTCTAATGAGTTCAGTGATTACTTATGGAATGCAGGTATAAAAAGGGAAGTTACTTGCAGGTACTGTCTTCAACAAAATGGTGTAGCAAAAAGGAGAAATAGAACTCTTGTTGAGTTTGCAAGATCAATGATGAAGGAGAAAAATTGTCCAAATTATTTGTGGGCTGAGGTTGTAAATATAGCTATATACTTGGTTAATAGGTTACCATGTAAAGCTTTGCAGGGTATGACACCATATGAAGCTTGGTGGGGTAAAAGACCTACCTTAGATCATTGCAAATTATTTGGATGTTTGGCTTATGCATATGTGCCATCCCAATTGAGGCAAAAATTGGAACCTAAAGCTGAAAAGTATGTGTTCATTGGATATGATGATAAGCAGATGGGTTATAGGTTGTGGAGTCCATCCACAAAGCAATTCCTTGTATCAAAGGATGTTACATTTGATGAGCAAGGTACTTGGTATGCAGATACAATCATTAACCATGGAGGTGATGAAGAAGTTTTGAATTAGAAGAAAGGTAAATCAAAGGTGCAGATATTTGATGAGAAGAGAACAATGAAGTACAAGTTGAAGTTGAAGAAGTGCCAAGGTTTGATCTAGAATGTGTTGAACCAGAAACTTCAAGAAGTGGAGAACTCTGAAGGTCATCAAGCCACAAATGGCAACCTACAAGGTATAGCTATGACACTTCTTTTTTGACTACTAAAGATTATGCTTACATGGTGAAAGCAGACACATAAGCATACACATATATAAAATTATATGCATATATATATATATATATATATATGTATATTTATTTATTTATTTTTTTTAATATTTCTTTTTTTGATGAACTTACATGTTATTATCTGAAAAGTTTGTGCCAAGTCAGAATATTCTTCCTACCTCACATGATGCAATGAAGAAGATAATCAACATGCATCTCCTAACAATTGTATTTTTTATAGAGGTGAATATGCAAAATCTTTGACATGTCCAAAATGTCAATCTCCTCGATATAAGGATGAAGAAGGTAAAATCCCAAAAAACATATTGAGACATTTTCCATTGGCTCCACAGATTAGACATATGTTTCAAAGCCCCGAATTATCAAAGCTTTTGACATGGGGACATGATCATAAAAGTACTGATGGAATAATCAGAATTCCTCATGATAGTGTTGCTTTTCAACATATTGATTCTACATATGAAGAGGCAAAAGGTAAGGAAAATTGGGAGAAAGCTATGCAGGAAGAGTATGATGCATTGATGGAGAATGAGACATGGGCTTTGGTTCCTAAATCAAATAGTCAGAAGATCATTGGATGCAAATGGGTCTACAAGACAAAGAGGTATGCAGATGGAAGTGTGTCTAGGTATAAAGCTAGACTTGTTGTGAAAGGGTATGCTCAGACATATGGTATAGATTATGATGAGACCTATAGTCCTGTGGCAAAGATGACAACCATAAGGACACTCATAGCAATTGCTGCATGTAAAGGTTGGAGATTATGTCAATTAGATGTGAATAATGCTTTTCTTAATTGTGTTATATTTCAGATGATGTTTTCATGGAGCAACCACAAGGGTTCAGAGATAAAAGGTATTCAGAATATGTATGTAAGTTCAAGAGAGCTTTGTATGGTTTGAAGCAGGCCCCAAGGGCATGGAATTATAGACTTGTGAAGTTCTTGAAGGAACTTGGTTTCCAAGTATCTAAAGTTGATAGTGGCTTGCTTGTTAAAGCAAGTGATGATGGGTTCATTTACATGTGCATATATGTTGATGACATAATTCTTACAGGTACAGATGAGAAGGGAATACAAAGCCTCAAGAAACAAATGGAAAAAGAGTTCAAGATTAGTGACTTGGGAGACTTGTCATATTTCTTGGGCATGGAGATCTCATATACTCAACATGGAGTGTATGTGACTCAAGAAAGGTATTTGATGAACTTGTTAATCATGTTTAAAATGGAAGATTGCAGGGTAGCACCTACTCCAATGGAGGTGAATCACAAATTGAGCAGATATGGATGAGAAGAATTCAAGGATATGAAGCTATATCAAAGTCTGGTTGGTAGTCTAATCTATGCTCATTAACTAGGCCTCATTTGTCATATGCCATGCATTAGAAGTTGTCGGTGTCCAAGCCGACTACATAGGAAGATAGTTTCAGATGTAGGTAGATTGTTTGGGTCATTTCTCAAGATCTATTGAATCTTTTGAGAAGATTTGACTTGGAGAAGGTGCACAAACACTAGAAGACATCTTGTACAAAGTTTCATTGAAAAATTTACACATTTGTTCAGTCAATGATTGAGTTATGTGCAATAGACTTTTCTGAGTAGTGACTCTCTTCATAGTTAGTGTAAATTTTGATAGTTTGGCAGTGGTCTTCCAAAATTGATCAAGGTTTTGAGTTATTCTTGATATAGAAGTGTTCTAACATCAAGGATAGCTTGTTCTTTTGGAGATTAACACTCTCCATCATGAGTACAATTCATTTGTCAATTAATTTGTGTGTAGACTCTCTAGCAGCTAATGCAATGGGGGAAATATCTCTAAATGTAAAAGATACTTTAGATATTGAGAGAGGCAAATGGTATTCTAAAATCTGGGGAGACATTTCTTTCAATAAAATCTATGGGATACTTTGGTTTCAAAACACAAGCGAATAAGAAATTGGACTTGGATAAGCTCTTGGATGCATATATGCACATGATCACTCTAGATCCAATGATTGTGTTTTTGAACACAAAGAGTAAAATGTATGAGAGACTTATAACCTCACCACATTAAGACACAGCTTGAGACTTTCATACCATTGATGCACCAAGCATGTACCTATTGACCACAATATCACATTCTAGGATGTTAGCCAATGATGATTGAAGGGAATCCTATCACATTGCTCCCAAAGCAAAGGATTCTCTCTCTTTTCTCACTTTTTCATTGAGGAATTAATAAGTATGTGGGATTAGTTTCCTCACTACCATTTAGACCCAATGCTCCTTGATCCATGAGATGGATGAATCTCTCTTTTTCTGTCTCTTTTCTCCCTTAGTTGATTTTCTATCTATTTTTTCATCCTTCTTTTTCTATCTCCTCTACTCAAATCTCTCTCTCTCTCTCTGTCTGCCTCTCTCTCTCTCTCTTTCCATGCATACTCATTTCTCTTTTGTTACCATCCCTCCTTTCTTGACCCACTTCTAATATGAATGTGAACGATCCATATGGGAAGAGTTGTGTGTCTTATCTTGCAATGTGGGGAAGATTATAAAGTAGCCTAGCTAGGCGCATGAGAGTGAATAAGATTTTTTTCTTGCATACATTAATATAGTTGATATCCTTGAGACTTGTTCCTTCATAATGGGGCAATCCTATCCCATTCATGTGTGGTACATACGTGAAGAAAAATAAGGCCCATATCCAATCCTATCCCTACACCTCGTGTAATATACCCGTCATAAGGATATACATATCTTATCGTTCGAAAACATCCGGTGAACATTAGTAATTGATGATAAATGTTTGTTGACACAGAAAACCAAAAGGGTTAATTGAGTACTTGAACTCTTGCATATCCATGTGAACCTATGAAAACTTTATAAATATGAAAGTGAGCGTGTGAATCGGGTCTGCATCTGAATGTTAACGCAGAGAGAGAGGTTTGGGTTGATCCCTCATGATACAGAGAAGACTAGCATGATCCATGTGCAAGGACAGGCGCATGCACCAACTTCTTGTCAATCGATATATTGATCATATTCTTCTGAAGTCTTTGAAGTACTTTCAAAGATACAGGTATTATCAATCATAGAATATGGAATATATACATGATGCAGACAAAGGAATATATACATGATGATGCAGACAAAAGGCCGTATTACAATTATGAAGAACACCACGCGTCTATTTAGAGAGAAAAGTAATTAGGTTCCGTAACTTCAGATACACTTTCTCCATGGAGTTTGTGTGCCTGTACATCGAAATATCTCTATGCAGTTTCTATACCAACAAATTCTTGAGGAACAGCGAAGTGGAGTACAAAGGCGCTTCACATCTTCAGCCAGACACAGTAATCTGGAATAGGTGAAACGTCATGTGATCGGTGGAGAACTTTCTATGCAACATGCAAAAGAACTGTGAGATAAGTCATTTGTTCGTCTTTCTATCTTGTGTGGATTAATTGCGATGTTGATAAAGGCAGGAGCAACTACTACAGAGCTAACTGTATGAAAAGCAACAATGTCAACCAAAGACTCCTTCAGAACCTGGTGATAAACTTCATGGTGTAGTTGATTTATACGCTATGCCTTTAGAAGGAAATTATGGATCCAAAGAGAAACGTGCCGACATAAGTAGACGATCAGAGAGATTTTCCCAGAGGTGCTTTCTAGCAACAGGTAACGAGAAGGGTATGCTGAAGAAGTTGCAGATTCTTGTGAGATTGAGCACATGTATTGTAAGAAAGAAGGAGAATACCTGCGAATCCCAACCTTCAGTAAGAGATGTAGAAGCACTAATTATAAAACATTCACCTACGAGTTGTGCGTAGAAGGTCAACCAATTTGAAGCTAGATGCTAGATCTTTGACAACATGCAAATATAGTGCTTCAATGGGCCAAAGATCCTCTTGGTCAATTGTTGGAGTGATTCGCGTAGCGCTTCTAAGGATGGCAAGCATGATTCTATTGATGCGTCTTGTCGCTCAGAGGTGAAAGTACTCAAATCCATTTCTTTGGGATTTCATGCAGCAGACATGGTCCTGGAAAGGGACACTCTCTATCAGAAATACCTACGAGCTGTGATACGTGAGGGAGGTTCTCCATGATATAGGAATCGACATCCTAAACACCAGGGACACATATAGAAATCAAGGTGCATGAATATATGAGCTCAAAGTGATGATGTGGCTCCTTATTTAGTGCAAAAGGATCATTGATGCTATTCGAAGGCAGTGTGGGGATAGAAATAATTATCTCTCAAAGCATCTACAACAAGGAAACGAAGTAGCTATGGGTGCCGACGACTGATTTGATATGTTTGAAGACATTTTCAGCAATATAAAGAAATGATGATTGCTATTGAAAGGGATAAACAGAGAGTTTCTTCAAGCCATCAAGTTACGGCATGTATGCAAATAACAGAATGCTCGTATTCTTAGTATGGAGTGATTCATGATCATTCAACGACTGTATATTACAAAATCCAATGGAAGTGCACATTGAATCAGTTATTCAAACCGATTTGTTGAGTGTGCGCATTTCAGCGTTAATGCTTACTTGCAATATTCAAAGGCTAAGCAATATTACTTTCGTTCATCTTCAAAGAATACGTCCTTTGTATCTTCAGTCAACAACAGTAAAAGAGAGGAGCATTGATAATTGCTGAAAGGCATATTAGCTGACTTAAGTAACCTGTAAATGTGGGAGACGGTCGTTAATGGAGATTTGAAACATGGCATTGTGTGGGAGCTAGACCTTGATGGGGATGAAGGACTCAACATCAAAGATGAAGCTTTGGTGATCAATATGAATATGCTGAGATCGAGATTGAGAAGGAAGTCGAGATTGAGAAGGAAGGTTCTTAAGCTTGATGATGAATATGAAGACATCCAGATCGAGTTGAAAAGAAATGTCTTTACAAGATTTCTTTTCCCATCATTCAACAACATGATCAAGAAGACTTGCGACAAGATTGTGATTGTGAGATTGAGAGTGGGAGTCCGATTGAGAATGAGATGTGGATTGTGATTATATGATCATGATCATTTACGGCTTCTGAGATTGAGATTGAGATTGTGATTGTGATTGAGAATGGGATTGAGATTGAGATTGTGATTTGTTAAACGTGCTTTTGCCGTTAGAATGCGTTTAAACTCTATTCGGGTTCTTGGGAGTGGAAGGGGTCTGAAAAATCAGAGGCCCTATACTTGATTTTCCCAAATCAACTCACTCACATGACATTCCGTTCAAACAACTCTACTAATCAAACTTTCTAATAGAAAACTTTGGCTCAATCCTTTACGGAATTACTATTCGTATTCCAATCAATACATCTCAGTACACAACGCAAGAATAAACATTACCGTAGCACAGACTTACAGTAAACAACTTACAGAACAGTGATTCAATACTTCACTTAATGTAACATTACTGTAACTCATTCTTTACTGAACAGGTGCAGATAATCAACCAAAATAGAAAGACACAACAGTACGCAGAATTCTCAAACACACACTACGGGAACTCCACAGAACGTCTCGCCCAGACAAACAGTCTGGCGACTCTTCTGGTCATCACCGAAAGTGTCTTTTCATTGCTTTATAAAAAGTTACATCTCTTCGCAGCAACTTCTCAGTTCGTGCGGAATATGAAAAGGAAAAAGGATTTTACAGTTGCCAATCTGGCGGCTTACACTGGCACGCATGGTGGACTTGAACCCGCAGGTATACAAAACTCTATGGCTCATCAATTATACCCTCTAAATACATAGTTCTAGCTAACCTAAATGTCTGGGCAATTTTCTCTTTCAATGACTCTAACATCTGTTTGAGGACTTCGGGTTCTACTAACTAAGCATCAGTTCTTACTGAACTGGTTGGAATAACCTGGCTCATCAAAATTTCTGCTTGTGTCTACAGAAAAGCTTCCTGTAAATAAAATTCATTTGATAAAGCTGCATCACGACTGACTTTCATGTCTGCAATCTATTTATCTATTCTTGATAGTCTTTCTGCTTGAGCTCCAAGTTGATTTTCTCGTCTTTCCAATTCTTGATTTTGAAACTGGATGGTCCTGTAATATGCATCACGCTCTCTTCTTATCCCTGGTATCTCCTTCTGTAGTTGAGAGACCAGCATCATCTGGCTTTTAAGAGCAACATTTGATTTAGTCAGGTTGGCATTTGCGAACTCTAACTCTGTATTGGTTTGTTTTAGTAGAATGGACATTTCCTGTCCCTTCTGCACTGCTTCAGTCAATTGTACTCTTGTCTCTTCTAACAAATTGCCTAGAGCTATGCATGCATCTTCCTTATCCTATAGTAACTGTTTCAATTGCATGTTTTCTGCATCAACAACACACAATAAATCATCTTTTACTGTAATTTTGGCTAAGGCAGAATCTCTTTGACTGATTATTGTCTCCTATTGAGCAAGTTGTGCTTGAAGCTAGCTAATCTGAAAATGCAGATTATGATTCTCTACTTTTACGGCATCTACCTCTTCCTGCAACGGAGTGATATCTGCCTCAAGGGTATCCACCTTATGCTGCAATTCCTGACGAATATTTTCTGTCATCATTCTCAGTTGTACCGAAAGCTGCTGGGAAAACTGGATGAGCATTCGTCCCATAGATTCTAATTCGGTGAACATGGGAATCAGAGGAAGTGGGTGCTGGGATGAAGAGGCTGTCATAAGATGAGTGGAATCCGGTGGAGAGTAATTGGGTGAGGAGGATGAAGCGGTAGGTTCCTCAGGGACAATGGGTGGAACAGGGATAATGGGCTTAATTGAATGCAATGGTGAAGGAATGGGTTGCAGAGTGTTGGATGCTTCGGTTTGTTGTTGCGAAGTGACGTCCGGTTGAGCAATGGCAGCTTCAACTACTGTAATCAATTCCTGTAAAAATTCTGCAACAATAAGTTGCGTATCTTCTTGTTCCTATTGTTTGAAATGCTGCTGAGATTCGCCTTTAGAAGATATATCATTATCATTAGCAGAACCAGTTTGATGTTGTTGTTGGTTTGGAGATGATTGAGCTGATGAATCCTGATGCATCGAAGTAGCTGTATCGTGGAAAGTTTCCTCTTCATGCCCTTCCTCTTCATTGTTGTCTGCTTTATCACCTGCGACAGACCCTTGCACTTGACTATCGGATGAACTAATCGTGATGCGTTTTCGGCGTAGTAGCTGGAAGATTTCTTCGTCATCTTCTTCATCATCTTTCAGAATTTGCGCAGATTCTTCATGATACAAAACTGGACCTCTGGGTGGTGGTTGCGCTGCTTGGAGGACCGGAAACAAAAAGGAAATAATATGCTGTAATCGTGAACGTGGCATATCTCCTTTGTTAACTTGTTTAATGATTGAAATGCATTCACGGTGAATGCGGCGCAAATAGTAAGAGGCAAAATTAACAGGCTCTCTAGCAGCCATATCTATCGCTGAGTAGAATGGGTGAGATATGCCATATGTACGTTTCTACAAATTTAGTATTGCTACTAAAAATTGCAGGGCTGTTCTTTCAGGCTCAGGACGACAAAGGATGGCATATTCATTTGAAGAATATATAGGGAACAATTGGATCATTGTAGCTATCGGCAAATTAGGACCATTCTCTCGACCTTTGCAGAGAGAGTCGGAATGCATCAGCAAAGGACTGTAGGGTGATTACAGTACGAAATGGCAACCGCAGAACACTTCAGTGCGAATCAGGCGCTTGATGATACGGTCGCAACTTTGAACCATTTATCACTTTTGGAAGAGGAATTCCGATCAAAGTAGTCAACCGAAAAGTAGATGGGCCCACTTGTTCAGTAATCCGGTAAGGACCAAACCATCGTAACTTGAATTTGCCAGCAGAACGATTTGATTTTGCATTATAAAACAGCACAAGTTGTCCTACCGTAAAAACTGGAGTTTTAAGATACCGATCATGTGTACGAGCTTGCCGCAACTGCACTTCTTGAAGATTCAGAAAACTTTCCCAGCGATGCTCATCTAATTCTCTGAGTGTGTCCAACCGAAATGGTAAAGACTCTTCAGGTAACAATTTCTGAGAGATGGCCATATGTAAGCTTGGTACTACAAGCTCCATTGGTGCAATTGCCTCCATTCCATATGCAAGTTTGAAAGGAGTTAGTCCGGTGGCAACTTTGTAAGTAGTCCGGTATGCCCATAATACTGTAGGTAGTAACTGATCCCATCTTTCTGGTGATTCGACAATCAATTTTCGAAGCATAGTCAACAATGTTTTGTTTGTACTTTCAGCTAGGCCATTAGCACGAGGATAATACAGTGAACTGAATTTATGCATAATCTGAAAAGTGTGTGTGAGCACTCGCATTAAATTGTTGATAATGTGGGTCCCTTGATCTGTGACAAGTTCCAAAGGTAATCCATAACGTGGGAATACATCCTTCATTAGACATTTTGCCACCGAAACAGCTGTGGCGGACCGTAAAGCCCAAGCTTCTGCCCATCTAGTAGCATAATCTGTGCATGTCAGAATATATCTGTTGTTGCTAAGGATTGTTGGAGGTGTGATTGGTCCAATAAAGTCAATACCCCATTTCTGAAAAGGTTCTAAAGGTAAAACAGGTTGTAGAGGGAAAAAATGGCGCTGTAAAGGCTGTCCAGATTGCTAACAATTGTCACATTGCTGCATAAATTCAGATACATCTCTGTACATAGTAGGCCACCAGAGCCCACTTTGCAGAATTTTTCGATGCGTTAAATCTGCTGCAAAATGTCCACCGGAGGGTATGGAATGTGCCAGAGCGATTACTGAGTTTACTTCATGTGGAGGAATACAACGAAGTAAAATCCGAGTGTGATCCATATAATACAACTCTCCAGCAATCAACCGGAATCTGCGACTGTAAACTGCAATTTTTCGGCGATTGCAAGGGAAGTTTGAGAAGGAAGACATCCATCAGTAAGAAAAGTTAATAACTAATCATAGTAAGTAGGTATCACAGGAGGTTGTGTAGATTCATCATTAGTCATGTTAGTAACATAAATAGCTGGTGTGGTGTCATCAACAATGACCGGAGCTTCACCTGAATCCAACCTGGAGAGAAAATCTGCTAAGGCATGTGCAGTTCCAAGTCGATGAATCACTTCGTAATCAAATTCTTGTAATAGTAAAACCCAACGTGCTAAACGACCACCTAAATGCTACTGCCGAACCAGATATACCAGCGCAGCATGATCTACATGAAAGATGAATTTTCGGCATAGCAAATAATGCCGGAATTTCTTTATAGAATACACCAAACCAAGATATTCTCTTTCAGTGACTGAATAATTCTTTTCAGCAAGAGCAACCCTTCGACTTGCATAATAGACATGCCTAAACCACTTATCAGTTTGTTGCATTAAAACACTTCCAATGGCTATATCTGATGCGTCTACAAAAACATGAAATGGGCGTTCCCAATCAGGAGGTTGTAGAATTGGAACCTGCGTTAATAATCCTTTTAGACGATCAAATGCAGTTTGACATTCCGGTGTCCAATCAAACTGTCGAGGAGTACTAGTGAGTAGCCAATTCAGGGGTATTGCCAAATGGGCAAGCCATCGTTAATGTCGACCATGCCATCTGACTTGACCCATGCCAACTTTGTCTGGGTCAACTTATATGCCTTGTGCAGATACAATATGGCCAAGAAGCTTACCACATGAAACCGCAAAAACAGATTTGTTTGGGTTCAGACAGAGTCTGTATTCACGACATTTCTCAAAACAACATCGTAAATGATACAGGTGTGCTACCATCTTACCGAATAAAGAGAAATCATCTAGATATACTTGCATAAAAGAAGTAAGATAGGGTGAGAAGATTTCCTGCTGAAAGGTACTAGGAGCATTTCTTAATCCAAACCACATGACTGTGCAAGCAAAAACACCCCAATTCGTAATAAACGTTGTTTTCGGTATATCTTGCTCAGCCATTCGGACCTAGTTATAACCACTATAATCGTCAAGAAATGAGTACATCTCATGTCTAGCCCCTCTGTCCAGCATGGTGTCAAGAAAAGGAAGAGGAAATGGATCATGTACGGTAGCTGCATTCAATTTTCGGTAATGGGCACATATTCGGAGTTGCTTGTTTTTCTTTGGTACGATTACAATCGGGGAGATCCATTCAGCATGCTCAATAGGTATAATGAATCCTACCTCTAATAGGCGATCAAGTTCTGCTTTGACCTGTGCTTCATAGTTGGGATTCATACGATAGCTTGGTTGTTTAATCGGCTTTGCTTCAGGTTTGAGTACGACCCTATGTTGATAGATGCGAGGGTCCACACCTTTCATATCACGATAATCCCATGCAAAAACATCAGAGAATTCATGAATAAGTTGGATCAAATCTGCTTGAAACACTTCAGACAATCCTTCCTTTATTTTGATAGGTCGTGGATTTACTTCATCTCCTAAATTATAGGTGATCAATTGATCTTCGGGAACATAGAATTGACGAGGTTTGCCTGGATTTTCAGTTGACTGTAAAAGATGTTGTAGAACGGTTTCATTCATAGCTACAATATCTTCTATCTCCACTTCTTTGGTCACAGGCACCACTGTACAGACTGCCGGACTCCAGTTATCTACAATAGATTGCAGATCTATAATACCTAAGGAAATCAGATCTTCATTGTTCTTCAAAAATGCTTCTTCTTCATCGTCGGATAAGCCATCCAACATATGGACAGGCTCTGCTACATATGGTCTGGCATGTAAATTACAGGGCTGAATAGCATCCAATTTAACAACATATTTACGGTGATTGTCCTTAAAAGTAAGTTCTTGTGCTGACCAATCCTATATAACCTTAGCCTGTTTCAACCAGGGTCGGCCGAAAAGAAGATTATAAACAAGACTGGACTCCGGTAATTCTAAGACGACAAAGGTCATCTTAAACGTTGTACCCTGCAAGGTTATCAGAACATTCCGTACAAGTCCTACTGGATGAACTCGAGATTGATCTGCCATCCTAACGAAAAATTAAACAGGCTCGATTTGCGTCCATCCCAACTTTTTACAAAGTGCTGCAGTGGCTATGTTTACACAAGACCCACCATCAATTAGTACTTGAGTAATCTTGTGATTTTTATACCATATTGTAATTAAAGGAACCGAATGATCAACCATAGAGTCCGTTTCCAGTTGTACCGTTGCTGTCGCTGGAATGCAAGAAGATCCAGGACTGAACTGTTGCTGGAATTACTGTCGAACTCCCGGGACTAGTGCAAGTAACTGTCCAAGAGAGAGAGAGAGTAATGGATGCCTTAGATAAAATTTCCCATGCCTGATCTACTTGACTTGTATTTTTCACCGATTCTGAAGACGATGCATCTATTACCGGGATAAAATCTTGTTTCTGCGATCCTTCTTTTGGCAGTGGAACTTGTGTCACCGGAATTGGATCTGGGAACACTGTAGGTTCTGTGGTGGTCCATTGACTAGCTTTGTCATACATTCTCTGTTGTTCATGGATGCCAGGTTCAAACAGTTCTGCTGCTGGTTGTAACTGCTTACCAGATCTTGTTTGAATCACTACGGCTAGAGTCTCTATTGGTGAAATATATACCATATTGGTCATAGGGTTCTGACGCTCATTCTTCCTTTGATCATATTCAGTTGCATCTTTACAGAATCTGCATATGTGGCCTAATTCACCGCAAAAATGACAGTGAGGGGGTGGCAAAGAATTACCTTCCTGTGATGTTCCTGTCTGCCAGCGATTTGTGTTGTAATTTGTATTTCGTTGTCCTCGACAATTTCTGTGTCCTTGCTGCTGATTATTTCTCATCTGAGGTGGTACATAATGAGTGGCAGGCTACCCTGGTTCTTGTATAATGGCATTTACCATTGCTGGTCCCTGCACTTTGGCGTTATATGCACAGTTTTCGGTGGAATGTCCGTTTGTATTGCAGATAGCGCAATACATCTGATTAAGGGCACGTGTGACACTGGTATGCCCTGGATTCTTGCACTTAGTGCAATACATTTGTCTAGCCGGATCCTCTGCAACACTTTTACTCGCTTTTAACCACTCCAAGTCTTCGGTAAAGCCTCCAACCTTATGCTCGAGCTGCAAAGCCATTGCAATAACCGCATCTAGTGTCATGGCTCCCACACAACGAATGATCATAATTTGTTTGAGCTGCGGAGTCAAACCATTAATAAACCACTGCGTAATGACATCATCTAGCAAATTAGCATGTGCCGGAGGTAGTTGTCTTAAATGAGTTCTGAATAGGGTGGCATATTCCTGCACTGTTTGATTCAGCTTCTGTCTATTGTTCTGTAGGTAATCGAAAATTTTGGCAGGGTTCTTCTTTAGCCGGAATCTCTGCAAAAACGCATCCCTTATCGCTTCATAGGTGCCAAAATGATTGATATCATATTCTGTAAGCCACCTCGCTGCTTCATTAACTAAGGTTGACTGGAATACTATGGCCTTGTATGCCGGATCAGGTGGATGGTTTAGTACTGCATAACTAATTTCAAAGGTACATACATGAGCATCAGGATCATCACCTGGAAATCCACCGAATTTTGTGTTGGTAACTCCTGTTGGAACCGGACGAGGTGGAAGTAGTTGTTGTTGCTGTTGTTGTTGTTGTTGTTGTTGCCCACTCATGTTGGTACTGTTACTATTTCCTGAGTTCTGAGGATGTGCTTCCGGTTCTTTAGAGTCTGTATGATGAGACTGCTCTTCTTCCGGTTCAAAAATAGCGCTCAACCTCTTACGAATTTCTGATTCGAATAGCTTATCCTCTTCTGCGGTATCAAACGTAGGCAAACTTGCTCCGAACAATGGTGTCCGGAATGAAGATTCACCGGGAAGTATAACACTGTCACCCGAAAATTGTAAATTTTTTGCAACCAGGACCGAACTACCACCGAAATTAGTGGAACTTTCCCCAATCGAGGGTATTCTTTCACCTTCAATGACCTCTCTGGATAACACACCTCTATCCGTAGAGAGATTTGAATCTTGACCACACGGTGTCGGATCAACTGCACACTGTGTTCCTGTGGACTCCGAAGTTACTGTCTCTGCTGCACACTGCACTGAGATTTCACAGGAATTTACCGGAATTGCAGTATGTTCCGTCGAAAAGCTACCGGAATCACTACTAATATGCTTCGCTTCTTCGACAACCAAACCTAACCGATCTGCGCTTCTTCCTCCTGGGGGTGTCCTTTGCAAATTTGGTACCACCCAAGGCTGTCTGTACTTCGGATACGACTCGTCGGACCGAGTAACCGGCATATAGCACCTTTGCTACACTTGCGTACTACTCTATCTTACTGTCGATTCACAATCTATGGTTACTTTCCCACAATCACTGTGAAACACTCTATTGCCACTTTCCGATAATCACTTTGCAACAATCTATTGCCACTTTCCCACAACTAATTTGCAACGTTCTGGTGCCACATTCCCACAGACGGCGCCAGTGTTAAACGCGCTTTTGCCGTCAAAACACGTTTAAACTCTATTCGGGTTCTTGGGAGTGGAAGGGGTCTGAAAAATCAGAGGCCCTATACTTGATTTTCCCAAATCAACTCACTCACATGACATTCCATTCAAACAACTCTACTAATCAAACTTTCTAACAGAAAACTCTGGCTCACTCCTTTACGGAATTACTATTCGTATTCCAATCAATACATCTCAGTACACAACAGAAGAATAAACATTACCGTAACACAGACTTACAGTAAACAACTTACAGAACAGTGATTCAATACTTCACTTAATGTAACATTACCGTAACTCAATCTTTACCGAAAATCAACCAAAATAGAAAGACACAACAGTACGCAGAATTCTCAAACACACACTACGGGAACTCCACAGAACGTCTCGCCCAGAAAAACAGTCTGGCGACTCTTCTGGTTGTCACCGAAAGTGTCTTTTCATTGCTTTATAAAAAGTTACATCTCTTCGCAGCGACTTCTCAGTTCGTGCGGAATATGAAAATGAAAAAGGATTTTACAGTTGCCAATCCGGCGGCTTACAGATTGAGATTGTGATTGTGATTGTGATTGAGAATGGGATTGAGATTGTGATTGAGAATGGGATTGAGATTGTAATTGTGATTGAGATTGGGATTGAAATCAGCTCAGGGGTGGTTGGGAGGTCGAGGCTTCCTCAAGAAGCAATTATCCAATGATATTGTATCAAGATGTTCGAATCTTCATTCGGAACTTATTTCTTGTATATGGATTTGGAAAACATAAGATTTATAAGATAAGTTTTATTTCATAAACTTTTGTTCTCTTTATTATTTTGTTCAATTTTATGAGTAGCAATTATATGATCTGATGTATTTCTTTTTTTTCTGAGTGAATGGAGGAACGCTACAAGTGGAGTGATTGGAGGAACGCTACACCTAGCATATGATCATTGCCATAAGACATCCCAAAGAGGGTATGTAAGCAAACAATTGTGGTAAATCCTAAAACTTTTCATGCACTTTCACTTGATCCCTCCTTTTCCAAGTCCATTCTCTATGGATAGTATTGATTCTATTTTTGGTTTGTAGCCAATGCAATCACACATGGCAATGATGAAGATTTTGGGCACCTATCATGCCTCTTCTCTATCTTTAAAAGGGACAGTATGAAATTTCCTAGAAATATCTTTTACTTCATATGGATTATGTATCAATGGTCAAACCAAGAAGGGTGAAGCTTCATACCCATAAGAAATGGGCACTCTTTGACTTTGCTGATGAAGTTTTGGTAGATAGTTCACTTATGCAGACTGTTCTTAACAGGTCTTGATTCATATCAAAGTTTTGCTTCTACTCTTCGATTGATGATGAAAGACAATCCAAATGCCTTTACATTTGAGAAGTTAGTCTCTATTTTATAACGAGAAGATTAGTCCATGCAGTACATGTCCATTATGCATGTTGTAGATGAAGCTTTCCTAGCTAGGCATAAGCGCAAAGGTAAATGGAGCTCATATACTAGTATGAAGAAATCTGCTAATATTGCATAGTTGAAGAAGGAAGACAAAGATGAGAAGAAAATAGAAAAGTAGAAACAAGTTTGCAAATACTATAAGGGAAATGATCATCTCATAAAGGTTTGTCTAAAAATATTTTCAAAAGAGGCAAAGAAGAAAGAGGTTGGAATGGTTGTTGTAGAGGTCCCTATAATAAATTAAGTCTATGGTCTAAGGGTTCAATCGATTCAGATGGATCTAAAATCGGACATCGTTTTGTCACCCATGTGTATGATCAAAGATCTGAAGTCTAGACTTAGTAGGAGGCCATGTGCTCTTATAAACAAGTGATCCACTTAGCTTAGTGGTTAAGTCTCAAGGGTGTGAAGAAGGAGCTCTTGGGTTCAACTCCCATGGGAAGAGCATTTTGCCCAAAGAGATCTAGAGCCTTCTAGAAGCATCCACTTGAGTTAACTCGAGTTAACGAGGACACTTGGTGCACATGCAGTTACATGGCCAACACATGGATAGTTAGTATCCACCTACCCAAGAAGGTAGTTCCCTGGAGAGAGATATATATAGAGGCATATGGTTGGGAGGAGAGTCATCTCTCTAGCACGTGGTGGTCATAATTTTTAGTTTCTTACATTGGTACCACCAAGAAATTGCGATTGGAACTACATTGAAGTTTTCCAATATTGGCAATCAAATTCCTTTTTGGAGTTTTTTCACACAAGTTCTATTCATCCAATGGAAAAATGTGAAAAGTCTAAAGCTGTTCCGAGTCTGAATAGAATGAAATATTCCAAGTATGTAGTCTGCAACCGTGTCAATGGTAATTAAGTCTATGGAAGGTACAACGTAAAGTTTACATATCCTTAAAGGGATTTGTTAAAGATGAAATCCAAGAGCATGAGTGGATGCTTAGAATTAAGCAGTAGAGAGATTCCTATAAAGTCCTGAGGGTAGCTGCTTAAAGCTTTAATAAGAAAGGAATCTAAGGACAAGAAGTGAAAACCTCCTGTTGTAGGCATGAGCTTATCTCAAGTGAAGCATTATTTAAGTAAAAACTCATCAATAGAACCTCAATCGGTTGACACATTGATGTTGGATACCACACTAGTATCTTGTGGATGGATGATGTTTTATATTTGCTCTAAATCTTTTTGAGAATCGAGTTTATTTCTTTTAAAAAGATAGAGAAACAATGCTTCAATACCTTGTTGAAACAGATCTTTAAGAGGTCAAAGTCTTGAGTTAAAGTCTTGGGTCATCAAGTATTTGACTCATAACAAGTTTATATCTTAGAAGTTTGAAACAGTTATACAGAGTTTTAGTTATTTCTTTTCACTTTCCAAATCTTTTAGAATTGACTCAGATATGGTATCTGATTCCTTTCACAAAGGTCCAAGGTTAGCTGGTTGGAACTAGATAACTAAATTAAACATCCTAGATAGATGTTCTGTACAAGAACTTATTCAATCTCTAAAAGATGACAAATCCAGAATTGACTTATTCATTTGGATTTGCTTCTAGATATTAGCATAACTCTCATGGCTTTCTAGAGTTTAGTACACTCTAGAGCAATGAAGTGAGGAATTGCTCATAAGATTGATAATTCCCAATAACTTTTAGCTAAAACCTTTAAGAAAAGTATCCTGAGTCGGACAAATTTTTATTTTGAATTTGACTTAGTCAAGATTTAGTATGGTTGTTCATAAGTCAATGGAATATTCTTTCCGCCCGTTTATATAGGATTTTTAAACCCATTTGGATCAAGTGGTCCTCTACTCGGGTACAAAAAAATCACGTAAATGTTGGTTGAGAATATACCATTTTATACACATCTAAGTTAGATGTTTTGAGCCAAACAAACTTCAATTTTTCTAGATCGAATTTGAGTGAATAAAGAATTTTTAAAGTCTTGCGAGGGATAAGAAATCCCATCTGAATTACTAAGTCCATGCACCAATCATGCCCATAAATGGACTGGTAATAATTGGAATCCATCCATTTCATATGTTTGTGCCTAGATTGCATATCGAGAAACCGTGAAGTGGCTGGGGATGTTTTTCGATCCACCCACATTATTCATTCACTACTTTGTACTTTGATCAATTTCTCAAAGTGCAAAGCCAAACGGTGTTTTAAATCATTTGGGTGGGGATCCCACCACAAAGATGAGACATGTTCTTCTAGCTTTAGAACATGGCCATGTTCTTTCGATTTTAAAACATGAGGCTCGAGGGTTGCCTACACGAGTTATATAGCTCTAAATTCGAGGACCAAAATATTTTTTATTAGAGTTATAGATTTTTTACTAGAATGTGCGTGATAAGCTTGTAAACAATTGAAACCCTCTTTAAGGATATGTTGAGACCAAAAATCATAATGAGCTCATGTGCTTGTAGATGGACCTTTCATAGTGTGTGCTTTCATAGTGTTGAGACCTTTCATGGTTGTGTGCTCTCCAATTTTTTGTAACTTGAAAAATAAAATGTCGAGGAACCTGTCAAAGATTGAGCCTTTCAAGGATTCTTCCTACCGAGCCACCAAAACTTCAAAATACAAAGAAACGAAGAATGAGAGGAAGAAGACAACCATGTGAAAGGCTAATCGACAAAGTGCAAAATCACAACAATCCCCGAAGAATCCATGGAAGCTTGGCGACTTCGAATCAGATTGCAGATATTATCCAATGGAACATGAGGCGGAGATTGAAGGAAGAAAGATGGCATCCCAATCAGGAGTTGCCAGAGTGGAAAGGTGTCCCTGTAGGCTGTATATATTAGTCATTCAAGCCACCATGGTGTCAATCGGTACATTACGTCTCTTTCTCTGTGTGCATCAGTAGAATCCTGTCGATTTGACAAGCGGAAACCATCATGGCGGCCTCCACTGCTTCACTCTCGACGACCTTCGTTGGACAGCAGCTGAAACCCGCCAATGAGCTTTCCCGGAAGGTAGGAGGTGGTGAAGCCCGTGTACAGATGATGGCACCCAAGAAGCCTGCTCCCTCCGGCAGCATCTGGTATGTGTTCGCCATACCTGTAGGCCGATTATGTTCACGTGTAGATTTGATTTTCTGTGTCGACTCGAGCTCTCATCTCCTCAATCTGCACGAGTGAGTAGCTGTGTGATTACCTGATCGCTTCTGTAATGGTGCACGATCATGGAACTTGCAGGTATGGTCCAGATCGTCCCCTTTATCTTGGTCCATTCTCAGGCAGCCCTCCATCCTACCTGACTGGTGAGTTCCCAGGGGACTACGGATGGGACACCGCTGGACTTTCAGCTGATCCGGAGACTTTCGCTAAGAACCGCGAGCTGGAGGTCATCCACGCAAGGTGGGCTATGCTTGGAGCTCTTGGATGCGTGACCCCGGAGCTGCTAGCCAAGAACGGCGTGAAGTTCGGTGAAGCTGTGTGGTTTAAGGCAGGTTCTCAGATTTTTGCCGATGGTGGTCTCGACTACCTCGGCAATCCGAGCCTCATTCACGCCCAAAGCATCTTAGCAATCTGGGCATGTCAGGTCATCCTCATGGGAGCTGTTGAGGGCTACCGCGTTGCAGGCGGACCACTCGGGGAGGTGGAGGATCCCCTCTATCCCGGGGGCTCTTTCGACCCCCTGGGTCTGGCGGACGACCCAGAAGCATTCGCGGAGCTAAAAGTAAAAGAGCTGAAGAATGGGCGTCTGGCGATGTTCTCCATGTTCGGTTTCTTCGTGCAGGCCATTGTCACTGGCAAGGGACCCATCGAGAACCTCTCCGACCACTTGGCTGATCCTACAGTCAACAATGCTTGGGCTTACGCCACACAGTTCACTCCCGGCAAGTAGATGAAGCGTCAATGCATTCATTGTCGCAGGTACCACCATTCCTGTACATTGTTTCAAATGAGATTGCCACGATTCATATAGAAGGATTCTCATCTGTCAGCGCTTTCATGGTGTGCTGTTTGCAGCAATGCAGCTGCTCCATAGCCCATATTCTGCTATGTTTGTTTGTGTGCACACCTCAGAATTTGCTTCTTCTACACTGAGAGTCTCCTCGGTCGTCCTGCGGTGTGGCGTGTATACTGTGTGTTTCATATAGTAAATTGTATTTAGAGATTTCGTATTGATGCTACCATTGGATTAGTTGTCTCATCTGACAGCCTTCGACATTGTAGCTTCATGAAGAAAGATGGACAAGCTCATGGGAAGTGGATATGAGCAGTATAGTCCCATCTGCACATTGACATTGATAAGTAATAATCATGCATGCCTCCATAGTAAACCTTAACCATCTCTCATCCCTTGAGTTTTCCATTTGAATGCTTAGGTTTTCTTATTTGAGATTCAAATGATTATAGAGAAACATTCTTTCTAAATGGTGTTGGGCCCTAATCCCAATGCCAAAGCATCAAGCAAGAGATTAATGCTCCGGCCTCCATATCTCCTAGAAGGCCTTTGTCAAAGTGAAAAGTTATTACTCTATTTCTAAACTCACTTATGTCAACCACTAGAGCTTTTATCTTCCGTTAACGTTTACTATCTTTTGATTATATAGGTGGGAATCAATCTAAACTTTTTGAATATTTGATTTATAATTTCACTCAACATGATAGTAACATTCCATCTAGGCAACCAAAGAGATGAAGTGTCCCTAGACTCTCTCTCTCTCTCTAGGTATAAGTTACACTACTTCCTCTTGATATCAACCTAACTTGTTTTTGAACTTGAAGTAAGAAATATGTAAACTCCCTAAAAGAGAAACTATGAGATTCATATATAGGAGTAGTATATACTGAATTTCGTTAAAGATATAAACTTTAATTTCTCTATCTCTTGAGAAGAGGACATCAAGTGAAATTTTATCCATTCCCCTCTTATCAAAGCGATACTAATAAATAGAACATCGAGACATAACCAAAAAAAAAACATGACATCTTTTAATCCCACACATAAGTTCAAATCATGCCTTATTAACAATGGAAAAACATTTGATAGCAAGTATCATGCTATAAGAATCTTGTGTGAAAAATATAATAATTCAAAATAGGAATATATGAGTTTATCCACACAAAAATATCAAGCTATATTTCACCCGCCACAATATAGATTATTCTGTCACAAAATCAGCCCACGAACAATATGAAATACCAATCTCATGTATGTTAACTAATCACGTAAGCATATCAAGCCAAACACAATATCACTAGCATAAAATCACATTTAGTACATGTAGTTATGTACTCAAGCTAATAGGTGCAACAACAGACACCATATGAGGGCAAGTCCAATAAGAAAAAAATGATATTCTCCCGATCAAGTATAATAATTACAATGGTCATGTATAACTAAGCCCATGTGAAGGGCATAGATTATAACAAAAGTTGGTTGTACTCTTGCTTCTCAATGTGCATTGTATCATCCTTGTTAGTTTTTCAATCCTCACATGACTTCTCCTCCACAATAGGGTCTTCTAGGTCATCCATGTCATTAGCCTCATCTACTAATGGTGGCATTAGTTCCACTGAGGCAAGTTGGAATATTTAGGTATCTTAATTGTATTTTTAATCTACCTCTAATTGGTATTCATCTAAGCACTCATGTAGTCACTTATATGGGTCATGATGAAGATAACCTAAACTTCATCCTTTTCAGCAACTATACAATGTTGAAACATTTTCAAACAAGCTAATGTAGTACTTGAAAAAACAAAAGCATCTTAGATTGGAATATACAAGAATGATAAATAGATCTCCAGAGAAGTAAATTATGTGTTCCAAAAGATAAAGTGAACACCAAGCCATCATCATTAGAAAATAGATTGGTTTATCTCATGATCATTTTTTGTGGCTTTTGAGGGGGAATGGCAAGAGTATTGTGCCTTGTCACATGTCTAAGCTTCTTGTTCACTACAAGGAACATCAACACATTAGGATTCCTAATGCTCCTTGAATTTGTTTCTAGATAACCTCATCATAGTATCTTATAGTGATGCATTTAGTGCACTCCCAAAACAATGACTAGGAGTATGATTACATTCATATTGACCTTGCAATCAACAAAAGGTCAATAAGAGAGATAGGATAAACGAAAGATAAGAAAAAAACAATGAATGAACGCCCAGGTACCATGTTCACCTCTCATCTACATGACATATTGACTTCAATGTTGTGGAGATGAAGGAGTGGTATCCCTTGTGGAAAATCACAATTTTGCACAAAGATGGAAGAGATAGTTCAACAAAATCTTTCATCATCATGAATATTTATCGATTTTTGAATGGATCATCATCATTTACTCATCTAGAGAGTTTGAAAATGATTCCATCCTAGAAGTCTCCTCGAGATACTATATTTCCTTTGCCTTGATCCTAGATTTCTAATGACTTCCCGCTAAGTGTGAGCAAAGAATGATGGAGGGTATTCCTCACCACCCTTCTTTTATTTCTAGCAAGCTTCTAAAACAAAAATCCAAATAAGGCCATGTTCTAATGAATCAAGCTCAAAGGAATGTTTGGCATGCACATAAAGATTATAGCTTAATTGTTGTCAGGATCTTGCTCACGCGCAAACAGAGATTACGGACACAGAAAACACACAGAGAATAGACGCAACAAGAGACGAGACACAACGCAGTATTGGGTGCAATCTCCCCCCATGCACTCTGTTTCGACAGTCCACAGAGTGCATGTATTTATAGGACTTTTGATTACGTCGAAAAGAGTGGTTACAAGAGGGCGGCTTCGAAAAGCAGGCGTGAAACTAAAAGTTGATAACTTTTACAGAAAGCCATTGCTTTCAATAACAGAAACTGTGGTCTACAACGACCCTTATTCTAACCATTACTTTTCTAACAATAGAACCTTCTACGCAAGTTTATTTACAAAATAAATAATAATTATTCGGATTATTGATGTCCGCCCTTTCACGCCTTGCACGCTCCTCACGAACCTTCGGCTGCTATATCAGAAACATCAAAAACATATTAATACATTAATAATATAACACTTAAGCAATGTAATGTTCAATAATATACAACATGCCTCCCAGTTGACAAGCAACTGACCTCAGTTGATAAAATCATTCAACACTCTAACAATTATAATGTCGTGTTCAACATAGTCCATCTTACTGTTACAATCCAACAATGCATTGGCCAACATATTTCATGTTACAATCCAACAATGCATTGGCTATTCCATATTTCAATCCAACAATGCATTGGCTAACATATTCCATGTTACAATCCAACAATGCATTGGCTACAATCCAACAATGCATTGGCTATTCCATATTTCAATCCAACAATGCATTGGCTAACATATTCCATGTTACAATCCAACAATGCATTGGCTATTCCATATTTCAATCCAACAATGCATTGGCTAACATATTCCATGTTACAATCCAACAATGCATTGGCTACAATCCAACAATGCATTGGCTACAATCCAACAATGCATTGGCTATTCCATATTTCAATCCAACAATGCATTGGCTAACATATTCCATGTTACAATCCAACAATGCATTGTTCAACATATTCCATAAGGTATAACATGCCCCTCAGTTGAACAAGTAACTGACCGCAGGTGATAAAATAATAAACATGGATGGCCAGTCACATGTTTCATCACTGAATAAAGAAAATAGGCATGTGCCATGTAAGAATACATGCATGGAAATGTTCATGGAGCTGGTACATTAATGTATTGGGGTATGATATACAGGATTTAAGTCAAAATGCAATCCAAAAGTGATGACAAAAATGAATATATGTATATGATAAAATAATAGTTAATTTTCTAACTCATGAATTTATACTTGAATGCATGTGCAGATGAATTTTGTAAAAATTTCGGCAGCATAACGGCATGATTTTGAAAACCGGAAAATTTTCGACAAACAATTTCCATGATACATAAAGAGACCAAAAGGGGATTACACACCTTGACATATGTATTTTTTTTCTCCTCGCTAACCTGCAATAAAATACATACCTGTCCCTGCAATAAGAATTCATGTACCATACAAGACAAACCATGTTTAAACGATGCGTATATTCCATGTATGATGCAAAACATGCATGTCCAAAATGTAAGTGGATGCAAAAAGAAGACAACTATGCATATAAATTGACAAGAAACGAATCTGGATGGTTACAAAGTAATTTGCCGATGTGTGCAGGTGCTGAAGATGATCCACCCCTTTATCATAATAGCATGACAATATGCCTTCAGGAATCGAGGCTTCGAAAAGATGAGTAAAAAAAAAAAAGTTTGTTTGATGATGAATGGGTAAAGTCCAAATTCTTTTGATCTTGGAAGAGAAGCTCAAAAGATATGTTATAGCCACTCTATAAAGAGATCGGAGATATCTTTCCATAGCAGTAAAACAAAATCTCAAAAAATTAAAGGTAATATGCTCCTATAGACTAAATTCAATATGTAAATACATCACAATTATCAAACATGTAAGGTAAACTGTAAAGGTAAGAATGAATCTTTAAACTCTTCTTGAAAAGCCTTCCAGGTGCGTGGACAATCTGCACGACGAGAAAGATCATTCCACCATAACTGCGCTCGTCCCACCAAATAATTGGTGGCAAACTCAATTTTCTTATTTTTTGAATATAACCCATCGGAAAAGAAATAGTTGAATAGGGATAGCCATGATAAGACAAAGCGGCCATCTTTTCGTCCGTCAAATTGAAGCATAGCATAACGTCCATGTATGGCTTGTTGAAGTGCTTGAAGTTCTTGGTTCATAATCTCTAACTCTTGTTTGAATGAAACTCCAGGTAAAGGTGAATTACTGTAATCCGCCATGGTGCTCTTGGATCCTTGCTCTCAACCTTGCTTGGTATCTTGAACACTCACTCAAGTGCCACCCAATGATTTTGAAGGAATTCACACTTCCAAGCTAGCTCATTGGAAAGTTCGTTCCGAGAGCTTTCCAACGGTATATTACACGCCTCAATCCGACCTACGGATTGAAAGTTACACGTAATTCTTTGTTGGGTGCATCCTTGAAATCGCCGCGAGCGCCTTGCACAAGTACCAAAGAAAGAGAACTTGAATAACAACTCCAAGAGATGGTGGAGTGGTCAAAGTACTTCCCTTGAAAGTAGGAGGTTGTGGGTTCAAATACTCCTACCTTAGGGACTCTAAACCTCTCTATTACCACTCAAAAATTAAAATTATCTCGCGCGTAGCCAACGACTGCCAACGGTCGCCAAGGGAGCCTTGGGTGCCAATGTTGCCAATGTATTGCCTAAGATGGAGACGGAGATGGAATCGGAATGGAGAACAGAGAACAGAGAACAGAACCCTCTGTATTGATGCGTGCAGAGCTCTGATACCACTGTTGTCAGGATCTTGCTCACGCGCAAACAGAGGTTACGGACACAGAAAACACACAGAGAATAGACGCAACAAGAGACGAGTCACAACGCAGTATTGGGTGCAATCTCCCCCCATGCACTCTGTTTCGACAGTCCACAGAGTGCATGTATTTATAAGACTTTTGATTACGTCGAAAAGAGTGGTTACAAGAGGGCGGCTTCGAAAAGCAGGCGTGAAACTAAAAGTTGATAACTTTTACAGAAAGCCATTGCTTTCAATAACAAAAACTATGGTCTACAACGACCCTTATTCTAATAGAACCTTCTACGCAAGTTTATTTACAAAATAAATAATAATTATTCGGATTATTGATGTCCACCCTTTCACGCCTTGCACGCTCCTCACGAACCTTCGGCTGCTATATCAGAAACATCAAAAACATATTAATACATTAATAATATAACACTTAAGCAATGTATTGTTCAATAATATACAACATTAATGCTAGGCATGGACTTTATGAATAAAATTGATGCTTGGCATCAACGTAGTGGATAATAAATGAGATTAGAGCATGGTACGGACTTACCCAATCCCTAAAGATAAAAAATATTCAAATAAGGCCTTATATAAATAGGTTTCTGGGTACTTTCTCTACAAATCCTCTTAGGAGAAGCATCAGATCCTCTTCATCATCACCTCCCAAATCTTTATATAAAGTTTATGAATATAGGGATAAGATATAGTTAGTATGATCAAGTTCAAACAAAGAAGTCTTAAGATTTAGACACTTACTCATTGAGATCCATCACCATTTCATACATGTTGAGATCCCTAGAAACAACTCCCAAAACTGTAGACATGATACGTTTTTCACCCTTAATGTCTTGAAGCACCTCAAAGGTTCTTCTATTGCTTCTCCCCCTTCACCTCTTTATTCTCAAACATAGTAAAAATCCCATCTTGAGTCACCCAAATATTGGTTATCTAGAAAACTAGTAGAACCATCGATCAAAGTTTTTGAGAACGCTTGATTTTGATGTCTCATCTATAGTATACCTACTTCAATTAGACCCTCCCTTCTAAGGCTAAGATGTAGCTTTGGCCTAAACTTAGTGAGGACATCAATGTATTCATGATGAGAGAACTCTAATTGTCTTGATTGATGACATCCTCTACCTATAGTCATTGTCATCTTTATGATATGATGTACTCATTGTCATCTTTATGATATGAGGCCAAAAGTTTTGCTCCAATTGTAACTCCTACATATTTTCACTCTGAATATTTGAAGAAATATGTTTTTGGGTGCTCTTTCACAAGATTCATTTGAACTTATGTGGAGTGTGATCAACCTATAACATAGTAAGCTAGTTTTCATAGCATGACTCTTTGAAGTCTTCTATTGAACCGCACTCATTGGATAAACCATTAGCAAAAAGGACACAATAATTGCATAGAAGTTGATTTTCAATCCCTTCTTTACGTTCTATACATGAAGGTTATGATGCTCTATAATCTCAATAGGTCCTTCTTGTTGCATGGTCTACTAATGGCCTATGTATGACATTGATTGACAAGTAGAAGAGCTACCCTTCCTCACAAGTATCTTCTTGATTATCTCTTATCTGATTATACTATGAGCTATGATGAATACCATTGATTTAAGCTCCCCTCAAGGGGCAATTATCTCACCTAACATATTCAAGCTATCTTGTGAATCAACTTCCATCTTTTGGACTTCTTTTTTGGTTCCTTTTATACTAGTTTCTTTCCTTTAGATTTCCCATGTGTGGTCCTTTGTGGCTTCTTTAGCAAGATATCCCTCTCTATCAAGGTGAGAATGTTGACAATCAAAATTCTTAAAATTTTGCAAAACTTAAGTGAGATTCTGTGGTGAAAAACAAGAGGAAACGATCATGTCGATATCATAGGCTACATTTCTTATCCATCTCATGTACAACAAGAGGAAATGACCATGCCCATATCATAGACTACATTTCGTGTTAAGATAAAGGAGATAAGAAAGAGAGCTCTCACACATTCTCACAACAAAAAAAAAGAGCACATATAGATTGAGGCAAGGAATAATAATCTTCTTCTTCTTCTTCTATTATATAAAGAGAATATACAAGAATGACCTAAAACAACAATAAAACCAGTCCAATATATAAAGAAGAGTATATACAGAAAACCCTAATGTTCGTAAATGAGTGAGTTGGCAAGAAAACAAATGTGCCATCAATCTCAATAGATAAATTTGGTAAAACTCCCCAAAAAGTGTCCTTTACATATATCGACGTAAGCACTACATGACATAAAGATGAAAAAGTGGTACGTGCCATCCTTGATCATCATATGTTAAGCTTGATATCTCAACACTCATCCTCAAGCTCAACATCATGTCCTGTAATACAAGCATCTTTTAGAACTTTTTCAGCTTTTCTGCTCTAAGTGCTTTAGTTAAAATATCAACAACCTCCTCATTTATCCTCACATAAACAAGATTAATATCACCTACTAACACCTTTTCTCTGATGAAGTGATAATGTACCTCTACATGCTTTGTTCTAGCATGAAAAATAGGATTTCGTGCTAAATGGATGCTACTAAGGTTATCACAATAAATGATGATAGGATTTTGTACTTCCACACCTAAATCTGCAAAGTAGCATCTCTAGCCATGATGCTTCACATGCTACCATTGCAGCACCTCTATACTTGGCCTTTATACTCAACAAAGCAATAGTGGGTTTCCTCTTACTGGTCCATGTAATAGCTACATTCCCAAGTGAGAATTGAAAGACACTGGTAGATCTTCTATCCGGAATTCTACTAGCTAAATTTGCATCAGTGTATCCATGAACCTGCAATTCTACACCAGCTTCATAAAACAATGCATAATCCAAAGTAGCACTCACATAACATAGAGTGAGTCTCAAAGCATCTAAATGTGGTTTCTTGGGAGCCTACATAAATTGACTTTGAAGTCATACAATGGAGCTTAGATCAGGTCTTGTAATTGTGAGATATATCAAGCTTCCCACAATTTTCTTGTACATGGTAGCATTTTCCAACACCTAACCTGATGTAGTATCCAAGTTCAAATTATCATCTAATGGCATAGAAATTTTCTTACAATCAGCGATACCATACTTTTGTATCATATTCAAGGCAAATTGCCTTTGTGACATCTATATACCTATTTCTATATGTATAAACTCAATACCCAAAAAATAGCATATCACACCAAGATCTTTCATGTTAAATTCTTGCATAAGGATTTTCCTTACCTCTTTAATGCTATCTTCATTATCACCACCTACAATCAATTCATCAACACAAATAGCCACAATCTTGATTCCATCATCACCCATCCTTGCGTATAATGAGTGATCTACATCACACATAGAGAATCCAATGGTTGTTAAATAATATGCAATCCTTGCATGCCAAGCATGAGGGGCTTGTTTAAACCTATACAAATTCTTTTGCAACCTGTAGACATATTCTAGGTGCTTTGAATCCTCATATCCTTCTAGCTGGTCCATGTATACTTCTTCTTGCGACTCACCATGTAAGAAAGCATTCTTCACATCCATTTGATGCAAAATCTATCCTTTTGTTATAGCTAATGCAATAAGTACTCTGATAGTAGACATTTTAGCTATAGGGTTGAAAGTTTCCTCATAATCATTGTGATACTTTTGTTACAGCTAATGCAACAAGTACTCTGATAGTAGAAATTTGAGCTATAGGGTTGAAAGTTTCCTCATAATCAATGCCATAATTTTGTGCATATCCTCTTGCTACCAATCATGTTTTATACCTATTTATGCTACCATTAGCATTGTGCTTTACCTTGTAAACCCACTTGCAGCCTATGGGTTTCCTTCCTTGTGGAAATGGAATTAGCTTTCATGTTTCATTTCCATAAAGTGCAACCATTTCCACATCCATAGCTTTATTCCATACTACATTTCCAATTGCATCTCAAAAAGGAGGTTTAGCATCTTGTATTCCTTGGTCATGTAGGCACAACGATGACCCATGTAACTATCATACGTCAATTCCACATCCTTCTAGATCATCTTTGCTTTGGGTCACTTCTTCTTGTTGTATCATCTACATATGCCTTTCTTACTCTTAGAGTCTTCATCAAGGGCAATCCAAGTTCCTCACCAAGGCTCTTTTCTAAACCACTTGATTCTCCATTAATGTCTTCAAAATATGTAGATGTTTTATTACCAATAGAAACCTATTCGTTACCTTTCTTGGATGTAGTTGATGAATTTGCTAGATTGAAACTTTCATGCAATCTTCCACTCCATGGGTTTGAGTTGGAACTATTTCTTGGCGGTATATCAAGTCCACTCAGAACTTGGGATTTTGCACTTGCATTTTCATCATTTTGTGTCAATATTAAGTCCTTTGGCATCTACATAATAGCTTCACATTTCATCAAACACCACATCTTTGCTTATCTTCACCTATTGTCTGCGTGCCTTGTAACATTTATATCGCTTTTGCTCGAGGCAATACCCAATGAAGATAATTTTTTTTTATTTTGGATTAAGTTTCATCCTCAACTCATCTAGAACATGTACATATGCAATACAACCAAATAGTTTCATATGTGATAAGTTTGGCTTTTAACCTATAAACCTCTCTTCCAGTGTAACTTGATGTACAATAGCAGTCAGATTGCTATTCATGATTCATACAACACTGTGCATAGCTTTTGCCCAATAACAATTAGGCATATTTTTCTCATCCATCAAGGCTCTTGCTATTTGTGCAATATTTCTCTTTTTGCATTCAACAACGCCATTCTATTGTGGTGTGTACCTGCATGAAAATTCCCTTCAAATATGGGCATCAATGAAGGTCCATAGAATCTATAGCCTCCCATAGATGTGGACTTTGTAGGACCCCAAACATATGTATGTACTATTTCTAGCACATTCTCACTAACATGCTTGTCATACAAAAATAATACCCTTGACTGTTTACCAAATTGACATGCTTCACATACCTTCTACATCTCTACAACCTTGAAATTGGGTAGTCCATTGACCAGCTCCTTTAACTACATCAACTTCATCCTCTACAATTTTTTGTGTCCAATTCGCTTGTGCCAAATCTCTATATTAGCAATAACACCTACACCTTTTGCAAACATGGGTGCATTCATCTCAATAATTTACATTCAAGGTAACATCCTACCAACTTTATTCCCTTTGATGACCAACCTTCCATTCTATTTGTACTCTTCTACATATAAACCATCAATAGTGAACTTAACTTGTAATACATGGTCAACCATTTGTCCAAAAGAAACTCGATTATTTGTTACATTATCAACATGTAGTACATTAGCAAGATGTTTTACCTTCCCTTCCTCCATGGATAGTGCTATGTTTCTCGTATGCTTGATAGGATGTGATGTATCATTGTCTATTTCAAGAAATCTATTAACAAACAATTTTTGCAAACTACTAAATCATTGTACATGGTTGGTCATGTGATTTCATGCACTTGAATCGACATAAAAAACATTACCATTTGATTTTCAAGCATCAAAAAACATTGTATTTATCATGTGATGCTGAACCATGAAGAGCTTCTCTAAATCATCTACACTTGTGGATGCATAGTTGTTTTGTTGCTATTTGCTATTTTGATTCTTGAACTTGCAATCGCATTCAAAGTGACGAGGTTTACACAATTCCAACGTCCCCTACTGTCATTACCTGAATCATTTCTTTGGAAATTCCTATGGCCTCCTCGACTCCCCCAACCTTGAAACTGTCCTCTACCTCCTTCATGATTCTCTTTTTGACTTTGATCATGGTTATTGTTTGCTCTTCCAATTCCTCAACCTCTTCCTCTACCATAGTAGAATACTTGCTCAAAGCCAACTTTTCATTGGGAGTGTGAGTCCTCACCAAGGTTCTTTTCTTCATTTATCAACATGGGAACAAGATTAGCAAAATTTGGAATATTTTTCATGGTGTGAATAGAAGTTCTGAACTGCTTATATGTAGTTCCTATACCAAAAAGGCACACTTCCATCTCATCATCATCATCATCATCATCTACATTGATGCCAATAGATGCAAGCAACTCATATATGCTTTTGATTTTTAGGGTGTGGTCACTTACTGACATACTCTTTTTCTCCAATGTATGCAGCTCATTCTTGAGTTGCAATTTCCATGCCTTTGTATTGGTCTCATACAATGTGACCAAATCGTTCCAAAACTCTTTTAGAGTTTTGGCATTCTGTATGTGCCCAACCATGCTATCCTATATGCTAACAGACAACCAATACATTACCTTTCATGTTCTTTGATTCTTCTCTTCATATGCTCTTAACTGGTCCGTAGTCTGATTCCTCTTTGCTAACCATGGAGCATTTTCATTCTCTCCTTTGATGTACTTTCAATAGCCTTTTCCCAATTCTTCATTCTAAATCCCTAAGAATGAAAGTTATTTTTTTCCATCTTATCGCTGATAAATTGACTCATTCCATCAACATTTTCATTTCTCTAGCAATTCACAATAGTGCGAAGACATTAGACGCAGTACTTTTGCTTGAACACTATCACACTGACTTAATAGTTTGATCCCAGAAAAACACAATTTTCGTGTATCAATAGTACAAGAAATCACTTGAAATCCTGGATTTGGAATATCTGAGAAATGCCGAACAGAATGCAAGTTATAGTTTTGCAAGTTGACCTATTTTTTTGTGGGTTCACCTTGTAGGCTTGAAATGGAGGTCAAGATGGCTTCAAAATAGAAATCTGAGCAAAAGAAGTGACCCTAAAGGGCTAACTCCTGAAAATATTTTGATGCCATCTACCTTCACACCGAATTTCATAGCAACTTGAGATCATTTGTGAAGTGCCATTCTCCATGCCTTCTCACATACTCTTGACTATCGGCTTTCTCCATGAGCTCTCTACAACCACACTCGCTTGGTTACCATGTTAAGAGAAAGGAGATAAGGAAGAGAGCTCTCACACACTTTTACACACAAAGAAAGGAGAACACGTAGATTGAGGCAAGGGAGAATGATCTTCATATTCATCTTCTATTACATAAAGAGAATATACAACAATGACCTAATACAACAATACAACTAGTCCAACATATAAAGAAGAGTACATAAAGAAAAGCATAATCTTCACAAATGAGCAAGTTGGCAAGAAAACAAATGTGCCATCACTCTCGATAGATAAAACTGGTACAAATCACTAAAAAGTGTCTCTGACATATATCTGCATAACCACTACATGTCAGAGAGATGAAAACTTGGTATGTGTCATCTTGGATCATCACATGTTGAGATTCATATTGCTAAAATTCTTATACATCGAAGCTACAAATATAACTTTTTGAAAGTCTTTATTCTCATAGTTGACTCTATAAACAAAGCCATACTAGAACTCTCATACTTTCATGTACCAAGGAGACTTCAATTAGCTCTACAGATGTGTATGACACTTTGTTACCTCTTTTAAAGTGGACAGTCAAGTGCTCATTGAAATGATGCAATTTCTTAGCCTTTATAGTGAAGTATTTCGATGACAATGCACCACAGTGCACTCTCCTTCTCGAGACGATATCCTTGGAGTACAAAACTGAGCTCCTAGGGCCGCATACGATACTCGGCTCAGAGGTTGCAAAATACGCAAAAAAACACAATACGTGGACAACACGAAGACAAACTTCTTAGGTCTTACAAATGCGATCGAACTTACACTCTATGGCTGACCATTCCACTATATATTTTATTAAAGAACATATACAAAGAAGTGTCAAGTGGCCATTTGGCCTTTCACATGGACACAAACGGTAATAATCTCCCACGAAAGGCCAATATGGCCAAAGTGACTATGGGAGAAAAATAAAGAATGACAAAGAATACCTGAGTGTAAGTATACAAACTATACCTCCCACGTGATGGGCATGTTACATAGTATACAAGTGACTCTGTAAGATCATGAATCAAGTAACCCCCATCAAGTGACATCAATGTCGAAAAAGAATCTGTAGCATTATCTCGAGTGTGAACCTTCTCAATAATAATGTGCTCAGTGGCTAAGCAATCTCTAATGAAGTGGAACCTCACCCCAATGTGCTTGGTCTTTGCATGATAGACTAGATTCTTAGCCAAAGCAATGGCACTCTGACTGTCACTAAGCAAACGAGGTACATGATTAGTGTTGGCAGCAGTTAGGGAACCGAAGGAGTCACAAGACGAAGAGAGTCAGAGCGAAGGGACAACACAAGCAGACATGGCAGTCAAAGAAGATCTAGCAAGTAGGCCATCTAAATTTTTCAGTCATAAAGGAGTGGAGCACACAAGAAGACAGAGCAAGTAGGGAGCTCAAAGGTATGTATGACAAATCAATAGAGGAAATCCCTACACAAATAGTGATTTTCATCACTAAAAACCATTGTAAATATCATTTCGCATTTTTGTAGCTCCATTTTGTGCAAGCCAAGGAGTCCTTGAGCTTGAGGAGCTTTAGAAGTATCTACCTGCCAATTTTCATATTTTTTAGATCTCGTTTGAGCCCTCTAATAAGCCCTGGAACCTAATTTTTAACTAGGCCGGACACTAGGTCTGAACAAGGCCAAAGCTAGTCAAAAACTATAAAAGGAGCTAGAAAGCTCATTTTTGAGGTTGGATTGTAATTGAAATGAACTTGTAAGAGCTTTTTGAAAGTAATCCAAGAACTCCATTGCTTCTCACTCTTTGTCTTGCCGTGTGTGCGCGTGTGTGTGTATGTGTGTGCATGTTTGTGTGCTTCTCACTCACGCACTTGTGCCTCCACTTGCTCGAGGTCTTCATACCATCCTCACGTCTTCCCGGATTGACATTAAAGGAGGTACTACTCATCACTGAGCTACACCAAATTTTGGCGCCGTTGCCGGGGATCAAGCTTTGAGGACGAGCGTGTGATGGTAAGACGTAGATTGGAGACGTTGGCGTTGTAGGTAATTTCTTTACTTTTCCTATTTTTCTCTTTCTTACCTTACCACCATCATCACCATCATCATCATCACCATCTTCCACCTCCATTTCCATCATCGCGAAAATTTCAGTTTTTTGATCATATCACCATCTCCACCTCATTTCCCTCATTCTACTTGTGAGAGAGAGCGAGAGAGCGATATTGCGTGCATTGTTTTTTGCATGTTTTTTGAGCATTCTGCAGGTTCTTGCTGTATCACCATCCCCAGCACTCTGTGCAGGTACGGAACTATACGGTCTTGTCTCTGTGTCGCCGGGCTCTGTCAATCGCGACCGACAGAAAAATTGCTCTATTTGCTAAACAAAGTGCATATCCATGACCTATAGGCCTAGAGCTTCCCAAAATTGTGTTTAGTTTTTTGAAATTCCTCAGATTTCTGTCAATCGTGATCGCTCTGTCAATCGCGATCGACAAACCACGACGGACAGACCTGTCAATCACGATCGACCAGTCAATCGCGACGGACAGCCCACGACGGCTCTGTCAATCGCGACCGACAGAGTCAACGACCGATTGACCACGACGGACAGAAGCTACGCGTGACACGTGTCAATCGCGATCGAGCCATCAATCGCGATCGACCTATCAATCGCGACGGACAGCCACGACGGACCTATCAATCCCGACTGACACAGTCAACGACTGTTTGACCACGACTGACCGAGCCTTCGCGACGGACCTGTCAATCGCGATCGACACATCAATCGCGATCGACAGAGTCAACGATCCTTTGACCACGATTGACTGAATTTTCGGCCACGTGTCAATCGCGACTGACAGCCACGACGGACCTGTCAATCGCGATCGACACGTCGATCGTGACTGACCTGTCAATCGCGACCGACAGACTTTGCGAACACGTTAGAAGGGCAAATTAGGTCAAATTTTTAAGGCAAAAATAATGGTCTAAATTTTGGCCAAGTGTGGGACAAACACTAGGGTGTAGTATTGCATTACGAGGGCATGACCCAAGTAACCCGAGAATTCCTGTTTGCCTGTTAACCTAGTTTAATCCTGTTTTAGTCCGAAAACCCTGAACTGGCATAACTTTCTCATACGAAATCCGTTTGCTGTGATTTTTGTTTTGTTTTGTTTTGTTACGGTTAAATTAAGATCAGGAATATTAGATAGGGTATTTTGAAGTTGACCATACCCAGGGGGAACAGAATTTAGGGATCTTTAGAGTTGTGTCCAAAAAGTCATAGTGCAAATTGGTGAAGTGTTACATGAATGAAAGTGATTGGTTCTGTCTTTTGAATTTAAGTCTTGAGCTAACGGTGGGCCTTTTACAGGTCCTTTGAGAGCAGCGAAGGGTATGCAAAGCAAGAGTAAGTGCAGGCTTGGGAACACGCGTCCTGGGCACACCAGTGCAACAACACAAGGAAAGGAACTCAAGGTTGGAAAACCCGCAACACCCTCTGTCAATTCTTAGTTTAGGCTAAGTGCGGGTAGTGTTAGAAGTAATTCCAGGCAACGATAGGCACAAGATAAATCAAAGACTATCTAAGAAATCAAGTCCAAGTCAAGAGATAACCTGTGTGTGTGAACGACAACCTTAAAGGAAAAGAACCTAACGTAAAACGACCAAACTAAAGTGCGGAATTAAACTTAAGTATTCCTAACGACGTGATATCAGACAAGAGTTTAAACACGATAATCAACATAAACAGGGGATTAAGTAATTGATACAAAGGACTCAGAAACGTGGTTGTACTTGGGAAAAATTGGGTTAATCAGTTAGGCATATGAACCTTAGATCAGGACGACATCTAGTAAGAGATAGACAAAGCCTTAGGTCTTCAGATGCTAGTGTCAATCATACGGCGAGGTCTTGGGCCTAGCAGTTGAGTCACCACTCGCATTACCCTAGCTCTGATACCAGTGAATCCGAGATGTCTCAAGGTATGGAGAGACCTACAGGAAGTTCAGGAGTGCCATACTTGCACAGGGTAGAAGGCCCTTACAAAACGCAGTTGGAATACCTTAGGACCAACCGATTAGGTGCCAACATCTATGAGGACGGCCTAGGAAGATCTGTGGTACAGATTAAGAATCCTGATCAATCCATTGGACTAGAGCGCCCAGCTGTCAAGTTCGAAAATGGAGCATACTTGGACAAAGAAGGAACCATATACGTAGTCACCAGCCACCCAGATAGGACGGACAAATTTGGAAATGTGATCCCAGAAGCGGACTTAGGGGACCTAGAGCAAGGAAACATGGGTACAGAACCTAGAACCCCTCGAGGCAAATCGGTTCTCACTAGGATTATAACACCAGAGTGGATTCCCCAGGATAACAAGAGCATAGATTTGCTCCTCAATCGAGAAACTGACGAAGCCTTTTGGAGGTATAAATCTGATCAGCCAACTGATATAGGAACAATCATGATCTATGAGTTTAAGGATCCTGATAGCCCAGGCAGAGTGACCTACTTAGATCACGCTTCGGAGAGGATCTTTGTGGTGACAGAACATGATAGACATGCTTACACTTGGAAGGGTGAATTCGTTTTCCCCCAACCAAGATCAAATGTGTCCTATGGTCACCCTGGAGCTGGAACATCCCAAGCTCATGGAACTCCAAGAGATAGAAGTAGAGATAGGCCAGAAGTAAGCTTTGCCAACTTAGGGGGCAGAGAAAGAACAAGGACGGAAACAAATAGAGTAGAGCCTGAGGTACTTAGAGCCCCAGGACATCGAAGAAAGGCCGATGATTTCCCTCTACCACGACCTAGAGAGCACACAAGGATTTTGAGACCGACTCAGCTAGTTAAGTCCATGAAGAACTACTTCGATGGCACTGGAGATCCATACGATCATGTGGCTGAGTTTAGGCAAGTCTTGAGAGCTGAACAAGTGGAGGATCTATTCATGCAGTACAATGCCTTTGGTCTAACCCTTAGGAACACTGCCCTGACATGGTTTCAGCCACTAAACGAGAGGCAGTTCAGGAGCATAGACCAACTCCTAGAGGCTTTCATTATTGAATTCTCTAAGAGTGGCATAAGGCATAATACCTCCTCATTGATTCACAGCTTCAAGCAAACCCCTCAAGAGACCGTGAGACTTGCAGGAAGAAGATTCAGGCAATACTTAGAGAGATGCCCTACCCCTGAGTTACCCACGCCAGCTAAGCAAGTGGCTTTATTCCTGGATGGATTGCTAAGTACCAAATTGAGATCCTATGTGTACTTGAAGGACCCTAGGACCATAGAAGAGTGTGTACGCATGTGCATTGACATCGAGGATAACCTAGGGGAGGAGTTAGAGCTTTCCAAGATATACAAAGATTCAGATAGTGCCTCTAGCCTCTCTTCCACGCAATCCACATCGATTGAGGAACTTGCAGAGAAAGTTGCTCAGAAACTAGGTGTCTCTAGTAAACAAATCCCAAGGTTCGCCCCTGTAAAAAGATGCTATAATTGTGGAGGCGACCATATGGCAAATGTATGTCCCATTATGGCTCAACCCCAAGTAAATCCTAGTGGCCAATACTGCACCATAGAATGGAGATACACAAATCACACAGCGCAAGATTGCCCATACAACAAGCAAGCAGTTAGGCAAACCTACCCTCAGACATACCCTCAGCAAGGAAGATACCAGAACCCGTACCCTCCACAGTCATATGGCAGGCCACAACAACCCTATCAGCAACCATACCAAAACCAACAAAGGCCTCAGCCTGTGTTAGCACAACAACCCCCTGCCCCAGCTAATGTGATCCCAGTAAAATATGCAGCAGCAGAAGAAAACCTGAATAGAGCTATAGTCCCTGTAACACCATTGCTTTCTGAAAGTGACCCTAGTGACCATAGCTTTGATTCTACACATGTCGATAGTCCCCAGGCTTACTACATGCAATCTTCTGAACATGGTGAGTCCTACTACAGTGAGGAACCGAGTGAACCTAGTTGGGAGTCAGATTACACAAACGTCATGTATGCAAATCCCAACCCTAGGCCTCAACCTAAGCAAGTAAGACCTCCATTTCCAAGAGGACCGTGCTACAGATGTCAGGGAGATCATCTCATTCGTGATTGTCCCTTACCTCCACTTACACAACCCTAGTCAGTGACAATTCAGGGCTTTTGCCAAGAATGTGGGAAGGAGCATCTCTTACGAGATTGCCCTAAGAATCCTAATAATATGCCAAAAATCACTCTTATTAACGTTATTGGGTTGGTGGTAGACTCCACAGGAAGTGTGACATCCACCGCACCAGTACAGGTAGTGACTAGAGCTCAGGCATTGCAGCAGAACCAAGGGATAAACTAGGATAAGAACCCAGAGGCTAGTGAAACCGAGAGCATGACAAAGAAGGACTAGAGCGTGGAAAGATAGTCGGGAAAGAATGAAAAGACAATGGGCTAAAAAGATGAGTGAACTTGAGGAAAGCATAAGAGAAACCAAAGCCAGGATAACTGAACTCATATCTCAAACTCCCTCTCACACTACCCCACCACCACCATTCCCATCGCCATCTGACCTGCCACCTTCCAACCCACCTCATACGATTCCACCACCCCCTAGAGTAGGATCAATATTAGCTGATCCCACTCCTGAAGACATAGACATGATGCTTAAAGCATATCAGGCCAGAATCCAAGAAGGGCCAAATGTCACAGATCATGACAAGTGCTACCCTAGAGCTGACCTAGAGATAGAAAGAACCAAGCTTTGGGCGAAAATGGTCGCATTGGCTCAGACTATGTTTGAAGCCAGTCGCCTTTTCAATTACTCGGGCTCAGCCAAGACGCAATTACACTTGGATGGACTTCTAGAGAAGTTAGAGGGCATAATTGCAAGATCTGCCAAGGAAGAAAAAAATCAAGAAAGAGATAAAGCAAGCAAAAACATGACCCATCCCCCATCAAAAGCTTATGAGCCCAATTCCACTGAACCAGACAACCCCCACTCCCTAGAAAGAATAGAGAATCTAATGGCACAATCACAAAAGGAACTCGCCCCTCAACACCATGACAAGGCTAGTGAAAGAGCAGGTCTTCCTACCCGGAAAGCCTATGTGCCTGAGGCCTACGTGCCTAACTCTACGGAGCCAGACACCTCTTCTTCTATGAATCAATACACACCAGAATTCTTGCGAGAGATTCAAGAAGAGAAATGGGCTAAAGAGAGTGAATTTCCTCCTCCCATTGAACTGGTGGATGACACACACGATCAATTCCCAGAAGACCTTCCTTCCATTTATGGAGAGCAGGAGAGTGCCCATTCTCAAGAAAGATTAGACTTCGAGTCTAATTCTTTACAAGAACTACCCCATTTCACAGGCCCATGGGAAGCAAAGTCCACCTGTATGAGAGCACCTACAGTCATGGTAAGAAATGAAGATTCAGTCATACCTAGGAACACAGAGGTAGTGAAGAACACCAAAGTGCAGTGCAATCTCACTTTGGAAGAGCTGCTTAAGGTTAGACCAGAAGTATGGGAACATGTCGCCAAACAAGTACCAGCGATAGTGAAACCTCATTCCCAGGTAGGATCACATAGGACGGTGCCAGAGATACCCTTGGATAAGGTAGGAGATATGTGTGAAGGTGAAGAAGGGAACACCTATCTTCCCATTACCTACCAGGAGTACACCACCAAGGCAATTTTGGACTCAGGTGCAGGAGTTGCAATTGCCACCACTTCCCTATGGAAGCGTTGGGGCAAGCCAGCACTCAGGCCAACGAGAATGAAATTGCAGATGGCCGATGGTCATATTGAGAGACCCTTAGGATTGCTAGAAGGAATAACTCTCACCACCTGTGGTGTCGGGTTTGAGCATACATTTGCTATATGTGACTTCAGCAAAAATCATGCCTATGAAATGATCTTGGGAAGACCATTTATGCGGCAGTTGCAAGTGGTAGAGGATTGGGGAACCAATTCTTTGTATTTGCAGCACTTAGGTGTTACAACCAAAGTCAATCTCAAGGATTACTCTCATAGAGATGTACCTCCTATCCAATGGAATCCCATCCATAGAGCCAAAGATGATACAGAATCGGTGCATTCCATAGGGTCAGGATCCTCATGGATGCATGAAGACACCCACTTATGGATGTGCAAAGTAGCAGTAGAAGAAGAGAAGAGAGAAGAAGCCAGAGAGGTAGGTGCAAAAGAAACCCATAGATCAATCCAAGACCCAGCCTATGCACATGTAGTCTTTACGAACGAAGAATTTGAACCCCACGGCTGGGCAGAAATCCTAGCAACAATGGATGTAGCCATCAATGAAGAACAATGGACACCTCACTGTGATGAAGATGGCTATGACATTTCAGTCTTCTCCATAGAGCCAATCATGGGAGAGGCAGTTCTAGAAGAATGCGAACCTAGCCCTGATGCATTTGAGGATGCAAGTGACTCTGATCTAGAGTCAATCATTATGGACCCACCTTTTGCATCAGATGAAGAATACTTCCATGAAGTAGAATTTCAACCCCAGAGGCACGGAGAGCTTACAAATGATGTAAGATTAGCCACACATGTGACCCCAAAGGAAGAAGGAAAGAAACGAAAGAAGAGAGAAGTCTCACCAGAAGAGGAAGAATCTTTGTTTGAGGTCCCGGAAAATTTTAAGAAGTATGAGATAGATGACAGGAGAGTCATGATTAGAATGCCTAAACGAGAGGCGCAATCGGGAGAGGCCTATGATAACAAAGAAACCACCAAGAAAATAGTAGTGGCCCTAGAAGAAGGAGAGGAGAGATGCACGTACATAGGCCATGACCTAACAGAGGAAGAAGAGCATGCGTTAATAGCCTTGCTAAGAGAATACAGAGATGTATTCGCTTGGAGTTACAAGGATTTGAAAGGTGTGGACCCTGACATATGCTCACACACTATCCCCATGACCTCAGATGCCAAACCCTCTAAGCAAAAGCCATATACATATAATGATAATTATGCTGCCAAGATCAAAGAAGAGATAGATAGACTGGTTGAAGCTGGATTCATCTATGAAATTGAGCACATTGAGTGGGTATCCCCCATCGTAGTGGTGCCCAAAAAGAATGGTAAATTATGTGTATGCATTAACTTGAAGAAGGTTAATGCAGCCACAATTCGAGATAACTATCCGCTTCCTATCACAGAGCATCTCTTAGAAAGAGTAGCAGGCAAGGAAGTGTACAGCTTCCTCGATGGATTTTCGGGCTACAATCAAGTAGCCATAGCTCCAGAAGATCAGCATAAGACAGCTTTTGCCACAGAGTGGGGTATATTTGCCTTTCGTGTAATGCCATTTGGGCTTACCAATGCACCAGCTACCTTCCAGAGACTAATGTGCCATGTATTTAAGGAGTTCCTGAGGAAGAACTTAGAAGTCTATGTTGATGATCTTTGTGCTCATTCCAACATTAGGCCGAACTCAAACAAATCTTTGACAAATGTAGAGAATATCAAGTCTGCCTAAACCCAGAAAAATGTGTTTTCATGGTCAGGCAAGGCAAGATTCTAGGGCACATAGTGTCAAAGAATGGCATATCTACTAACGAAGAGAAAGTGAGAGCCATAGCAGAGCTACCCAGGCCAAGGAATGTCAAGGAAGTACAAGCTTTCATGGGACATTGTGGTTACTACCGCCGGTTCATTCACATGTATGCTGTCATTGCAAAGCCCATGTACGGACTTCTGACAAACTTTGAGTGGACTGAGGAATGTGAGAATTCCTTCAAGGAGCTTAAATGAAGATTATGTTCAACACCAATCTTGACCACACCAGATTGGAATAAGCCATTCCATGTTCACGTGGATGCATCCAATTATGCTATTGGGTGTGTGCTTGCTCAACCTACTGGTGAAGGTAGTATGGATCTTCCAATTGCCTATGCTAGTCAACAATTGAATGCAGCTGAACGAAATTATACCACTACTGAGAGAGAAGGCTTAGGCATGATATATGCAGTTAAGACATTTAGACACTATTTGCTTGCAAATAAGTTTAAATTTTTTACTAATCATCAGACATTGCTATACCTCGTAAACAAGCCATGCAATACAGGAATATTAGTAAGATGGTTTCTCTTGCTAATGGAATATGATTTTGAGGTTGTGGTAAGGAAAGGGAAGACTCATTTGAGGGCAGATCACCTTTCTAGGCTCACATCGGGAGAAGCCCCACAAGTAGTGATAGATGACCTTCCTGATGCTTACTTGTTTAATTTGGAAGTTGTACCTCAATGGGCTAAGCCATTAGTGCCAGTATTGACATACGGACCTAACCATCGAGTAATAAACACGCATGATAGAGAGGTAGTAAAAGCCCAAAAGTATCACATCATGGCAGGAAGTATGTACAAGCACACAGATCAAGGAATCTTGGCTTGTTGTGTGGAAGAGGACGAGTACAATAAATGGTTGCATTTAGCACATGTAGGTGCATTAGAGCAACACTACTCAAAGCAACGAACCTTACAGACACTAAGGAGACTCGGAGTGCATTGGCCAACTATGGAAGCTGATGTCCAAAAGTTGTGCAAGGAATGCCCAATCTATTGCACTAAACCACCTGTGGAACATGCCACTCTTTATCAAGTGTCCATAGTGCCAGATTGGAGTGAACCACTAGTATCCTTCTTGAGGACGAAAACATTCCCTCCAGACATGACTCTAGCGAGAAAAAGGAGTTTAGAACAAGAAGCCCAGGATTACTCACTTATTGGTGATAATCTATACAAACGTGGTAAAGACGGTTACCTGAGACTATGTGTCCACGAGAGTGAGTATCTCAAGATCTTGGACACTGCTCACCAAGGTGTAGCAGGAGGACACTTTGGACCAGATCGGGTGATCAAGGCAATACTATTTGTGGGCTTCTGGTGGCCGACCCTTCACATGGATGCACATACCTATGTGAAACGCTGTGATGTCTGTCAGAGAACTCAGTATCCTATACGTAAAGATGAGATGCCACTGAAACCTATGATGGGTGGACGTGCATTCTCTAAGTGGGGAATAGACTTCGTCGGTCCTATTAATCCCCCAGCTAAGGGTTCCCATGCAGAATATATCATTGTTGCAACAGACTATCTAACTAAGTGGGTAGAGGTAAAAGCCACAACGAAGAACAATGCTCAAACAACTGCTAAATTCTTGTTTGAAAATGTATTCACAAGATATGGGCTACCTATAGAGCTAGTGAGTGATAGAGGCACTCACTTCTTGAATGAAGTTATTGAAAATCTGCTCCAAGAATTCTTGGTAGTGCATAAGAAGTCTGCCCCCTATCACCCTCAAGCAAATGGCCAGGCTGAGAGCACCAACAAGATCTTATGCAATGTACTGACGAAATTAGTGAACAATAAACGCTCTGATTGGGACAAACAGCTACACCATGCTATTTGGGCATACCGAGTCGCCTACAAAACAGTACTCCAAGCCACCCCCTTTCAGATGGTATTTGGCCAAAACGTCGTACTACCTTTGGACTTCTTAATACCTACATTGAAAGTAGCACAAGAGCACGAATGGACGGGTCATGAACTATCCTCTAGACTTTTTGACCTTGAACGATTAGGAGAAACAAGACTGAGGGCAGCTGCAGGGATATATGCAGCAAAGAAACGACAGAAGGCATACTTTGATGCCCACGTTAAGGATAAAGGTTTAAAGGCAGGCGACTTAGTTTTAGTCTACACATTGAAGCAACATGCGAGGAAACTGGAGAAGAGAGGCTACGGACCCATGATCATTAACAGAATCTCAACAAGTGGAGCTGTGCAACTAGCCACATTAGAAGGCGATGTTCTCCCAAGTTATATCAGCGGATGCAGAGTCCAGTTGTATCAGGAACCTCTCACAGAGGAAATGCTAAGTCGACTCAATACTGCTAAGAAACGCAAAGAGGAAGAAAAGCGAATTCGAGAAGAAGCTCAAGCAGAAGCCCTAGAGCGCATACGGAGAATGAAATTAAGAAGACAAGGTAGAGAGCACCCTAGGCAAGATGCATATGCAGATCAAGGATATGACGTGGCTATGTGTGAAGTTTCAGGAATTAGCTCACATAGTATAACTGATCGACGTCCTTTCATAACCTTAGATATAGGACAAGGAAAGAGTGCAAGGACTGTAAGAGCCTTGATTGACTCAGGTGCAGCCACTAGTGCAGTTAAATTGTCTTACTGTCAAGAGTTGCAATTAACTGTCAATCCTGTGGAAGCATATCTCATAGGATTGGGAGGCGTGGAAACCCCTTGCATGGGCGAGGTGGAACTTCCCCTCTATATTCATGATGAGGCAATGACAGTTAAAGTACTAGTATGTCAAGATGAGGACCTCACTGAACCCCTTGTCTTGGGTCAAGACTGGATCTATGACCAAGCAGTCAACTTAAACCTAAGAAGTGGACTTCTTCAGGTATGGGTGAATCAAACTAGAATTACAATTGAGTTAAATAATGGAGCACTCAAGGAACTAGGAAAGGCACAGACTCCTGGTCCCTCCAGGGATACACATGAAGTTGACCATGCTGTTCTTGTCCAAGGCTATGTGATACAGAAGAACGAAGATCTCAAAGAAGGAGTCAGAACCACAATGGAACTCCCTTCTTTTCCAAAGGCCAGAAGGAGGCAGCAACTAAGGGCAGATCAATCACTGAAGACTCTCCAGGTGAGAGACCAAAAGAACGCGCGAAGTAGAACAACTCAGCCGATGAAACAAATGTGGGTGCGGAAAGACGAGCTGCCGACCGTAACTAAGTCGCAACAACGGTCTCAACTTCCTATTAGTAATCAACGACTTGATGCTAATAAGAGGACTCCTAAAACCTCTGTTGAGAAAGTGAAATCCATTTGGGTACCCAAGAAGTCGATGAAGGCTGACCCACAATCAAGACAAATTTGGGTGCCTAAAGCTTGCTTGCGGGCTCAACTAACCCCACACAATTCACATCATACACGACAGGGTTCACTCGCTCAAGCAGCCGCCACCCACTCTTGTCTGATACACTCGAACACACTGCCACCTAGAAGCACGCACAGACTCACTTGTAAATGGGTCCCAATGACACAACAACTCCCAACAGAATTACTCATGCAACCCTCCCGAATCTCCACAAAACCAAGACCAAAAGCCATCCACGGTGTTTGACAACCTAAGACTTGTAATAAACCCCCCGACCCCAATCTGTGAATTCACCTCCACTTACTAACTGCACTAGTCAGACTGTGCATCTTTCCATCTAGCTCCTAGGACTATCCAGGCATTAACTACACACACTGTCATCGTGCACTCACTGACCACTGACTCATCATCTACCTCATATTAATGTTGTAACGAGGCAACGACGGGTTTATTCTGTCCATTACAATGTTAACACATGGTTCTATATTCTCACAGAACCAACAAGCAAGCACGGCCATGGCAGAAGCCGGAGGTGCCAGTTCTCACGCCGGATCCAGCGCACAGATTGTGGATATAGAAACACTCCTCCTCGAACCACATCTCACCGAAAGACCACAAGAACTTCAAGCTGTGCATGTACTCCCAGTTCAGGATCCTCCCCAGGGGCACACCTCTCAAGTGGGCAAACACGCTCATTGGTTCAGTGATGTTGCAAGACCATTGGGTGATGGAACCTATTTTTGGGAAGCTGAATTGGAGTTTAATGGTAAATGGGGACGCTACCATTTTTTCACGCGCAAATTTGAGAGCTATCAGAATGCCAAAGTAATGCGTTCAGTATGGACCAAAGCTGGCCTGGACAGTTATTTCAGGGCCCACTTACCGAAGCCAGATTTCTTACGTTGTTCTTATCTTATCAGTACCATCACTCCTAGCAGGGCCAAGGGAGGCGACAGCACTTTTGTGTTACCCTCACTATTGCCGGGCCACGAACTTAAAAGATTCAAACTGACCCTCAATCTGGTACGAGAAGCATTGGGCATGTATGGTATGCACATTCCTACTGAAAAGGAAACAATGGTTCCAGGCAGAATGAAACATAAAGATCTCAATAAGCTAAAGGATATGGTAGCAATGACACCGACCATCGCTCTTCACCTACGGACCGTCATGCAACATTTTGCTTTCCCCGCCCGGGAAAGATTCACCATGCCCCCAAAGAAGATATGGTTTAGCTTGTATTTGGCAGAGACAGAAAACCTCCCTATCAACGTACCATATTGGATCATAGATCAGATCCACCTAGCCCATCAACGGTGGAATAAGAAGCAGAAAAATGTGCTCCACGGGTGTTGTGCTCTGACCAAGATAATCTATCGATGTCTAGCCTATGACGTGCCTATTCAGCGGGCACTCGTATGGTCCCGGGCCCAGGAGTTCCAGAGAAGGCTATCAGCGGTAGGTCCTCCATCAAAGAAGATGAGAGGGGGAGTCCAATTACCCTGCGCTCAACCAAGGCGAGCCACCACTACACCTGAAATTACCCCTCCCCAGACACGACGCATTAGACCATTCACCATTCGGCTACCAAGACCAAGTACAGAGGGACCCAATCTGGTGTTTCCACCCGTCCCATCAGACTTGGAATTTCCACAGGGCTTTACTCTCAATGATCTCACTGATGAAGAAGTGGCTAGACTGATCTACGACTCTAATCTCGAAACGGAAACAGAGCGAGCTCAGGAACCACAAACCCATACAACAACGTCAGCCCCCACCCGACCGCAAGTGGTAGAAGTCGACGTAGATGAACAAGAGACCGAACAAGAGGAAGAAGCCTACGAAGAACAAGAGTATGATGAACTTTCAGAGTTAGCAAGTGCCCCCGCGTATTCGGCACAAATAAAAAGACTATATCGAACCATGCAGCTAGTTCAAGAACAGCATAAAATGTCACTTGAAGCAGGCAAGAAACTCATGAACCAATTGCTGGCAGAGGAAGGTGTGGATGATATGTTCATCGAGTCCATCAACCTACATGCAGATGCAGTAGGATTGGATGAGGCCATTCATGAGGCAATGGCCTACATTCACCGATTTGAGAAAGGAGTTCCCGCCCGTCCCATGAGATCCGGGAAACAAATTCATATCAACGTATCAGCACCAGGAAATACAACGCAAACAGACGAACATCAGGAAGCACCACTGTCACCACCCTCCCCACCCCTCACTACACAACTCACTCCACCACGTGACACCATCGCCACCACGTCTAATATCACCACAATCGTCATGGGAATTCCACTCTCTCCGGGAATCCAATTCGGCGGAGTCACTATGCCCACCTTCACCACTCTCTTCACTAACGTAACATCCACCCCACCCACGGTCCCCATCTACACGGTCACTCAAACATTTGACACTATGGAAACATCTCCTGCCACAGCACCACTCCCTTCCCCCATGCAACCTCCGTCCCCCATACCCCCTCCACCCACATCTCCACTTGACTCCACATCATTCACAACTCCCTTTCCCGTCCCCATTCCCCCTGCATCTTCATCTCTCCCTGCATCATTTAATGTAAATAGTATATTTCTAGCTTTAAATCAATGTGTCTATCAACTTGAGAACGAATCGAGCTCTCGACGATCGTTATCATCAAGTGATCACTACCAATCAGAAACTTCAGAGCCGCCTCATAGCGATCGAGGAAGAAAATGCAGAACTCAACCAACGTTACACCACGCTCGAACATGCCCACCAAACACTCCTAGAAACTCCCCAACCATCACAACAGCCGGGCACCAAACAACTTGAGGCCTTGCTGGACGTATACCAAGCTGATAATCTCAGAGTCCGGCGTAACTTGGCACTCCTCAGAAAACACATGGCAACCGCCCTTGAAGAGAACAAGAGACTGCAGCAGCAAAATGAAGCAAATCTAGAAGCAGCAATGGAAGGCTCTCCCCACGACATTGATCCAGAGCAGTTTAAAGCCGTACCCTCAGAGACAATGAAGACCATCTTCGAAAGCTATGCAGATCTATTAGATGCTCATGATGAGTTGGAAAGGGAATGTGATGAGCTACGTGGCCAGCTCAAGGAACAAGAGGCTCCAACCAAGGTAATAGAACCGGCCTCGACTTCAGAGGAAGTGAAGGCATTGACAGAACAGGTGGTTGAGCTCCAGAAAAAGTTACTAGAGTATGAAAGGCAACCCTCTCCAGTTATAGAACCTGAGCGAGAAGACTTGGTTCCCATTGAGGTAGATGATTCGTACGAGGAACCATACGTTCCTATGCCAATGCCAGGCGGGCAACAAACCTCAGAGGGAATGGATACTTTAGAAGTGGAAGCACCTGAATGGCTTCAGTCATTAGAGAAGACAGCGAACACCCACGATGAACGAGTAGCAATACAGATCCAATCATTAGCCAAATTAGAAGACACTGTCATCAAGTCCGAGTATTTCAGACATATGTCCCATCACAGGTGGATAGGGACCAATGATGATCAGTATGTGCCATATTGCATATTATTGGTTGATTACAACGCAGAGATCCAACGACAATGTGGGAAAGCCCCCACCTTTGCCACCCAGTTTGGCCCCGACGATATACCAGAGAGTGCAAAAAGAGGTTCTATTCATCAACCCACTTGGAGGATCCGTCTCTTGGAGACTTATCCTGAAATGGTACGAACCTGGAATAACATGCCCCTCTTTATTAAGTACAATCCTTGTTATGCCCCAGTCCTACGAAGACGCACATGGCCCGAATTCACCATTGCTGTCAAGAACATCAAAGGCTGTGCCAAGTGGCTAAATTATGTTTATCTAGCACCTCCACGAGGACCTCCCACTGTAAATTACATGATTTCTACTATCAGGCACTGGAGCACTCGACTACGCAATACACCCGATGTGATGGCACAAATGTGTATGAAAATATTTGAATTAATGCTGATCACATTCAGGACATTTAAAAACATTAAGGATCCCCACTTCTCAGGAGCAGGCTTCGTTACAGGCAACCAAGACCTAGTTTACGACATGAGCACCACCCCATCAATAGAAGTAATATATGCTTGGCACGCCAGAATAAAGTACCTCCAAGCTTGTTTTAAACAGACTTTCGAGGAGATGTTCATAATGGGATTCTGGGAATATCACTCAGAAATTTTTATACCCAGGCCTTCACATCTCCTCCACTTATTTGCTGTGGAGAGAACCATACATTCAGAACAACTACGGGTGCCACACCTGGACGTACCAGGACCAGTGAATTGGGATGCATTATTAACAGATCTAGCACGGGGGCTCAGATTAGAAGAACATCACCTCGCCTCCGACGTCGTCCAATACTACGTTCAACGAACATCTAGACAAGGGTCTGTCAGGGGCGACAGACGCGAGAGTGGGGGGGGTGTTGGTAGCAGTCAGGGAACCGAAGGAGTCACAAGACAAAGAGAGTCAGAGCGAAGGGACAACACAAGCAGACATGGCAGTCAAAGAAGATCTGGCAAGTAGGCCATCTAAATTTTTCAGTCATCAAGGAGTGGAGCACACAAGAAGACAGAGCAAGTAGGGAGCTCAAAGGTATGTATGACAAATCAATAGAGGAAATCCCTACACAAATAGTGATTTTCATCACTAAAAACCATTGTAAATATCATTTCACATTTTTGTAGCTCCATTTTGTGCAAGACAAGGAGTCCTTGAGCTTGAGGAGCTTTAGAAGTATCTACCTGCCAGTTTTCATATTTTTTAGATCTCGTTTGAGCCCTCTAATAAGCCCTGGAACCTAATTTTTAACTAGGCCGGACACTAGGTCTGAACAGGGCCAAAGCTAGTAAAAAACTATAAAAGGAGCTAGAAAGCTCATTTTTGAGGTTGGATTGTAATTGAAATGAACTTGTAAGAGCTTTTTGAAAGTAATCCAAGAACTCCATTGCTTCTCACTCTTTGTCTTGCCGTGTGTGCGCGTGTGTGTGTATGTGTGTGCATGTTTGTGTGCTTCTCACTCACACACTTGTGCCTCCACTTGCTCGAGGTCTTCATACCATCCTCACGTCTTCCCGGATTGACATTAAAGGAGGTACTACTCATCACTGAGCTACAATTAGGTAAACCCATATCACAAGCAATACGAGAAAGCCACAATGCTTCCTTACATGCCTCACTTGCTACAACATACTCTACTTCTATGGTGGAAACAATTGCACATTCTTGAAGAAGAGATCTCCAGGAGATAGCACCTCTAGCAAAATGAAACATGTACCCTGATGTAGACTTACGATTGTCTACACAACCAAAATAGTCAGAATCTGTGTAACCAATAATGCATGTGTAGAGGAGGTACCGGGGTATTCACTTTCAACAATATCAAATTGTATACATTTCCAGTACTCCGTCTACTCAAGGGGGGTTCTCCTTAGGGAAGTATACCCTGTGACATTCTTGTGTGCACGTACCTTCACTGATAACAGAGAAAACCAATAGAAGTGAAAATGTACAGTTATAGAGAAAGGATCAATGACAAGTGCTCTTGAGAGAGGAAATCACTTCGTAACTTTGAAAATGATTACAGAGAGCTAAAATACTACAAAAGGATGTAACAGTGGACTAGCATGCCATTCCAAAACTAACTAGCAAAAATACAAGAGTGAGACCAACAAAGTGAATACAATAAAGATGATGACTTGATCCTGAAGAAATTCACCGATGCATGCCAATGACTAGATCCAAGCCACTCAATCACCCTGTAATGCTAATCACCAACTCCACTGGAGGCCCACGCTCTGTATAATCATCACAGAGTGACCTCTCACAGTGTGCCTGTAGCAACAGAGTGCAGAGAGTAGACCAAAAAATAGCCTCAACTAGCATCAACAAGTGATGGTAGTGATGATACGCAATAGCCCACCCGATTCAGATTACTCAAATCAGATTACCCAAATGAGTGCCAAACATCTGTTTATATAGACTCCAGAGTGGCCAAGGGTGGCCTTGCCAAATTCCAGCCTTAAGTGCCGCACGCGCCAAAGTGGTGGTCAAGAGGTGGAGGAGAGGACTAATTTTGGATCTGGTAGCCAACTTCAATGAGGCCCCAAATTTTAGCTTCTGACACCGCCAAAGCTAAGTGGAAATATTCCTCCGCCCGTCATTTGCCGCCCAAGTAGCTCATGGTGGAGCCCATACTAAGTCGGTAGTCGCCTAGGATGATGGTCGCCCCATGGCCGGGCCAATTGGGGAAAAGGGAGGAGGGTCGCCCTGGGCTAGGGTCGCCCAATATGGAGGAAGAGAGGTGGTCGCCTTGGGCTAGGGTCGCCCCATGATGAGAGAGGTGTTCGCCCTGGGCTAGGGTCGCCCCATGATGAGAGAGGTGGTCGCCTTGGGCTAGGGTCGCCCATGAGGAGAGAGGTGGTCGTCTTGGGCGAGGGTCGCCCAGATTTGGTCATGTTGAAGAATCGCCCAAGTAGAGGAAGAGGTGGAGGTTGGTCGCCTTGGGCTAGGGTCGCCCCAAATGGAGGAAGGGAGGTGGAGGGTCGCCCTGGGCTAGGGTCGCCCAATTATGCAGGAAAAGGTAGAGGGTCGCCCTGGGCTAGGGTCGCCCAAGAGGTGGGTCGCCCAGGTAGAGGAAGATGCCCAAGTAGAGGGTCGCCCAAATTCTTTGGTGTCTAGGAGGAGGCTCGCCCTTTTGCATATATGTAGCCTAAGAAGGCGTCACCCATTGCATATGAAGTCCAAGAAGGTGCCGTCCACTTCCTCCCAAAGACTTTGCTTCAAATTGCTCATGCTTTGACACTTCCCCGAAGCTTCTCCCCAAATAAAGTCAATCAAATGCTAGCAAGCTCACCTGCTCTACAGACCCCCACATCAAGACTTTGCACTGTCCCGGTGCAACAACTCATTTATTTGCTTATTCCATCAAACAAAATGACTACAAACAATGAAAAGAACTATGGTATGTACAGTGAGTGAATTCCATCTGCTTGCATTAATTCAAATAACTTTTCACCCTGGAGATGTTGACCAGGGGCAGCCTTTCACCCTGCAAGTCCTCTAAAAGAAGTGCTCCTTGTGGTAATACCTTTATCACCTTGTAGGGCCCTATCCATTTAGGTGCCAGTTTGGTGGATACTGGCGAGATCTGATGCACCAAGACCAAAGATCCTTCCTGTACCTCATTAATCCTTAGATACTTGTCATGCAACTTTTTGCGTTCCTCTTGCTTTACCTGCAGTTTCCTCATTGCTGCTTCCCTATATTCTTCCAATGCCACAAGTCTTCTAATGGGAGGCTCAATTCCAATGGTTCTGGCTCCAATTTCCTTCCTGATAATAAATTCGAATGGTGCCAAGGCCTCTTTACCATATACTAAGCGGAATGGACTCTCGCCAGTGGTTCCCCTTCTAGTAGTTCGGAAAGCCCAAATTGCACCGATTAATGCTTGTGGCCAAGAACTTTGATGATCAAAGGATAATTTGCGTAAGAGCCCAATCAAAATTTTGTTAGAGCTTTCCGCTTGGCCATTTGCCCTTGGATAGTAAGCACATGACTTTTTGTGAAAGATTTTATACCTATCAAAGACGAATTGGAGCAACTAATTTACAAAGTGAGTGCCTCTATCACTAGTGATTTCAAGTGGGCAACCGAATCTTGAGAAAATACGTTTAAACAAAAACTTAGCCATTGTCAAGGCCGTGCAATCTGTAGTGGCTTTAGCTTCTATCCACTTAGTTGCATAACATGTGGCCATCATAATATATTTCTTACTCCCAGGTTGACCAGTTGGACTGATCGGACCAATAAAATCAAGACCCCATCGTTCAAAAGGTAGCCATCCTGTGGAGACGACTAATGGTTGAAAATTCAATTTGGTTGGCTTAGGAACACATCTTTGGCAGATGTCGCACTCCTTAGCAAATTTGATTGCATCTTTGTATATCTGAGGCCACCATAGTCCCTTGTGGATAATTTTGTGAGCCAAATCCTCTCCCTTCATATGCCCTTCGTTGTGTGCTGCTTCAAGCAAAAAGTTTACTTCTTCTAGAAAAACACACTTTCTCAAGATACTGTCATGACAATATTTATATAAATTTCCATCTATGAGTGAGTAAGATTTGGACTTAAGGAGTAATTTCCTCTTTTCTAATGGTGTTAGATGGTTGGGGAATTTTCCAACTGAGAGGAACTGAAGAATTCCATCATACCAATCGGTTTGCATTGCAACCAGAAAAAGAGTACTATCCACCAGTTCATCATTAATACCTGTTGCCTTTTCACTCAGAGCAGTCCTTGATACCTGATCCGCCATATAGTGCTCTTTCCCTGGCTTAATATGAATATCAAAATCAAATTCCTGAAATAGCAATATCCATCGCCAAATCCTTCCAGCTACTCTTGGCTTGTTAATCAAGTACTTCAAAGGTTGATGATAAGATATGACAATAAAATGCACACCTAGGAGGTAATGCCGAAATTTTTGAAGAGCGAATACGATAGCCAAACCTTCCCTTTCAGTAGTGCTGTAGTTCCTTTCTGCTTTGGTAAGCAATCTGCTAGCATAGGTGATAGGTTGGTCTACCTTATGTTATGATGGTTGAGCCAAGACTGCTCCAACTGCATGAAGGCTGGCATCTGTATGCACATGGAACTCTAATGACCAATTAGGAACAGTTAAAAGTGGAGCAGTACATAGCCTCAATTTTAGTTCGCAAAATGCTTTCTCAGCTTCAGGACTCCATGAGAAAGGAACCTTTTTACTTGTAAGTCTGGACAAGGGCTTAGCTATTTCTGAATACATTCTGATAAATCGTCTATGGTAACCTGCATGGCCTAAAAAACTTTGTACTTCCTTTGGAGTTCGTGGAATCGGCATGGAGAGGATAGCAGTGATCTTTGCCGGATCAACAGTTATCCCTTCGGCCGATACTATATGACCAAGGAGAGTGCCTTTAGTGACCAAAAAATGACATTTAGCAGGATTTAACTTCAAACCTGTTTTGAGACACTGCTCAAAGATTTCCTTCATATTTTCCAAGTGATCATGGAAATCTTGAACTATTGCTCTCCTATCCGTGCCTGAAAACACTGAAAAGTCATCCATAAAAATGCGCAGAAAGGTGGTTAACCATTTCCCTAATATCAGATACATTGTTCTATTAAAGGAAGCTGGTGCATTTTTCAAGCCAAAATCCATGCGGGTATAAACATAAGTGCCCCATGGAGTAACAAAGGCCATTTTGTCTCTATCTTCAGGATGAATCACTATCTGGTTGTAGCCACTGAAACCATCAAGAAAACTATATAGAGTGTGTCCAGCTACTTCTTCAAGCACCTGCTCTGTGAATGGTTGAGGAAAGCCATCTTGAACAGTCACCTTATTTAAAGCACGAAAATCAACGCATACTCTTATTTTGCCACTATTTTTCTTTGGTACAATGACCATGGAAGAAAGCCACCTTGAATGTTCTACTGGAACAATAATACCTGCCTCTTCCAGTTTTGTTATTTCTAGCTTTACTGCCTCTGCGTACTTTGGATTGAGACGATAAGGCCTGCTTCTTGCAGGTGAAGCTCCTTCAACTAAAGGTATTCGATGTAATCCAAGCTCTTCTGGTATCCCTGTTAGGTCTTTGTAGGACCATGCGAAGACATTTTTATAGGAAAAAAGTAGAGAAGTTACCTTCTGTAGTAAAGAGGGATAATGCCATAACCAAGAGGCCAAGTGAACTATTTGAGGGTTCTCTTCATCTCCAAGATTTACTTCTTGAACAAACTTTTCATAATTGGACTCACTTGAAAATTCATCCCCACTGTATGCAGGAGCGGAGTTCAATTTATGATCCACAATCTGTTCCTTGATCCATACTAAAGGTATATTTGAAAATGGGAGTTCTTGAAGGTAAAAATTAGCCTCCTCAGATGTAGGCACAACTTTGTCACTTTCTGGTCCTGCAAGCATAAAATCATCCAATTTTTCATGTTTACCTGTCTTCTCCTTACATATCATTGTAGTGGCGCCTATTGTCAAATTTTGACTATCTGAGTCTACTGGCCCAATAAGTGGTTTTGGTCCTTCGGGAGGTGCCTGCAAAAGATAAGCTCGACTACCTTGCTTCAGAGAAGTAGTGAGTTCCAGAGGGAGGATTGGCCCATTTTGGCCACTTTTGGCTAAGTGCACAACTTTGGCCTCCTATCGCCCACTTGGGCCACCACCTTGGGCCTCCTGTCGCCCACTTGGGCCACCACCTTGGGCCTCCTGTCGCCCACTTGGGCCACCACCTTGGGCCTCCTGTCGCCCACTTGGGCCACCACCTTGGGCCTCCTGTCGCCCACTTGGGCCACCACCTTGGGCCTTCTATCGCCCAATTTTTGCTTCTTCCACTAGTTTCTTGCGATCACATATCTTACTCTCTTCCATACTGTTCAAGTGAAAAACATCAATTTTTGCCTCTTTCTGGCCTCCTTGGGCTGCTTCTATAAAATCCTCATTTACCTCACATATCTCCACTGTGCAGCATTCTGTACTCCCCATCATCCAGTTTAATAGGGTATCATCTTCAGAAGGCATTACCTGAGTGTCCATTGTATACCCAGTAGCCTTGTTGATGTCTGATCCTTCTTCCAAATGTATTTGTAATTGATTGTTAGTACATGTGGAAATCCATAACTTGTTCTTTCCCCAATCCTGTAGAGCCTTTGCTTGCCTTAACCAAGGCCTTCCCAAGAGTAGAGGATATGAGGTCTCCTGTGGCAGGGAAATAACAACAAAGTCTAGAACAAAGTGACAACCCTGCACTATCATAAGTACCTTTTCAACAATACCAAGTGGTGTAACCCAACGTTGATCTGCTAATGTAACTGTGAAGGGTGCTGCCTTCGTGGGATTCAATTTTAGTTTCTTCATGGTGAAATCTGGCATCGAATTGATGCTGGAACCTCCATCTATGATAACACCTGTGAGAGCTTCATCCTTTATAAAAACAGATAATCTTGAGCTTTGATAATCAGCCAGGGGTGCAGGGGGAAAGTCAACCATAAAACCATCTATGCTAGGAGGTGGGCACAAGCATGCAGAGTGTATAATCTTCAACAAATCACTTCTTACTTTTGAATCCATCTTTATGAGTTGGTACAGACTAATCTTATGATGAATACCTCTCAAGATTTCCTCAATGTTCACCTCTTGTGTTTCTTCCTGAGGACTTGTTGGTTGATCTCTTAGCAAAGTAGTCACCCTCTCATAAGCTCCTTCAATGTCTGCTTGGTCCGTCCATCCCGCCTTCTTTTCCTCATCTCTATCTTTGAGTCCTTGTTGTTCCTCCCTATAGGCTATTGCCGCTTGCCTGGCTCTAGTCATCATTGGCATTGAAGAAGATGAAACAGCATAAGACTGAGTGGTCATACCTTCTACTTGTGGGGAGACTGCAATCATGTGAATTGGAGGAGGGCGGCTCCTTGGGCAATCTCTGGTGTAGTGATCTTTAGCATCTGGACAATGCTGACAGGGAGGTGCACCTTCTGGTAGGGAGCACTTGTTCTGCATATGGCCATACTCACCACAACGATAACACATGAGTGGCCTATTATATCTAGGCCGAGTTGGACGGGTCTCTTCTATATTAGGTGCATTCGAAGTACTAGCATAATATGAATCCAAAGCTTGATGGTTACCTCGTTGTTGTGCTCCCTTGAGGTAGTAGCAGTCTCTAGCTTCATGACCATCTCTGCCACAGAATTGACAACTGACCTTGTTAGGACAATTAACATTGGAATGTCCACTATTGCTACATATTGTACACCAAACCTGTCTTCGTATGTCCTGTGTGGTTCGCAAATCTTCGAGCTCACGACGAAGTTGAGCTACTTCATCAACAGTGTGGGGCGGGGGCGGCGACACGACCTTCTCTTCTTGGCGACTTTGCTGCATTCTTAAGGCTTCCAACTCCTTCCTGAGTTGCCCGATAGGATCCAAGTCTGATGCATAATTTGATTGGGCCTCCCCTTCAAAATGTAATCTAGCCTCCTCGATGCGTGATGCAGTTGCAACAAAATCATCAAGTGTTGCATCCAATCTAAGAGATTCACGAAGCTTCTGCTGAGATGACTTGGGCAGAGCTTTCTCTATCCATTTTTTTACCAAGAAATCACCTGGAGCATGTGGCAGACGTGAAACAAGTGCTTTTGTTCTAGTGTGAAGTTCATGAAAGGATTCACCTGATCTCAATTTTAGGTTCTCTAGCTGATCTAGAGCTCTCTCAGAGGAGTTGCTTGGTCGGAATGTCTGCGAGAATGCCGTCTTCAGTGCCTCCCATGTAGTGAAGTGTCCATCTGCATATTGACTATACCATTTGTCTGCAAGGCCTTCCAATGTAGATGGGAAGAGTACCAACATTGCATCCTCTCGGTTCTGCAATCCTCGTCCGCGGCATAATGAGACGAATCTCCTCACGTGGTCATCCGCATCCTCATAAGCCAATCCCTTAAATGTAGGGAACTTGATGTTCAACCTAGAGAGTAAATGAGAAAGTTCCTCCATTGGCACTGGTGCTTCTTCTAAAGTATCAGAGGAAAAATCTAACGTCCTCCTCAGCTTCTCTTTTGAAAGCGGGGTTGAAGCCAAATCGATGGAAAAATTTAAGGGTAGAGGGGTACTAGCCGAAGGTAGAGCTGACTTCTTAAGGCTCTTTTGTACACGAAGGGGCTCTCTGTCTACTCGAGTGTGGGTCATGTACTCACTCACAGAATGCAAAAAATCAAGGAATTAATGCAATGACAACTATATAGTGCACACTAGATACCTCACACAAAAATGCAAGTGTCCCACCGGGCGTGCCAAACTGTAGAGGAGGTACCGGGGTATTCACTTTCAACAATATCAAATTGTATACATTTCCAGTACTCCGTCTACTCAAGGGGGGTTCTCCTTAGGGAAGTATACCCTGTGACATTCTTGTGTGCACGTACCTTCACTGATAACAGAGAAAACCAATAGAAGTGAAAATGTATAGTTATAGAGAAAGGATCAATGACAAGTGCTCTTGAGAGAGGAAATCACTTCGTAACTTTGAAAATGATTACAGAGAGCTAAAATACTACAAAAGGATGTAACAGTGGACTAGCATGCCATTCCAAAACTAACTAGCAAAAATACAAGAGTGAGACCAACAAAGTGAATACAATAAAGATGATGACTTGATCCTGAAGAAATTCACTGATGCATGCCAATGACTAGATCCAAGCCACTCAATCACCCTGTAATGCTAATCACCAACTCCACTGGAGGCCCACGCTCTGTATAATCATCACAGAGTGACCTCTCACAGTGTGCCTGTAGCAACAGAGTGCAGAGAGTAGACCAAAAAATAGCCTCAACTAGCATCAACAAGTGATGGTAGTGATGATACGCAATAGCCCACCCGATTCAGATTACTCAAATCAGATTACCCAAATGAGTGCCAAACATCTGTTTATATAGACTCCAGAGTGGCCAAGGGTGGCCTTGCCAAATTCCAGCCTTAAGTGCCGCACGCGCCAAAGTGGTGGTCAAGAGGTGGAGGAGAGGACTAATTTTGGATCTGGTAGCCAACTTCAATGAGGCCCCAAATTTTAGCTTCTGACACCGCCAAAGCTAAGTGGAAATATTCCTCCGCCCGTCATTTGCCGCCCAAGTAGCTCATGGTGGAGCCCATACTAAGTCGGTAGTCGCCTAGGATGATGGTCGCCCCATGGCCGGGCCAATTGGGGAAAAGGGAGGAGGGTCGCCCTGGGCTAGGGTCGCCCAATATGGAGGAAGAGAGGTGGTCCCCTTGGGCTAGGGTCGCCCCATGATGAGAGAGGTGGTCGCCTTGCGCTAGGGTCGCCCCATGATGAGAGAGGTGGTCGCCTTGGGCTAGGGTCGCCCATGAGGAGAGAGGTGGTCGCCTTGGGCGAGGGTCGCCCAGATTTGGTCATGTTGAAGAATTGCCCAAGTAGAGGAAGAGGTGGAGGTTGGTCGCCTTGGGCTAGGGTCGCCCCAAATGGAGGAAGGGAGGTGGAGGGTCGCCCTGGGCTAGGGTCGCCCAATTATGCAGGAAAAGGTAGAGGGTCGCCCTGGGCTAGGGTCGCCCAAGAGGTGGGTCGCCCAGGTAGAGGAAGATGCCCAAGTAGAGGGTCACCCAAATTCTTTGGTGTCTAGGAGGAGGCTCGCCCTTTTGCATATATGTAGCCTAAGAAGGCGTCGCCCATTGCATATGAAGTCCAAGAAGGTGCCGTCCACTTCCTCCCAAAGACTTTGCTTCAAATTGCTCATGCTTTGACACTTCCCCGAAGCTTCTCCCCAAATAAAGTCAATCAAATGCTAGCAAGCTCACCTGCTCTACAGCATGCTTTCCCTCTACCTAAGCATAGACACTTGTCTTTGGTGCCACTCTGATATCTCAAAATCATCTTGACCACTTCCCAATGTTTCTTGCAGGGATTAGCCATATATCTGCTCACAACTCCCACTGCAAATAAAATGTCTCGACTCGTAGCTACCATAGCATACATGAGACTACCAACAATAGACTGATATTAGGGGATTTTGGTAATTAATTCCTTTTCCTCATATGATTTGGGGCAATCATCCTTGCTAAATTTCACATATGTGTGTAAAGGTGTACTTAATGCCTTTCCACCCTGCATATTGAACCTATCAAGTAATTTGGATATGTACTCACTTTGAGACAAGTATATGCATCTTTTACTCCTATCACAAGTAATGTGCATGCCAAGAATATGTTTGGCATCCCCCAAATCCTTCATATCAAATGTTTGACTCAACTTCCTTTTGAGAATTGACAAGTCATAAGAGGACTTCCAAGCAATCAACATATCAGCAACATAAAGTATCAAGCATATCAAGCTGCCATCTGAGCATCTCTTTGTGTAGAGACAATGGTCCTCATTGCTTCGAGAGTAGCCTTGGAACTTCATAACATCATCAAACTTTTGGTACCCTTGTCTAGGGGACAATTTAATTCCATACAAGATCTTCTTGAGCTTACAAACTAGACTTTCCTTGCCAGGAACTACATAACCCTCTGGTTGTTCCATATAGATCTCATATGTAAGATCTCCATGCACGAAAGCAGTTTTCACATCCATTTGGACTAGCTCTAAGTCCTCCATTGCAACAAATCCAAGCAACATGCACAGGATAGTCATCTTGACCACTGGAGAGAAGATTTCCTCAAAATCAACACCATGTTGCTGCTTAAAAACCTTGGCAACAAGTCGTGCTTTATACTTTGGAGAAGCACTATCTGATGTGAATTTCACCTTATATACCCATTTACATGGTAAAGCTTTCCTGCCCTTTGGCAAATGTACTAATCCCAAGTACCATTCTTGTGAATAGAATCTAGCTCACTCTACATGGCACACTCCCACTTGACATGATCCTCTGTCTGTATAGCCTCTTTGTAGCAACAAGGCTCACCGGCATCTGTTAGCATAACAAAATCTAGACTTGGAACATATTTATCATGTGGATGTGAGACATGTGTAGAGCGTCTCAATGGTTTCTAAACAGGAACATGTGCAGACTGATCTAATCGGACATTCTCTTGAACATCCCTGTGTACATCATTTTTATGCATGCTAACTGGAGGACTAGTATCCGCAAACACCACTCTTCTCACTTCAACCTCGTTAATGGGTTGTTTATGCATCTTAGGCTCATTGAAAATGACATCACTACTTCTGATCATTGACCGTGTTTCAGGATCCCATAAGCTATATCCAAATTTTCCTTCTTGACCATATCCAAGAAAAATGCATTTCTTTGACTTATGGTCCAACTTTTGTCTAAAACTCTTGGGTATATGAAAATATGCTTCACACCCAAAAACTCGAAGATGATCATAATATGGTGGCTTCCCTATCCATAACTCTTGTTCCCCTTTCAGACCTTTGGCAGTACTATGTGAAAGGTTAATCACATGAACTGCAGTCAATATTGCTTCTGCCCAAAACCTTTGTGAGAGTTTTGCATGACGCAACATAGAAACTACTCTATCTTGAATAGTTTTATTCATCCTTTCAGCTACACCATTGTATACTGGGGTATAAGGAGCTGTAAACTCTCTACGAATCCCTCTAGAAGAACAAAAAAGGCTAAATTCATGTGAGGTATACTCACCCCCATTATCTGAACGTAAAGCGTTAAGTTTAGTTCCTTTTTCAGTCTCAACTGAAGCAAGCCATTTTCTGAAAATAGGGAATATCTCATCCTTCGATTTGATAGGATATACCCAAACTTTTCTAGTGACATCATCTATGAAAGTGACAAAGTAAAGAGAACCACCTAAGGACCTAATGGGCATAGGACCACACACATCTATATGAATGAGATCTAAAGGCTGAATTGAAGAGTCAATGTGAGTTCTATGCACATTTCTGGTTTTCTTTCGATATTGAAAATGCTCACAAAATGAAAAATCAGAGAAAGATAACATAGGTAAGTAGCCAGAATGAGAAAGATTTTCCATTCCACTACGAGATATATGGCCCAAATGACCATGCCAAATACAAGCCATAGGCTGTTCATTAACAGCTAACAAGTGTTCTTTATATGATACAAATAAAGGATAAAGTGAGCCAACTTTGCTTCCTTTTGCAATAACCATATTGCCCTTTGATATGTGAAATGACTGCGCATAGAAGACCACCTTGTAACCAAGGTCATCAAGTTGACCAACTGACATCAAACTGCATGATAACTGAGGTACATGGCGTACATTATGCATAGTAAATTTTGAATCATCAATGAGCTACACAGCCACATCTCCAATCCCCATAATGTCACACTGTAAGAGTCACCAAGTCTCACAGTACCAAGAGACTTTGTTGCATAATTAGAGAACCATTCTCTGTGTGGTATCACATGGAAAGAAGCATCACAATCTAACAGCCACGTGTGAGAAAGAGAATTAGCCATAAGAGCATCAGTTGGCACAATACTATCAAGTGTGAACACATCAGCATCATCAGAAATAGCATTAATTTCTTCAATCTTCACAGTCCAAGTAGATGGTGCAGGTAACTGTTTAACATGCCCATCAACATTCTATCCTTTACCTTTAGCATTCTTTAATGCGTAACAATATTTCTTCATGTGTCCATTCTTATGACAATAATGGCATTCAATATCCCTCTTCCTTGATTTACTTCTACTCTTATTCCATTGACCATTGTTTTCCTTGTTCTTGCTCCTGCCACGTTGTTGATTCTTTCTTTGGGAAGAATCACGAACCATTAGGGGAAAAAAGGAACCCTGCATGGGCCTTGTAAGGATTCCTAATTTTAGGGATTAAGATTAACAAAAAGGGATTAAGGCAAAAAAAAGCACTAGTGGTTTTTGCAATAAAATATTTGCTCTAAAACTTGTGCTCAATCAGAATGAAGTCGTGAGCATTTGTGTCCCTTGGATAAGATGTCACGGACGATTGCGATTGAGCCTTGTGTGTCTGTCACAAGAGGAAAAAAGTTCCTCCAAAGTGTGCACCCTCATGGGCGTTCTTATCCGTTAGATGCGATCCTCATGGATGGTCACGATTGAAGTGGGTGTGTCTGCCAAAAAAATACAAAATAGGAAGCATTTAATGAGGTGAGAGAGTGTGTGGACCGGCATAAAGACACAAAAACGCTGACATTCCTTTTTTGTTCCATCCAATGGAGGAGAGATGAGCACGCATATTTTCTTTAGTATCAAGAGACACCATTGGATCTTTGCCACATCCAAAGAACCAAATTGTATGCCGACTTCATTTCTGAAATTTAACATGAGCCTTTGGATCTTTGATTTCATCCAATGGTTGTGGTTGAAACTCTAGGCCTATCAAGCCACTTTTGTAGAGGAACTCGGGGTTTTTAGTCATTCATACCACTTTTGACCACAACAAAATAAGGGAAGCCTATGCCAAGTCTAGGTGATCAAGGGTGTAGACTGTGGCCACCACCCTCTTTGCATTGGTCCATCACTAATCACCTCTTAATCTAAAAGGCCCATCCAAGGTTCATTTTCCCCCCTAATGCATTATATGCATCTCCACTCTAAGTGTCATCCATAGATTTTCTACAAATCTCCTCACTCAAGAGTGCTCCACATATGTCATCATAAACAAGTTTACCGCCAGGTGCACTATTGCTTATAGCAGTGCAAAACGTATCCCATGATGATGGCAAGGTGCATAGCAGCAATACTGCTTTCATTTCATTATCCATATCCATTTTTTGAGCCTGTAACTAGGAGAATATAGCATCAAACTCATTTAGATGAGCAGCAACACTATCTGTGTCCTTCATGCCAAGTTCATATAATTTTCTCATCAGATACACTTTATTTGATGCTGTCTCTTTTTCATATGTATTGCATAACTTCTTCCAAAGCTCCTATGCACTTTGATAGTCTAATATTGTAAAGTATACATTATCTGCTAGGAGCAAACGAATGGTAGATCTGGCCATTTCATCTAACTCATCCCAATCATCTTCATCCATGTAAGCAGGCTTCCTTGAAATCCCATTTACTAGCTTCCATTGCCTCCTTTGAATCAACACATCTTTAATTTGATTCTTCCATAGAGCAAAGTTTGTGCCATCAAATTTTTGGATCTCAAAATGGTCTTTGCCTTGCAATTTATAGCTCCTCCTTGGAACACTGGCACTAGACCCTGATCCACCAAATGTGCCTGAGACCTCTGATGCCATGATGGTAGAGAGCCGAATAGAATGATAATGGAGCTAGAAGAGTCCAAACACCAATGAATAAGTGTATCAAGGAGTAAATCGACCACTGTATAGTTGACAAAACCAAAAAACTGGAAAGATTTTGCCAGAGTATCCTCTACAAAATGAGTGTATGACCAATGTCAAAATATCATAAAACTACAAGTATTGATATGTTTATCTACATAGTGAATCACTGACTCCACTGCATATAATCACTTACCCAATAGAAGCCAACTAGGCTTATGAAGCACCTATGAACAACTATCATACATCTCCTATGGCGATGTTGGGTAAGTCTCGCAGCTACATCACTGAAGAGAGCCTAACATCTGGGTTTCTCCTAGTTAAGAAAACCTCACCACAAACCTCTTTAACAAATGTAAAAGGCTTTATGCAAAAAACATAACCGCTATATCAATGACCACATGGATGTACATAAGCGGTATCCACAGAAGCTTACATAGTGTATGTGTGCTCAATATATGTAGTAAAATGACACTTAAAGGCTGAATGCACAACCCAAAAACTAGCCAGCAATACCTGCAAGTGTCTGTCAACTCTGATGTTTTATGCTAAAAAACCTGCATAAATTTGCAGCGGCTTCTCCCACCAAAACTCAAAACCTTTCGAGAAACCTGTAGTTTTATGAGTGTGGCTGAAAACACAGCCCGAAAGGTTGATATTTATTGTCGGAGAAGTGCAAAGAATACTCTTCTTGATTTTCTTGGACCTGTGTGAAGAGAATTATGTGCAAAAGTTCTCCAAAATGGCTCTAAAAGAGACCCCAAACATGCTTCAAAAATAGGCTTTGAAAGCAAAGAATGAAGCTTTAAGGGACCAAAACATGTTCAAGGCAATGTTAACCTTGGTCTTTCCCCTTCTTCAAACACCAGAAGAGTGTAGCTTAGCGGCAAGAGATTGCCAATGTAAAGGGAACTCTGCGGGGAACAATACTGGGATGGGTGACCTCCCGGGATGTACCGGGAACCTCTATCTTCCCTGATCATTGAGGTCCTCCCTCGCGCGCAACCAACGGTGCCAATGGTGACTTCCGTGATTTGGGTGACAAGGTATGCTAAGGTCTATGCCTTGGTTGCTGCCTTACTCCTAAGCCTTGGGGGAGGGGGGGTTAGGTGCTCGCTTCGCTCGCACAAAAGGAACAAAGCTTTTGCATCAACAACTCTGATACCAGTGAAGTATTTCGATGATGATGCACCACAATGTGCTCTCCTTCTCAAGCTCCACGACGATATCCTCGGAGTACAAAACTGAGCTCCTAGGGCCGCACACGGTACTCGGCACAGAGGCTGCAGAATACGCAAAAAAAACACAATACATAGAGAGCACGAAGACAGACTTCTTAAGTCTTACAAATGTGGTCGAACTTACAGTTTGTGGCTGAGAAGGCCACTATATGTTTTATTCAAGAACATATACAAAGAAGTTTCTAGTGGCCATTTGGCCTTTCACATGGACACTAACGATAACATATAGGTTCCACATGATGATACAAATCATTCCATTTGTGATGCAGATTTACATGATGCACTTGTTGATGAGAGGGTTGATATAGAGGAGGCAAAAGCTATGCTTAAATGGTTGGTGCATACTTTGAGACATAGCAAATTAGATGCATCTCTGTCAGATCGTATTTGTTCAGGCTCTCATAGTGCTTCTTTTGCATTAGGTTGCTATGTAATGGCTACCTCTAGCTTTTCTGATGAGAATGATGTTGGAAACCATGTCAATAGGTCCAACCACTAGCATATCAATTGTTATTTATAAAAACTTCTACAAAAAGTCATGTTGGGTGATATGGCTAGATGAAAAGACTCCGAAATAAATAGTCTAGGTTTGTGGCCCATCAGGTGCAGCACGATGGTGAAGATTTGTTTCATGCGATAGATTTTCTTGGCACCGATTGCTTTTGAAGGAGATCATAGTTTTTGTTCGTTGTCATACTATGGCTTTGTGCCACATGGCTCCATGTGGAGCATTTTTTTATATGATGGGTAGAAAAAGGGAGATTTTTATCTCATATAGAGAAAGAGGCTCAAGTAGAGAAGACTTGACTACTCTTAATAAGAGAGCTTCTCGGGCGTGGTAGGGTGGAGAACTCATCTAATCTCTGTGTGTGGCGAGCTCGCGAAGGCGTTCAGCGATGCAAAAGAGTTAAGCGACCTTACACTGGCTAGGGTGGAGAACTAATCTAATCTTTGTGTGTGGCGAGCTCGCGAAGGCGTTCAACGATGCAAAAGAGTTAAGTGACCTTACATTGGTATCAAAGCCTTCTTATCTTGGCCATTTTCGCATGTGCAGACTATGGGGATTGAACCCCGGTGGCATGGAAAGGAGGCGAATGCCTTTTCCAATAAGCCAAGGTGCTTTGCATGCTTAGAACATCTCTTATCTACAATATGACGCATTATTCTGCCGAGTTATAGCTCACTTTTGGGAGACAAATGCTCTCTGTGTGTTGCAATGGAGCTCACGGTCACGTCTGATGCGTCAGATGAGCAGCAATAAAGTAATGGGGTCTTAACACTGGTACATTGTTATGTACTATAATAGAGATGAATCTTGGTTCTGTCGAACGTGAGAGAGACCTTGGACTCTTCCATACCGTGAAGAGCTTCATGAACTTCATGCTTTATTCCTGATAATGGCAGCTTCATTACAAAGTCATTGGTTAGGAGATGGAGCACTTGTGGGTGCGTAAATTGTGGAAGTACCATTGGTATTTTTTTCGCCTCTACCCAGAGTCGTGAGAGAATGAGGAAGACGAATCTCACCTCGCAATCGACAAGAATTTCTCCTCTACTTGATCGAGAGGATTTCTTGGACTGGATCATTGGCATGGGATTTCTCGAGAAGGGGGGATACCGCCTCAAGCACAGGTATGAAAATTTTGGTTATTTTTAAGAATTAACAGTTAAATGTCCGACTCTTTGAGAAGGGCAAGGATGGGTTTGCGCATCAAATTCTTTGAGGGAAATCATATTTATGGAGAGTATGGAGTATGTACTCTCATCTAGAGTCACGAAAATCCCTCAAAAAACAAGAAAGCATAAGCTATAAGTATCTCCAAATAGGTATGTTCATGATTTTTCACATAAATTTCAGGAGCTATTTTTGACTAATAACCATTTTGGGGAAGGGAAATGAAGCGGGATTTTTCTTGTTTTGGTAGGAAAAATCATGCACACCTATAGTCTAGTGTATTGACTTGCATGTAACATTAAGAAATCCAAAAGATACCTCAGTTTGATGGGAGTTCGAAGCTCCACAAAACTCCCTTCCATCACAGTTTGACAAAAAATTTCAGCACCTAAATCTAAGAAATTCCCATTTTGGAAGAGAGAAAAAGAGGTACAATAGCTATGGATGGATGGGAAAAAGTATATATACTGAGAGTATGGTGTATGGACTTCTTAGGTGAATCATTAGATTCATCAAAATGATAAGTTAAGGAGGAATTGTACTTCCTCAAAGACCCCTTCCCGCACTTTTTGGAACAAAATCTAGATGTTAAATGTTGCCAAACTCCACTTTTGGGAGTAAGAAAACAAACCATTTATGAGGCTTCCCATGGATTAGTGCAGACATACATGAAGTATGGTGTATGAATTACCATGGAGAAGAAAAAATCTAAGAGAAATCCACGTTTAGAGTGGATTAGAAGCTTGCTAAGAGCTCCCATTTAAGTTTTTGCATAAAAGCAAAAATCTTGATTTAGGTCTCTTTTGGGGAGCGAATTAGCATGCACTAAGGGAGGATTTGGAAAGGCAAAAATAGGCCCAAGCATCTTCATATACCACTCTCTGAGGTTATCGAGAGAGTTTTAGCATTTGCTTGATGGAAGAATGCTTTTGGGCACCCCAAAAATCACATTTTTACACTTTTCCCAGCCCCTCCAACAGTCCACTAGTTTGGCATGTCCCACTTGGAATGGCCATATCTTGAGCTAGAAAACTCCAAATTGGATGTGCTATGGCTCATCTCAAAGATCACAAGGTCTATTTTCAGTTTATCAAAAGAAATTTTGGAAAAAAAGTATTTTTTCAGGTCTGTACAGCTCTACAAAGTCTAAAGAGTTTTTGGCAACTACCTTCCAGGAGCCATATCTTTCAAACCGGGAAGGCGACTTGAGTAATTTCACTTTGAGCTCTTTGCACATGCTATATATTTCAGTTTATGAACATTTTCAGGTCCTAAAAGGATTTTTGCAAGTCTAAGGAGGGATTACAAATGCATTTTTTTGGTAAAATTGCATTGTTTTAGTAGTCATCTGACCATTCTTTATGTTTTGGGGAGTGCTCTGATGTATTCGGACACTTCAAAGTTTATGTTAGGACCTGAGGAGGAAGGTGCAGAGGTCTCAAAGCTTGTTGAGAATGATTGGATACATGCAATTCCAAAACCAAACTACTCAGGGACGTATGCTTTATGCTTTAGTCATTTTACTTTATGTTATGGCATGTTCTGTATGTACATGCATAAATTGGATTGCATATATCAAATGTTGATCATTGTTTAAATTCTAAAATATGGATCGATAGGCGAGAAGTATACTTTTTGATTGTTTGCAAGAAAGAGGATTATAGAAACTATATGGCTATGCAACTCAGAGAATGGTTGCTAGCAAATGCTTTTATGTTTTTTCAGGTTATGGAATCCATATATGAGTTTATGGCGTGCATGCCATGGGCCTGTCAAGCCCTATGTTGTTGGGTGGCCTGTGTGCCACTGAGCTTATGGTTTAAATTTTTCTGGGATTCCATTTCCTGGGGAAATGCTGTCGAAATTTTTCCTACCGCATGGCGTTATATACACACTTGCCTTTAGGTAAGAATGTTATGGCATGGTAACATGCCTTTCTGCAAACATCAATAAGATGTAGGCATGCTTCTAAGCATGTATTTGATGGACTTAGTACCATGAGAGTATTATACTTAAGGCAACTTCAGTAGTAACAGGATCCCTACACATAATCCTTATGGATTTAGAACATAGGATTGCTAAGGGAAGGAGCTACACCTTCACCATTAGTAATGTGCACAAGCAATCCTATAGGTTTTAGGAAGTTGCATATACGTTCGGGAGATACAGTTTGATAATCTCCAACACTTACTTCTACCGTTACAGACATTTCATATGCATTTTCGAGGACGAAAATGTTTTCAAGGGGAAGGAAATGTCATACTATGGCTTTGTGCCACATGGCTCCATGTGGAGCATTGTTCTATATGATGGGTAGAAAAAGGGAGATTTTTATCTCATATAGAGAAAGAGGCTCAAGTAGAGAAGACTTGACTACTCTTAATAAGAGAGCTGCTCGGGCGTGGTAGGGTGGAGAACTCATCTAATCTCTGTGTGTGGCGAGCTCGCGAAGGCGTTCAGCTATGCAAAAGAGTTAAGCGACCTTACACTGGCTAGGGCGGAGAACTCATCTAATCTTTGTGTGTGGCGAGCTCGCGAAGGCGTTCAGCGATGCAAAAGAGTTAAGCGACCTTACATTCATTGTGCTTTTCAAAGAAGCTAAATCGTATATAAGGTGGATTAGCCTCACTTGTAATACTCAATCAAGCTACACACAAGCTTTGGAGAAAATCAAGAAGGTGCTCTACAAGGAGGATCTTAGAGGAGGTGTGCTCTAGATTAGGAGTATCTAGAGGAGTTTGTTTCAGCCAACCATCAGCTATCTTGCTGAGTTACTATGAGTAACAAGTCTATTTTTGTCTCATGTATCCATTCACTAGTTTTTTATTTAGGTAAGTAAGAATTATATTTTTTTATAAAACAGTTCTAGAATGTTCATATGCTCCATATTCTTACACACAATCTTCATACCTCTTGGGCACTTTGCAAATTTATTGTATGTAGTTACTATTTGTGCCTAGATTCAGATCTTGTCCATTTTAATCATATTTAGACATTGTAATTTGACAGTGGAATATAAGTTAGTGTAGATGGGCATCCTAGCTTACCGTATACTTTGTAAATCTTGTCTATTATCTCTCTATCTCTCACTAATCATCTTTTTTAGTATTAAGGTGTATATGATAAGGTTCAAATGTTGGAAGATCCTATAAACCTATGATTATTATTATTGTGGCCCACCCCACTTCTAACATTTGGTATCATATCATAGTTTTCATACACGGTTAACAAGATGAGTAACTATAGAGTTGAGAATGAAGATAAACTTGAGGGAATGTATAATTATCCAATGTGGAGTTTTATGATGATGAATATGTTAGTATGAAAGGAATTATGGAATATTGTCAATGGCACTTATCTAAGGCCAAGACAAGTTGGAGAATAAGCTACTTCGTCTTTTAGAAGAACCCCTATTTTTATTTCTACTCAACAGGAGGTTAGCAAAGAAGAAGGAACTACTTCATCATTGAGAGTCCCTACTACTACCATATTAGTTCCTACAAAAAAGCAATCCAGATGGGATTTAAGGGATGCAAAATCACTTTCATATATTTATATGGGAGTCAAGAGGCATATTATACCTCAAATTAGGTCTTGCAGAACCTGTTGTCAGGCTTGGTTGGAGTTAGAGAATCTCTATCATAGCAAAAACCCTGCTAGGAAAGCTCATCTAAGGCGATAGCTAGCCAACATAAGGATGAAAGTTGGTGAATCAGTTCATTCACATATTTTGAAGCTTAAAGGTTTTTCATATTGTAGGTGGCTAGGTGATAAGGACTCAAGAAGAAGCACAAGTGGCTATTGTTTCTTTCTAGGAGATTGTCGTATCTCTTTGTTATCAAAGAAATAGCCTACAATCGCTACATCTTCAAGTGAAGAAGAGTATATGGCTACAGTCTTGATTCTATCTTAGAGTGCTAGACTTATGATGTGGCAATCACCAAGAACTATCCTTCACTTGCTTGAAGAGCTCAGGGAATTGTTGAAGTATATTGTGTCTAGCTTGTGATGTCCAAAAACCTCCTTTGCACTCTGTGGAAGCCTTGCTTAAGTCCGAACATCCTCCACTTTGGAGTAGAAAAAACCCTCCTTAGAATTTCATTGAAGCAAAAAGAACTTTTGAAGCCTTCAAAGTCTCCCTTTGGATGGTTGGAGAAGTTGAAGAATAATTCAAAGATATCCTCTAAGCTTCAAGGAATGAAGCAACAAGTAATGGGATTTGTGATCAACAAAAGAGGCTAAACCATTATTCTCCTCGATCTCCCTTCAAATAGTAAGAAGCAAAAGAGCAAGCTTTGCTCTCGATTTCTCTATTGTGTAGAGAATTGAAGCATTAGGGTTGTCATAGAGATAGCAAAGAGAGATATATGTGTGCATGGACTGAGAAGGCTCAGAATGAAGTTGGAAAATCCCATGTAGGGGTGTAGAAGAGCTCAAAGGCGCCAATATAATGGGGGCTTTCACATAGCTCCTCCAAACACAAGAGGGAAGAGAGCAATGAACTTAGAATCCTTCTCCTTCTCGGGTAGCTTGCAGTTGAGCATAGCCATGAATCTTTAAGGTGCAGGAAACCTTTGAGCAAGGCCATATTCACAATAAGGGTCTGTTTGCTAGCATATGTGGCCTCTACACATGAGTGGGGACAATTTCAGGGCCCAAAAAGACTACTTTTTAAATAGAGATCCTCTGATACACCTACAAATGTGCAATGGCTATAGGGTTTGAGGTCTCATCTCCATTGGGTACATGTATGATATTGGAGAAAAATCTAAAGCAGATAGTGAAAGTTAAAGCTTCTACTATGCTAGGCTATCCATGATATGACAAGATCATCATAAAAGCTCTTTTACTATGCTAGACTAGCCACAATATGACAACAGCGCCATGAAAGCTTTGATACCAATGCAATAGAGTCTCCACAATTGCAAACTCATGAATGAATGTCTACTCCCCTCCCAAACAAGCTTATATATATAGCTATTGAGGAATCAATCACTTTAATTCTAAGCCACTCTTTTAAAAAAATAGCTTTAGTTGAGAACCGCCCTTTAGAAAAGTAGCTTTAGTTGAGAACCATTATTTTCTTAATCAATCCTCACCATCCTTTCGTGGATTGATTCTCTAGAACCCTTTATCTGGAAAGGCACCAGTTAGAAAGAATGATCCACAACACTCCGGCTCATAGAGCTCTTGGGAAAAATCTTGCACCTTCCAGGATTTGAACCCAAGACTTCCTCCTTGCCCCCATTAAGACTTAACCACTAAGGTAGCTAGATTCCTTGTTTTAGAGAGCATACCTTTGCTTAAGTCTAGTCTCCAGATCTTTGGCCAAACATTGAAGTGACCAAACAATGTCCAAATTTAGGTCTATCTGAACTGATGGGACACTTAGATCATATACTTATTATAACACATGGTCTCCATTACAATTCTACCATCTCTTAAGAGACTACGGTCTTTGGCTATAGGTCATGTTTCACTGTTCTTTAGCCTACTCCATCTATAACTTCTTAACCATCAAATCAGCTATCTCTGAAATAAAGATCTTGTTGAGCTAGAGGAAGTTGAATCTTAACTCTTGGTAATTATCTAGCAACAATTGTTATGGACTCATGAATGGCCTATTTGAAGCTATGTATAAAAAGATGTTGAGTCATGCTTGACTCCCTTTTTTGAGAACTCACCAATAAAATATTCCATAAGAGCATCTAGATTTACAAATACTTCTATTGTCAATGGTTGGAATTATGAAAATGCTATGCTTACAAGGGTTAATCAAAATTTTTATCACTTGAGATGGTGGAATGTGTTGTCCTAGATCTTGAACTCTTGGCATTGGATTCACCACTTGGGGATGAAATTGCTAGTTCAGTCATTCATCAACAAGTGTTGCTTGAGCACATTGCTCTTGCAAAAAAGCGAAAGCTCAAATGGATTAGTATTTATCACCGGCCTATGTATGTTCCCTTGAAATTTGGATTCACCAAGAATATTTTTTTTCCATCCAAAGTTTGTGGATTAGGATCAGTGAAATATCTCTCAAGCTCGATGATTTCCCAAGAGGGATTTCCAACCTTGTCTTTGATTTTAGGTAGCAAGCTACGGATGTGCCTACTTTGAAACATATACAGATACACTCTCTTAGCTGATATAATTGAAGCATTATTGGAACAATATTGCATTTCGGTTAGCCAGTTCACATAAATGGCCTTCCAAATGGGATGTTTCAAGTAGTGGAGCCTAAATGCATTAGCAAGGATCATGCCCTCTTTCGGTGTGGGTGGGATTTTAGGCACTCCAATGTCTTCATCACTCGTATTGATTGGGAACACTATTTCTGTTGTATATTATTGAACAATACATTGCTAAAGTGTTATATTATTAATGTATTAATATGTTTTTGATGTTTTTGATATAGCAGCCGAAGGTTCGTGAGGAGTGTGCAAGGCGTGAAAGGGCGGACATCAATAATCCGAATAATTATTATTTATTTTGTAAATAAACTTGCGTAGAAGGTTCTATTGTTAGAAAAGTAATGGTTAGAATAAGGGTCGTTGTAGACCATAGTTTCTGTTATTGAAAGCAATGGCTTTCTGTAAAAGTTATCAACTTTTAGTTTCACGCCTGCTTTTCGAAGCCGCTCTCTTGTAACCACTCTTTTCGACATAATCAAAAGTCCTATAAATACATGCACTCTGTGGACTGTCGAAACAGAGTGCACTGGGGGGGAGATTGCACCCAATACTGCGTTCCGTCTCGTCTCTTGCTGCGTCTATTCTCTGTGTGTTTTCTGTGCCCGTAATCTCTGTATGCGCGTGAGCAAGATCCTGACAACAGTGGTATCAGAGCTCTGCACGTGTCAATACAGAGGGTTCTGTTCTCTGTTCTCTGTTCTCGATTCTGATTCCATCTCCGTCTCCATCTTCGGTTTCCGTTTCGGTTTCAGTATCAATTTCAGTTTCTGCTTCGGCTTCTGTTTCTGTTTCGGTTTCTGATTCTGATCCAGAACCAGAACCTACGTCTTCACCTACGTCTTCACCTACGTCTTCTCCTTCGGCTTACTCCAAGGCGTCGACTAAGGCAAAGAGCTTAGGCAATAACTTAGGCAATACATTGGCAACATTGGCACCCAAGGCTCCCTTGGCGATCGTTGGCTACACGCGAGGCAATTTTAATTTTTGAGTGGTAATAGAGAGGTTTAGAGTCCCTAAGGTAGGAGGATTTGAACCCACAACCTCCTACTTTTAAGGGAAGTGCTTTGACCACTCCACCATCTCTTGGAGTTGTACTCAAGTCTCTCTCTCTCTCTTACTTGTGCAAGGCGCTCGCGGCGATTTCAAGGATGGACTCAACAAAGAATTAAGTGTAACTTTAAATCCGTAGGTCGGATTGAGGCGTGTAATATACCGTTGGAAAGCTCTCGAAACGAACTTTCCAATGAGCTAACTTCGAAGTGTGAATTCGTTCAAAATCCTTGGGTGGCACTTGATTGAGTGTTCAAGATACCAAGCAAGGTTGAGAGCAAGGATCCAAGAGCACCATGGCGGATTACAGTAATTCACCTTTACCTGGAGTTTCATTCGAACAAGAGTTAGAGATTATGAACCAAGAACTTCAAGCACTTCAACAAGCCATACACGGATTTATGCTATGCTTCAATTCGACGGACGAAAAGATGGCCGCTTTGTCTTATCATGGCTATCCCTATTCAACGATTTCTTTTTCGATGGGTTATATTCAGAAAATAAGAAAATTGAGTTTGCCACCAATTATTTGGTGGGACGAGCGCAGTTATGGTGGAATGATCTTTCTCGTCGTGCAGATTGTCCATGCACCTGGAAGGCTTTTCAAGAAGAGTTTAAAGATTCATTCTTACCTTTACAGTTTACCTTACATGTTTGATAATTGTGATGTATTTACATATTGAATTTAGTCTATAGGAGCATATTACCTTTAATTTTTTGAGATTTTGTTTTACTGCTATGGAAAGATATCTCCGATCTCTTTATAGAGTGGCTATAACATATCTTTTGAGCTTCTCTTCCAAGATCAAAAGAATTTGGACTTTACCCATTCATCATCAAACAAACTTTTTTTTTTTTTATCATCTTTTCGAAGCCTCGATTCCTGAAGGCATATTGTCATGCTATTATGATAAAGGGGTGGATCATCTTCAGCACCTGCACACATCGGCAAATTATTTTGTAACCATCCATATACGTTTCTTGTCAATTTATATGCATAGTTGTCTTCTTTTTGCATCCACTTACATTTTGGACATGCATGTTTTGCATCATACATGGAATATACGCATTGTTTAAACATGGTTTGTCTTGTATGGTACATGAATTCTTATTGCAGGGACAGGTATGTATTTTATTGCAGGTTAGCGAGGAGAAAAAAATACATATGTCAGGGTGTGTAATCCCCTTTTGGTCTCTTTATGTATCATGGAAATTGTTTGTCGGAAATTTTCCGGTTTTCAAAATCACGCCGTTATGCTGCCGAAATTTTTACAAAATTCATATGCACATGCATTCAAGTATAAATTCATGATTAGAAAATTAACTATTATTTTATCATATACATATATTCATTTTTGTCATCACTTTTGGATTGCATTTTGACTTAAATCCTGTATATCATACCCCAATACATTAATGTACCAGCTCCATGAACATTTCCATGCATGTATTCTTACATGGCACATGCCTATTTTCTTTATTCAGTGATGAAACATGTGACTGGCCATCCATGTTTATTATTTTATCACTTGAGGTCAGTTACTTGTTCAACTGAGGGGCATGTTATACCTTATGTAATATGTTGAACAATGCATTGTTGGATTGTAACATGGAATATGTTAGCCAATGCATTGTTGGATTGAAATATGGAATAGCCAATGCATTGTTGGATTGTAGCCAATGCATTGTTGGATTGTAACATGGAATATGTTAGCCAATGCATTGTTGGATTGAAATATGGAATAGCCAATGCATTGTTGGATTGTAACATGAAATATGTTGGCCAATGCATTGTTGGATTCTAACAGTAAGATGGACTATGTTGAACAAGGCATTATAATTGTTAGAGTGTTGAATGATTTTATCAACTGAGGTCAGTTGCTTGTCAACTGGGAGGCATGTTGTATGTTATTGAACAATACATTGCTAAAGTGTTATATTATTAATGTATTGATATGTTTTTGATGTTTCTGATATAGCAGCCGAAGGTTCGTGAGGAGCGTGCAAGGCGTGAAAGGGCGGACATCAATAATCCGAATAATTATTATTTATTTTGTAAATAAACTTACATAGAAGGTTCTATTGTTAGAAAAGTAATGGTTAGAATAAGGGTCGTTGTAGACCACAGTTTCTGTTATTGAAAGCAATGGCTTTCTGTAAAATTTATCAACTTTTAGTTTCACGCCTGCTTTTCGAAGCCGCCCTCTTGTAACCACTCTTTTTGACGTAATCAAAAGTCCTATAAATACATGCACTCTGTGGACTGTCGAAACAGAGTGCATGGGGGGAGATTGCACTGCGTTCCGTCTCGTCTCTTGCTGCGTCTATTCTCTGTGTGTTTTCTGTGCCCGTAATCTCTGTATGCGCGTGAGCAAGATCCTGACAACAATTTCACCTTTGTAGCTTGTGTGTTCAGGTTCTAGCATCAAAATATGGAATGTTCCATCTTTGTCGTTGTAGTGGTGATCACAAAATTTGACTATGTGATGTCCGAAAACCATCTAGCAATTAGGGTTTTTAAGCTTAACCACTTGGTGATTTAGGCCATTTAGGTAGGTGCTTACCATGTGTGATTTGACATTTTCTGAGTACAAGATTATGTGATAATATCGATTTGATGGTTCCACATCATCAAGGTTGAGGAGTTATCATGCATGTACTCGCATGTAGCCATTTGGTTCCAATCAAACTCATACTCCTTGCTAGAGGAAGACTTGTGTGTGTGGTTGTGATATAGATGACTACTTCCTACCAAAGAAATGTAACTTTTGGCCAACCTTTGTTGACCTAGGTGTTTTCCAATTCTCAATTGCATATACATAATATTAAAACAAATGATTTTCAAACCTTCCAAAGGGACAATGAAGGCTTATTCAGGAAAAGTGGAAATTATTCATGATTTTGAGACAATTGTTTGTTTCCATATTTTTTTCTTTTTGAGTCATTTCACATGCTACAAAATGTTATTATCTCTTGATTGGATTATTAAATTGACACTTCAACACTAAGCCTAATTGTATTATAAGTGGAGTATCAAGGCTATGTTCAAAAGTAAGAAAATATCATAGCTCGTATTATCAGTGGGACCTTAATAATTCTAAAAATTCATGAACTAGACTTAATGTGTGTGTTTGTGCATATCAATTCCAATAAAAAGAGAATATTCACACTATGCTCAACTTTCTCTAGTCTTATCACATGCCAGATAAAAAAATAATATTCACACAATGCTCAACTTTCTCCAGTCTTCTCACAAATTGCAAAAAATAGGAATGATGCCACAAAGTGATATGTTTCCTTTTGGTTCTCCCAAAAATACAAGCTAACCTTCTTCGAACAATCAAGTAATTAATCAATGAAAATTTCACTCCCCTTACAAAGATCTCTCAAATGTGATGATGTAGTTCTCTATTTCCTTTAGTCTGATTTTTATATGTTGGGACAATATAAAGACACTCTCTATCCCTCTCTTCCCATTGTTTGATGTCTCTCCTCCAATTTTCAATTGTGATCATTAGGGCGAAAAACGGCCAAAAAAGGGCCATGTAAGGATTTCAATTAGTTGTGCTTAATCTAGATTAAAGTTTTCAAATCATTTTAAAAAATTCCGTGTACGTGCATTTAAAATGTATCTTATGCAAATTTTGAAGAGAGAGAAACTCGTGTGATAATCATGAAAAGTATGTGTGATATCTTACGCCTTGAAGTTTGTGCTCATCGGGCATTCATGAAAATTTGAATTTTCCTCTTGTTCACGGACCTATATAATGTGTGCTTATGACGTTTCGCACTTTTTTACTCTACTTTCCATTGCAGGCCTGTTTCTCTCTTTCATGTCATTTTAGACACTTATGTGTCGCTCTTCATAGCAGACCATGGAGAACCTCAACCCAAACACTATCAGTGAGCTTTCAACCAGCCAAAATCATGAGTATGCAATGACAAGAAAGGTATTCCGAAGGACGTATATAATGTGTGCTTATGACGTTTAGCACTTTTTTACTCTACTTTGCATTGCAGGCATGTTTCTCTCTTTTATGTCATTTTAGACACTTTTGCGTCACTCTTCATAGAAGACCATGGAGAACCTCAACCCAAACACTATCACTCAGCTTTCAACCAGCCAAAATCATTGTGATAAGTTCCATATCAACATTGCAGTTAGTCATGAGTATACAACGACAAGAACGGTATTTTCGCGTAGCCGCGTAGCCTAGTGGCTGTCGCCTTGAAGCTTAAGGAAGATATCCTGAGTTCAAGTCCTGGCTAGACATGTCCATGAGTTCCTCATGATGGGTGCCTCTACCTTACGAGGTTGGGTGTGCGAGTGTGTATTTCCAATTCCTTGTACCCTCTAAAAAAAAAAGGGAACGGTAATTCGAATGGCTTTTCAACCTTCTGAAGTGGATGGATTGCAGAAAGATGGTAAAAAACATATCGATATATGGGCAGATGGATCTATTTATCCAATTGATCCACAAACTGGAAGCTATCCCCTTTTTCATAATCTTCATGATCTAATTAGGTTTGTAGGAGATGGTGAGGATGGTTTACAAGGCTATCATTCAAGGCTCTGAGAGATTTCAAGAAATTATGTACAATACATAAGAAAACGCAAATCTCTACTTTCAAAAATGGGATTTCATGGTGGCGATGTTCATCTAAGAGAAGATCCAAATCTTTCACAAAATATAGGGAATGTACTACAAGATGTCTCAATGGGGGGTGGAAAAGCAAGGAGATTCTTCAACAACCATGATGGCAAACAATTAAATGCCATGTGGAATTGCTGGAAAACATTTTGTGAGTTCACGACTAATGTAAAAAGCAAATGAGAAATAGAAAAAAGGAGAATGGAGGTGTGGGTCAAACTAGATAATTTTTAAAAGATCATGAGGTAGTAGGTAACATCAAATAGCTATGTGATAGATTTCAAAAAGGTGACCACAAAGCTTATAGAAACCATCATACATGCATGGAGTGCCAAAGACATAACAAACTACTTGGTGAGTTTCAAAGATAATTTACTCAATTTATTTTTCTTTAATTGAAATAAGCATTTGATGAAACTCTTCTGTTATTCCAGCTTATTCCTCTTGCGCATGGTGCATTCTTTGCAGAAAAGGAAAGACTTGCCAAATGGAACACCCAAGGCATGGAAAATCTCATTATCAAGGAAGGGCAAGCTTCTTTAGGTGCACGAGGAAAGGAGGAGGAGTAACAAAAAGTAATGCCTCCAAAGAGCTTTTTGATTGGTCCTTTAGAAGACAATTACAAAGGATCTCATGCCAAATATTGTCATCAAAAGAATAGGACTATCACCAGACAAAAACATCATGGATCAATATCACAAAATGAAAATGATTACATTCCAAAGGAAGCCTTAATATTTGCAATTTATTTTATTTCTTTGAGAAATAAAGATGTCTATGTATGTACAGTTCAAGATGTAATAAGCTTTGAAAAGAAATATGTCTATGTATGTACATCTTTTTTGAGTCTTCTAAATGAGCTTGAATTTGGCAAATCTGCCTTCAAAGAGATTTCTGATTGATTCTTGAGAAGAAAATTACAAAAGATCTCATGAAAAATATTATCATCAAATAAATAGGACTTTCACTAGAGAAAAATAGATCATGGATCAATAAGGATTAATATTAGTACATGGATCAATTACACAAAAAAAAGATTACATCCTTCATATTTGCAATGTCTTATATCCCTTTGGGCAATAAATATGTGTATCTATGTACATTTCATGAGTAATAAGCTTTGAAAAGAAATATATTTAATCCTTCTTGAGTCTTTTGAATGAGCTTGGATCTGGCAAATCTCCTCTATATCTAAGGTACTCTTTTCTCCTGTAGCCAACAATTCTTTTAACATATGAAACCCCTGCAACCATTCCATAGCTTGAGTAACAAAGGAAGTAGCCTGCCCTTGAAGCATTGAATCTTGGGGCATATCCAAAAATTCTAAATGCAGTTGTTCTTTCAAGTAGCAAAACTCTGTATGTATTAAAGGGTATTGAAGTAAAACCCATGTATCTTGAAAGAGTCCTCAAGGAGAATAGTGCAAAACCTGGCTCTTCACTATTGTGCTTATGAATAACACAAAATAATTCTGGATTCAATTTTGGAAGATAGTGGATCACTGAATGAATATCCACCTTTGTCTTCCTTTCTCCTCTATGGTTTTCCTTGTTCCCTTTCCCCTGCCAACATAGTTGCCTTCATCCAATATAGATAACTGTGGAAAAAATAAAAAAGCCTAGGTTAGAAAAAGTCCAAGGAAACTTTTAAATTCATAGAGATAAGTGGAAACACAAGCAGAAAAAAGGCATGAGACATGACTGATTCAAGCGATTAGGGTCATCCGAGAATATCGGATGGGCCTAATTGCTTGCATCGTTCATGTTTGATTTCTCATCCTAAACTCTATAGAAACATATAATTAATGTTGAAAATAGCATTTATACACACATTAAGTTGTTATATATGGAGCATTCATTCATATAGCTAGGAATATGATACTTTTTTGGACACGACGAATCCAAGCGATTAGGCCCATCAAAGAAGCATGGATGGCCCTAATCACTTGATTTGGTCGTGTCCAAAGGAGGTCATCTTGAACCTTAGATTGCATGTGAACTTATATATCTTTATATTGGTTAAGAATTTGGAGAAAATTATGCTACCATTGCATCCGGAACATGCCAAAACCCTAAGATTGACTGTCTATTTGCATGATTTTGATACCCAGAGATCTTGATAAGCCTTTTTGTACTGGTTTCCAGACACGACTGATGCAAGCGATTAGGCCCATCCAACATTTACAGATGAGCCTAATCGCTTGCATTGGTCGTGTCCTAGATTCATGTATAAATAACCTCATCAAGACCTTTCAATATCAGAATCATGCAAATAGACAGTCAATCTTAGGGTTTTGGCACATTTCGGATGCAATGGTAGTATTAGTTTCTTGAAATTCTGAGCAAATAGTAAGATAGAGAAGTTCACATGGAATATGATGTTTAAGATGACTTCCTTTTTGTCTAAGACATCAAGGATCTTGCATAGGGAGAACATGATCGATGCAAGTGAAATAAGCTAGTCAAAGGCTAGTCAAATGCGTGTAATCGCTTGTATCGGTCGTATGAAGTATGAAGCACAAGCATGTGTCCTAGTGGAGAACACGATTGATGCAAGCAAAATAACTATGAAGGTTGAAAATGTCAAATGGTGAAGGGGACTTGTATTTATAGTCGAGGAGGACCGGGTAACGGTCACATGATGTGGACCAATAAGCGAATGCCACATGGCAAAAGAATCTTGGGAATTCCAATGACTTGATGATGTGGCCCACTCAAATGTTGCCACGTGGCATTGTACATTGGGATTTGTAACGGCTAGATGACATGGACCAATCAGAAGCTACCACGTGTCACCAACTATCAACTCATTCTAGAGACCTATTTAAGCTCCTCTATTCACTTTTTTTCATTTTTTTATGAACTCCTTGCTAGCGCCGAGTTGCCATTACCTTCGCGTTTTTTACATGCTTTTCAAAACTTTCCATAGACCACATTTTGTTTGAGGTATGATGGATCACAAAAATCTTGTACACGACTGATCCAAGCGATTAGGGGCATCAGGAAGATATAGATGCCCCTAATTGCTTGGATCAGTCGCATTCATTCATATAGCTAGGAATATGATACTTGTTTGGACACCACCAATCTAAGTGATTAGGCCCATCAAAGAAGCTTGGATGGCCCTAATCGCTTGAATTGGTCGTGTCCAAAGGAGGTCATGTTGAACCTTAGATTGCATGTGAACTTTTATATTTTGTTATTGGTTAAGAATTTGGAGAAAATTATGCTACCATTGCGTCCGGAACGTCCAAAATCCTAAGATTGACTGTCTATTTGCATGATTTTGATACCCAAAGGTCTTGATAAGGCTTTTTGTACTGATTTCCAGACACGACCGATGCAAGCGATTAGGCCCATCCAACATTTCCAGATGAGCCTAATTGCTTGCATTGGTCGTGTCCCAGATTCATGTATAAAAAAGCTCATCAAGACCTCTCAGTATGAGAATCATGTAAATAGACAGTCAATCTTAGGGTTTTGGCACATTCCGGATGCAATGGTAGTAGTAGTTTCTTGAAATTCTGAGCAAATAGTAAGATAGAGAAGTTCACATGGAATATGAGGTTTAAGATCACAACGTGGTAAGTGCAAAGTGTAAGCCTTACCATACATTTTGTTTGTGTTCTATTTTAAAGCCTTGCCATCCATTTTGAATTTAAGTTTACCTTGTAGTGTTGCTAAGCTTCTGAATGCATATTGATCAAAACTTTCCAATAATTCCTAAATTGAATGATGAAAAAAAGGTTTGGATACATTCAAATACATGTGCCACTACCTAAAGACAACACCTCATGTGGCTGGAGAGTGATTGCAAATACAATAAGGTTCTTGGAAAGAAGGTTCTACAATCTTGAGTTAAACTTGTCAGACTATCCAGATGCATGGGTGAAACATTATATTCTTTGAATGTAAGATTGTAATCTAATGTGTAACCAACATATGTTGGAAGAGTTATTTTTGTATGAGTTGTACGTAATTATGCCAGTTCGGAAGATGGTCATTGTAACTATATTTATATGCCTTGAGTGATCTAATGTTGAATTGATCCTCTTGAGAACTAAGCAAAAGTGACTTCATTGCATGGTTCAAGAAAAATTGAATCCTATCATCAAAATGTATATTATGTGTGTTTTTTGCTTTATTCTTGTTGAAAAGTCAAATGTGAAGAGGATAGAGAAGTTTTTATGACACGAACGATACAAGCAATACGGGCAATCGGAGAATTTCAGATGGCCCGTATCACTTGCATCGGTCGTGTCATCCAAGATTTTCCATTGTCATACCATCCAAGCTTTTCCATTGTCTAATGTGCACCTTGGATAGACTCAAATACTTAAATTGGAACTACTTATTGAAAAGTAAAAGTATTGTTCATCTAGAATTTACTCATATGTAGTTCCTGTATAGTCATTGCCCCATTGAAACCTCATCAGAATGTTGAAATTAAACAAAAGAAATGCCTATAAGAATATAGTCCATAAAAAGCTATAATTGAAGTGATATATTGAGTCACATTCTTAGTTACCATCCTGCAAAGGAAAATCAATGGAAGTATGGAAAAAGGTTCTAAGGGAAGATATATTATGTAAGAACTTCTTGGTTTATATTCTTGAGTCACCTAGAATTTACTCATGCAAGTTCCTTTATAATCATTGCACAATAGAAACCTCATCAAAATCTTGAAATTAAACAAAAAAATTCCAATATGAATATAGTCCATAAAAAGACATAATTGAAGTGATGTAATTAGTCACATTCTTAGTCACCATCTTGCAAAGAAAAATCAATGGAAGTTTGAAAAAAAGCTTCTTAAAGAAGGAGACTTGTTACAATCTAAACGGTTGGAACTTAATCACCCTGGGTGGCAAGCAAGTTATGCAAGATAATGTTTTCTCTGATCTAATGTTAACTATTGCATCATCAATTGAGAATCTCAAATGTGATGATGCCTCACCAAGGTATTCTAGGAGTTCCCTTACATTTGTGAGTTTCCAATTTGCTGTGACAATTATTTTCCTAGATTGAAAATCTGGATGAATTAGTACTTCTAACTCAAATTCTCGATAGCTCTCCTCTAAGTCCAAGGCTATCCAGAGTCCAAGCCTTCCTTTCCACCTTCTGTTGAATGATCAGGAGCATCTTGATGTAATAAAGAGATGCAAGGAGCAGATAGATGTACAAGATTTCCATAAGAGCTCCTCCTTGATGGCACTTGATAATCTGCAAAATGGACAAATAAATCTATGCGATTGAAAAATTGAAAAAATTTGTCTACATACATAAGTTCTGCATATTCACTCTAGATGTTCTTGTTAAACATTCAAAAGGTTGCCACTCCAGAATATTGGAAGGAGAAATATCTGCAATATGAAAACATTTATGTTGTTATACAAAAACAATTGAAATGATAGAAAAGCATTGTAAAACTTCACTCATAGTACAAAGGCAATTGGAGATGATTTTCTAGAACAAGATCCTTAGCGTTGTACACATGTACTCTTGCAAACCAACAACATCTCTTCAATTTGAAACTAAGTATATGTCCCCTCCAATGGTTTCTTGTGTCATTAGTTTTAATGTGCTTGACTTTATGGGCACCTCTACAGCTAGGAAGCTTAGTTACTCATTCATTTAACTTCACAGAAAGAGGTTTCCACAAAGAATCCTCTCTTCTGTTGTAAACCTTACATGCGGTTACACGATTGGAAGGACGACAAGAAGAAAAAGCCATTAGAATCGAGAAGAAGAAGAATGCTCAAAGCTAGAAAACGACATTCACAAACTTTGCCAGTATTTATAGATAAAAAGGCTTTGTACACGTGGAAACTTTTGATTTGATGTAAACCCTGTCGCCGAATGACCGTGAAATTTCGTGAACCCAAAAATATTTCGTATCTTCAAAAGTCATTTCTTTCTTGGAACTTTAAAAATATGCATTGTGTGGTGTGCAAAAATATCTTTTTTTGCATCAAACCAAAAAATTGTACACTGAATCCAAGAATCTTCATCACTTTCGCGGTGCTTTTAGAGCATATTGTCTTAAAAAAATAATTTCTTCATATGGTTGAAGGAGACAGCAATGTTATATTCTTGTACACATGGAAAGACTCTATTTGTCAATTTCCTTAATCCGTCATTAGCAAACAGCCCCTTTTCGGCCGTTTTTCGCCCTAATGTGATGGGATCTATGTATGATCTAACCTTTGTGTCACTTAATAATCCCTACGCCACTTCCCATAAGGAGATTGAATATTCCAAACTTACATGCCTAGTAGTACCTCTTCTGCAATTTTTGAATTTGTGTACTCAGATCAGCCATGGTGCTTGGGACTCTTAATGCTCCCCCTTTATATGATAGAGGTTTAAAGAATAAGTAGTATACCTTCTTTCAAACCTACAAGTTCATTGAATCCTTTGATATTGTCTTTGTTGATGAATACTCCCGCTTTCCTCAATGGTTCCTCAAAGCTTGTCTTTTCTTCACTTCAAAATTGAAACCTATTGTTCATCTCTTCAATGCTCAAAGTTCATCTTTGATACCATTGAAGGAGAATTTGAACTCTTAATAGCAGCAAAAGCACAATGAACCATCTCCAACATCTCACTATTAGCTACCTTAATGAGCCAAAATCTTGATTTCTATCGAATCACTGAGAAATGGTTCCCTTGAGTTTGCATACTTGAACTAGATTTTAAAGTCTTCCAAACAATCTTTGAATCACTTTGATTGGATTCTAAAAGGTCTCTCCAAGATAGACAATTTATGTAGTGTATGTGTACACACAAGTTCAAGTTAGAAACTAACTTTGCAGAGATGTAATCCAAAAGCTCTAGTGCTCAATGGACACAAGATGAGGAAGTAAACAAGCACAAATAAATTATATCAATGATCCTTGAACTAATAGAGATCGCATAAGAGAAAGAACCTATCAACCATAGCCACTTACAAAGAAATGTGTATGAGAATATAGCCACCAATATGTGGAGATAAGCAATAAGGGGATCAACTTAAGTTAGCAAGGGGGTAGCTTAAAGAAATGAAACAGTGATGAAAAGATTAAGCAAGTTGAAGAAATATTGAATCATTTGGATGTGATACATATATAGATGTGGCAATCCTTCATGGTTGATTGAGCTATAAGTCCACCTAAAACTAATCCTAAATTTTCTCATTCAAAGTTGGTTGGACTTCAGCTAGTTAGGAATCATATCACGACTCAAATTTTATTGTCATACTTGAGCTTGCAAATAGGCTTGAAATCTAACAACCTCATCATTGGCTACATGGCAAGCAGGTTGAAGCCTCGTATGCATCTCATATGAGCATCCCTATGAGGGAAGTCATCTGAGAGAAAGCTTGTTTTTAAGATAATCATATCATACTTATGAAACATCAGTTTATTAGAATCATGGGAGTTTTATTATAGTTTTGGAATTCATATTTTATTTAGTGTATCTCTATGGATCAGAGATGTAATCCATTTGTATGTGATTGTGGAAATTGTTTCCTTTTGAGGAATTTTCTTCTATGGCTACAAATAAAAGTTCTCACCATTAGTACCTTCTTCCATTGGAGTATATCTCCACACATATTGTCCATACATGTGTTAGGGATTATAGAGAGGATGGCTCCATTAGGGTATGTGGTTTTTTTAGATATGTATAGAGGGAAAATTTACTTGAAATTTTTTTCTATCCATTTATCTCTTTTAGTGGAAAGGAGAGGGGAATAAATTTCACTTCATGCACTCTTCCTTACACGAATAGAAAAAGTAAATATTATTGTTTGAAGGGGGCAAATATATGTTACTCATATAAATTTGATAGCTTTTGTTGTAGGGAATATATGTAGTTTACTCTAAGAATATAAAAAGAAATTAAGCGTGGTCGATTGAGAAATCACTATTCCTCCTTGGCAAACAGATCGCTAATTGTAAGAAATCCCCCCCTTGTTTAGGCATCATCAAGTGCTCCCTACAACAATCTTAAACCCATGTGGGCCTGAATGAGGGTGATGAGAGGGTGACTAACCTTCTTTGTAATGCCATCTAAACTCTGTAAAAGCTACCCCCGCTTTGTGGGATTCGGGGGATCCCATGGGCACTTGTCCCCTTCTCTTGTACTTTTCTTTTCCTTTAATTAATTCAAGTCCGTGAGAGTAGGCTAAGGCCGAACTTCCTTTATTAAAAAAAAAAGGATTTATCTCTAGAGGGAATAAAAGTAACTTAATCCTAAAGAAAATATACTAGAGAGAATTTATCTCTCAAGTTGCCTGTCTAGGAGTGGTATTATCCTATTAGGCAAAATTGGAGATTAGATATTCATAGGGGTAAAATTGAATCCCACCTAAAAACTTAAAAAAAAAGTTGTTAAATCTTTATCCATTGATGGGCTTTGTTTAGTCTAGGAGCTATAATAACTGACACTAGTGAGTTTAAAAATAGAGTGATTACTTATCACTTTGATAGAAGATTTCTAGGAGATAATGATAGATCTAACAAATAAGATCTTCATTTATTGGTAATTTGGCCGTTGACATTATAGCCTAGCGACATTAGGAAGATTGGATCTTAATCTCATCTATATCTTTTTAGCTAAGAACTTGCATGTGTCAAATAAACTCTTCCAATGGATCTACTCCAAATTTTATCTAGATATCAAATAAAAAAATTATTGGGCAATGGAATGCAAAGATTTCATCGTGTAACCAATAATTTTCTATACATGAATGTGTTTGTCAAATTTTCCTACTAGGCATGCGCAAGGCTATTTAAGTCAAACCAATACTTGTGAGTACAATCAAGTTCTAGGAATACCTAGTGTGGTATGATTGCAAGTCTATCATATGCTTCTAGAGAGGTTTCAAATCACCAAAGTTATGGGCCTTGATTTTGATACACAAAGCTTGCATGGTTTGTTGTCTCCAAAGGATTGTACATATCATTCAAATTATTACACCATACAAGTACAAAAGAAAAAATACATCACATTATGCAAACTTGAATCGCTTTGATGATACTTAATGAGATGGTATAGTTGAGAAGATAGATGTACATGGAAGATAGTGACCATTTTTCAACAATGATTTCCCATTTTTTTAGTTATCTTCTTAAGAGACTTCTTAAGGGGAGGACCCAAGAGAAGCACCATAGGAAGATAACCAACTATCTGTCGTTTATGGAGTTCAACTATTTTGGAACCCTTTACTAAACATTAAAATACCTATTTTGAGGAAAAGAATGGACTAAAGGGATAGGAAATGTTCTAATGTGAAGGGCCACAAGAATTATGAGAGCACAACTTAAATTAATGGTGATGATGGGCTAAAAAATAGAATGTAGAATTATATACATAGACAGATCCTTCGGAAGTTGGGACTTGATCATTGGTTACATGTAAGGGAGGCATAACCTCATACGCGTCTCATGTAGCCATCCTTTAAGGAGACTCATCTCATACTGGAATTCTTTTAAAAAGGTTGATTGTAAATTTGGAGATTTCCCTTCTATGTAAAATCACCCTAGGCCAAGAGGCTGTACTTTCAATTAATATGTTAGAATGATGGAATAAAACAAAAGAAACCTCCAAAAAACATCATGTTCCAAAAAACTTCAATGGTAGATCTCATTTTTTCTGATAGTTACTTCTCAACCTTGTGGGCCCTATGCCAATGTAATGTTTTCAAGTACATTTGAACCAATTACGTTCCAGCACTCTTTCTCAAATGTCACCTTCAGGCAATCTAACCCCTGCTTCTTGGGATGCGGAGGTCCCATAGACTATATCCCTTCACCTATACAATTGTTCTTTCAATCAATTTCAAGCTATAAGACAGAGAAGTCTTATACAATCTCTTTTTTTTTTTAATCTCTGCTCAGAATATGTGATCTCAAGGTTGTATTTTGCTCAGATCATGTAAACTCAAGGCAGGATTCACTCCAAATTAGTGGCAATGAAAAGCTTGGAGAATGTCAATTTCTTTTCTCCTCCACACTGAACACTTATCATGGCAGGCTCTATCATGCAGATTACAGGTTCATAAATCTGCTTGATCTTCGCCTTCGAGGAGCTCAAGCTTGCAATGTCATCGCCTTCGAGGAGCTCAAGCTTACTTGATCGCCTATGAGGAGCTCAAACTTGCAATGTCATCGCACAGTACTAAGGCTGGTCTCACATAAATGCGGTGGAAAACACATATGCATTGGCTACGTTGCAGAAATGTGAGCTCAAGGTTGCAGAAATGTGAGCTCAAGGTTGTACTATGCTTGATCATGTGAGCTCAAGGCAGGATTCACTGCAGAGTGGTGGCAGAAATGTGAGCTCAAGGTTGTATTATGCTCGGATCATGTGAGCTCAAGGCAGGATTCACTGCAGAGTGGTGGCAATGGAAAGCTTGAAGAGTATCGACTCCCATTTTCCTCCATTCTGAACATTTATCTGGCAGGCTCTATCATGCAAAGTTCATATATCTGCTTGACGTTCGCCTTCGAGGAGCTTAAGCTTGCAATGTCATCGCCTTCGAGGAGCTCAATCTTGCACGATCGCCTACGAGGTGCTCAAACTTACATGCCATCGCATAGTACTAAGTCAGGTCTCACATGAAAGTGGTGGAAAACACATATACATTGGCTATGTTCCATTGTGTAAACAGAACGGATTAGGCATAGTACGTTGATGAAAACGGCAAGCGAAGATAGAGTCAGAGAGTTGAAAGACAGAGAAAGAAGAATCATGGACGCTCTCATTAGAAATAATGTACAGAAATGGTGGTACATTCGACAAGGTGCATTGATGCTTGATCTATTTGCCGGGAGTGAACTGTGTGGCGTAAGCCCAAGCATTGTTGACTGTAGGATCAGCCAAGTGGTCGGACAGATTTTCGATGGGTCCCTTGCCAGTGACAATGGCCTGCACGAAGAAGCCGAACATGGAAAACATAGCCAGACGACCATTCTTCAGTTCTTTCACTTTCAGCTCCGCGAATGCTTCTGGATCGTCCGCCAGACCCAAGGGGTCGAAGGAGCCCCCGGGGTAGAGGGGATCCTCCACCTCCCCGAGTGGTCCGCCTGCAACGCGGTAGCCCTCAACAGCTCCCATGAGGATGACCTGACATGCCCAGATTGCTAAGATGCTTTGGGCGTGAATGAGGCTCGGATTGCCGAGGTAATCGAGACCACCATCAGCAAAAATCTGAGAACCTGCCTTAAACCACACAGCTTCACCGAACTTCACGCCGTTCTTGGCTAGCAGCTCCGGGGTCACGCAACCAAGAGCTCCAAGCATAGCCCACCTTGCGTGGATGACCTCCAGCTCGCGGTTCTTGGCGAAAGTTTCCGGATCCGCTGAGAGGCCAGCAGTGTCCCACCCGTAGTCCCCTGGAAACTCACCGGTCAGGTAGGATGGAGGACTGCCTGAGAATGGACCAAGGTAAAGGGGACGATCTGGACCATACCTGCAAAATACATGACCGTGCATCATTCACTGGATGTGATCAGATACGCACACGGATGCTCACGGGAGATCAGGGATATTGATGTTCATTTCAATGACGTCTCACTACGAATGTACATGTTAATGTGACAGATCAGACATCGAACGATCAAGCCATGAGATATGGCGAACCACTACTAAGCGCCTTCTATCTCGCTTCCTAGATAGTACAACCCAGAGCGTTCTGGCTTGCAGATGAGAACCCAAGCTCCATAAGTCAAATGAAACCCTCGCAGGGGCATCATCGACCCAGAGAGATTGCGAAGACATACCAGATGCTGCCGGAGGGAGCAGACTTCTTTGGTGCCATCATCTGCACACGGGCTTCACCAGCTCCGACCTTACGGGAGAGCTCATTTGCGGGCTTCAGCTGTTGTCCGACGAACGTTGCTGTCGAAAGGGAAGCAGTAGAAGCCGCCATGATGATTTTCGTATTTGATGCGTGGAAGCGCGACAAGCCTCAAGGGATGAAGAGGGAAATGCAATGTTCGCCTGCTTCTCACTGAAGCTTTGAATTGCTTTATATATAGAGGAACCTTTCCACTCCGGCATCTCCTGATTGGGATGCCAGCTTTTCCTTCAATCTCAGCCTCTTCTTCCACTGGATAATATCTGCAATCTGATTCGAAGTCCAGGGATTCTTCCCACCCACTTCGGAGATTGTTGTGATTTTGCATTTTGTCGACCAGCCTCTCATATGGTTTTTTTTCTTCAAAAGGAAGTTTGGCAATAGCCTACTCTCTCAAACTTGAATCAATAGAAAGAACAACTCTCAATGGGCCTAGGGCATCTATGGGACCCCTCGAATCCCACAAACCAGCAGTTGCTTTGCTAGAAAACATCAGAAAGAAGGTTGATAACCCTTTCGTCCCCCTCATGGGGGCCCACTTTCTTTTAGTCGTATTGCTCTCCAGGGAAAACAACTCTATGATGTCTAAAAGGTAGGAGTTCGTTGCAATTGGAAATTATTTCGCCTAGCAAGAAAAGATATTTCCTAATCGACCATTCTTTAGGAGGAATACCAAACTTGGTGGCACACCTCTATTTCTAGATCTTCCAGAGGCTCTCACCTCCTATAGCATTCCATAGTGCTTAGGAGCAACTGATCACTTCACCCAATTACGCTTGCTTCTAGTTGGTTTGTCCCTATAGCAACATGATTCTCCCAAGGGCCCACCAAATCAAAATTGACTTGGGGCAAGAAAAGAAGAGATATCCCAAGTCCTCATTGCCATGAAGGCATCATTTACAGCATGGAGGGGCTCCACAAATTTTGTTAGCTTTTACATTGGTCCTAATTCGTTGGTGGAGGATTCCCTGCAATATGCACCATTCTTCATAGTTCACTGTCTTAGCCACATCAATGTCCTCAAATCTAATCCACTCGCATGTTTTGGGACTACAGAGGTGCTTCCATAAATGAAAACCTTTGTTCCAAAGCTTCCTAGTTTTTTGAAGGTTCCAAGACTCGACACCTGATAGGGAATGAGATGGAGTAAATTTTTCTAATACTGGTTTCCCATTTCCAATCTTCATTGATCTTGATAGACTGTTTCACCTTGTTCCAATTCCTCCATAGGGATCAAACTAAGCTCAAACCTCTGGGAGACACCTAATAGGGGAAGAACAAAAGAGTGAGAAGATCTAGACCCTTCCACCCTTCAAGGCCCACAAGCCTAAGAGTGTTGTTATTTCAAAAAATCAGTTTGGCCCAATAGGCATCCTTGTTGTTCAATGCTTTAATTATCCTCACTAGCTTATTGACCATTCCTTCAATGTCTCAAATAGCCAAACCACCTTGGTCTTTTTGGCTTATGCAAGTAGCCCATTTAATATGGGGGGACACCCCTTCTATTAGGGTCTCCCGTCGAGAGAAAGTTTCTGCAAATTCTTTCCAATTTGATAATCTCTTTGTCCTTTAGTTTCCAACAACAGAGAAAGTAAATAATCAACGAAAAAAGGAATGTATTATATATAGATGCATTTGTGTCATCAACAAAGAGTTTCATGATCATTTGGTCTTGATTGAGAGAAGAATAATACCTAAATGTTCATGATGTTTAACAAGGCAGTTGAGACCATCAATAACACTGCAAAGAGAAGAGGGGCCAAGGGGCAACGTTGCCTGATAGAACATTTTAATCGAATAGCTTGAGAAAGTTGGCCATTGATGTTTATCTGAGCTGACACATTTCCCAGAAATGTTGAGATCATCTTAATGAATTTATGGCTACAACCCAGGTCTTTCAGAGATTGGAGAATGAAGTCCCACTTGAGTCTATCATAAGCTTTGTCGAACCCAATCTTAAAGAAGAGAACATCTTGAGCAGACTCTTTAACAAAGACTAGACCTTCCCAAACATCAATGACAGCCTCAAGGATAGACCTCCCCTTGATGAACCCTTTTTTATCCTCATTGATCTAATTTTGTAAGTGACAAGCAATTCAATTAGCAATAACTTTAGCAAGGATCTTGTAACCTATTTGTAACATCATAATTGGATGCAAAATTTTAGTCTTTTTTGCTTCCTTTTTTGTGAATAAGCTTGATAATTCCATCATTGAGACATTCAGGTAGCTTACCAAAAGAAAGGGCCTTCCACCACACCATACATAATAGAGTAATCACCATGTGCTTGAAGGTCTTAAAAAATTCATTGGTGAGGCATCTAGGCCCCGTCTTTTGCCATTAAGAAGTGAATTAATAACCTCAAGAATCTCATCATCCGAAATGGAAGCTTCAAGAAGAGGCTTCATATTTTGTGGAATTTTTTTGTTCTATCTCTAGAGATAACCGCCATGCAATCATGCTTGTGAAGAGAAAGATGCATAGAAACCCCCATAAGCTGGGTATAATGATTGACAATCAATGTACTATTTTCTTCATCCATCTTGCACTCAACCCCATTGATGTTCATCATGAAAGGGATCGGTTCCTTGGATTGCTTCTTCTTAAGGAGGCCACACATATGTTTAGTAGGTTTTTCTACCTTTCGTATCCACCAATCTTTAAAGTATACCTCTAGATTCTTTCTTTGAATTTCTTCTTTGTACCTTCGCATGCTTCTAATTTTTCAGAGCCCTATCTAGCATTGAGAGTGGCCTATGTTTACTTCTTCCTCAAGATGCCTAAGCCTTTGATAAAGATTTTCCCTTCTAGCACGATGAATGTTTTGTAGATTCTTGTGAGTCATGACCAAGATGTGTCGTGTCTACATGACCTCCATCCTCCAGCACTTGGTCAGCAAGGTGTAGGTGGCAAAAGCTTAATTCCAACCAACATTTATCTCCTGCTAGATCGAGTGGAAAGAGAAGGTAGTCATATTGACATGAAACCAAGGGGCTTTCTTGAGATTGGTGATTGGCTTGACGATAAACGCAATTGGGTAGTGATTAGAGACAACAAGGTCCACACATTGAGAGAGGGAGGGGGGCCCAATTATTGATTATATTCTATGAAATATAGCTCTTGTCAAGTATAGCTTTCCTCAAGTCGATTCCAGATTGGCCAAGAGAAACTAGCCTCTTCTTTGATCTCCACCATATCCATGTTGAATTGTGTTGGAGTTTGAGGTTTGTGGAACCACACGAACAACACAAGGAAGAAGAAGAAGCTTGGAGCACAACGCACAATACAGAATGTATTACCAAGTGAATGTACAAAGATAAGTGCCCATTAGGGTTATAGGTGTATATACAAGTCAGGGGAAAAAAACCTCCTAAAAAGGGGAAAAAGTGCCCTGATAGTCCTAGCCTATTCTGTTACGACATGATTGCTCCTACTTCATCTACATTTGTATCGGCATGAGTGCATCTCCATTTTGTATCCAGGAGGCACTCCATTTCTAGTCTATTTCCATTTTATATTGTATTTCCTTTGTATTGGGTACCTTGCCATGTGCTTCTACCAGTTGTATTCATTCTCCTTTCAGGAGACTTATCCCACATATGATGTACTTTTGAGAGCCCCTCCCAAATCTATATAAGGAGGGCCTCTCCCCTCATTTGTACTTGGTTAGAAGCTTGAGGAGCCTACTCCATGCTCTTGGCAAGCTCATTTCTAATCCACATGAGTTTACCCATTTCATGGTCTACTCATTTTGTGTCTCACACATTCTTTGTTTTGTGAGAGTACTTTACTTTTCATTTTGCTTCCACGTGCGTACTCTCTACATATTCACACATGTCACTACCAAAATGTATCAACAAATCCCTCCTATGAGTGATGTAGTGAACAAGGACCTAGCACTCATGTATAAGGAAGTGCCAAGCTATGTGGAAAGAGATCAATCTACAAAAGGAATTTTGTACATAAGTCGTGAAGCCTTAGGGACTTGTGTCGATGAGACTGTACCTCAATCACCCCACAAGTGCATATAGTGGTATATTAATACATGTTTAATTATCAATCCGAGAGATTAGACGTACCAAGTGTAAGAAGACATGTGCACACATGATGGGAAGTGAAGTATCAATGTTACAATGCATGTTTTTGTCTCTGCTACCTCAACTCACTATTTCTCTGAAAATGCATGTCACGATACCAGTTACAACAATAAACACAAATTTGAACTTTTCTCTCATCTACAAACTCCAAATATGGTCAATAATGGGTTTATCTTGAAGCTCTTGAGCAGATAATTCTTCATTGAGTGTTTTGAATTGATTCCTCTCTATCAAAGATTTATCATAGTCATTATCTGCGTCCATGAGTTGTTGTTGTGTATCCATGGCAGTCTGTATCATTTGCTTTATGATTGGCTTTAATTGTGCCACATCCACGTTGAGATAGGTTTTTGGTATGCTTGGTTCTTCACATGTCTTTCCCCTTTACCATCTTGTTATGTGGTTGTTTGATTTGTAACTAGATTTGAGGTTCTTCTTCTTATGTGAAGTAGATTTAGTAGCACTTCCTTGAAATGTTGCATCCAAAGGTGAATGGTTCTTGTGTATTGGGGTGAATGGTTCTTGTGTGTCCATTTCTTCTTGTAGTTTCTCTTCCTTTGGAGTCTTCATTGTAGCCGTCTGACCGTCGAGATAAGTTTTTCTGTCTTGAAGCCTTGTAGTGTCATTCATCTTTAATGTGTGTACATCCGCTTTTTCTTTTTTCTTCACTTTGTGTCCATCTCCAAGTGTTGCATCTAGAATTTGGTATGGTTTTTTGCTCTCTACTTCAATCGAATCCATGACATGATTTATTTCATCCCATTTACCATATCATTTGATTCACTTATAATGTACACATTCATAGGTTATGGTTCATGTTCTTCTTGAACTTCTAATGAGGAGATGTAATTAACTAATGCCAATTCTCTATATCTATGGAACTTTGTCAGTCTCTTTCCTAAGAGAGATGCTGTTTGAGTTTGATGATAATGGTGTCCTTGAATTGGCAGATTGATCTGTCCTTCCATGAACTTGTGAGTTTCTTGCATGGCTTCTTTCAATTCCTCTTCGGTGATAGGCTTGGACTGTTCAATTTTGGTTCTTGGAAGTATATGTGCCCTTTTTGATGAAGAAGTGGCTTCTTCGGACTTTAATGCTTCTCTTAATCTCTTTGCACCTCTCATCATTGGTTGAGAGCTTGTTCCTGCTTCATTGGTTACCTTTTCTCTTTCTCGGCACTGTGGCTGGATTCACATACTTCCCCATTTCAGCAAAGGATGGTATCTCTTTGAGATATTCCCGAATTCCAGAGCCATACTTCCGTTCAAAAACTTCTTTTAACCCCATTCTTTCTTGGCCTCGAACAAATGTTCTTGTATATAGGGTGTCAGGTTTATCTTGTTGCCGATCTGTTTGGTGGCATGAGATAATAGTTGCAGTATTATTTTTTGTGGTGTTTGTGTATCTATGCATAGCAGGAAAGCAAAAAAGTTGATGCACGAGTCGAACTTCTTCTTCAATGTCCACACGATTTATATCCACAAATGTACAAGTTTTAGTTCCATGGCTTTCAGTTTTTAGATCCATGGCCCCATCCTTGACCCATCCGAATGCTTCTTTGATAAGCTCATGTGTGAATTGTATAGTTACCCATTCTCCTTCTACATCAAGAACCTTCACTTTTGGTACTGATGGTTTGTCTAGGGTTGGCTTAATGGTCCTCATGGCTTGAGTACATCTCTGGAAATCTGGCTTATAGATTGGTAACTCGAAATACTTATATATTCCAACTTTTTTCATCACATTCACCATCGTTGGAAGCTCATGTAAGACCTTGAAGTCTTGGGACATTAGCGGGAAGATGTGGTCAATATCCATTATCTTGACAGTCAACAAGAATAAATGCTCTCCTGTTGGTTGGTCTTCTCGGAACCAATGTCATTTGGCTTTTGTCACACTCTATATCATAAATTTAAGCACTTCCTCTTTAATTTTTGCTTCAGAGTCTTCGGAAGCCATTTGCACTCATAATAAAGTACAGAGTCAATTTCAGAAGGAAACCAATTCCATGTGTGGAGGTGTAGTTCATTAATGTGTCGGTTTTTGCCACTCCCTACCTGCTTGCATAAGTAAGTAAGGTACCTTAAACTGCTTTAGTTTTAGTTTTTAATCTTGAAAGAAAATAAGAAATTAGTTTATAGCCGAAGCATTTATTTATATACACCGGATGATCATTCCTATGCCTGTAGAAGCTAAGTACTATTCCGGTTATGGAAATGTGCACCACTATGTTTATGGAAGAAGTTATGTGTCAAATTTGTGGCCTTGTAATGTGACCCTATCATGCATACTTTGGATGCAATTGATCCTTTATGAGTGCAAGTAGAGTCTTCCTGAGTCTTTTCTTCAGTTCCTTCTTGCTTCTTGGGTATCCATGTCCACTTTGTAGTTTGTGCTTGTGACAAGATCCTCTTTTGCATTCCTTGTCCTTTGCTCTTGAATGTGGTCTTTGACTTATTCCCGTTGTTGGATTGGGTTTCGCATGTCATGATCCTTCGGGGTTTTCTTCGATCCTTGACTATTGCTTTTGCTTTATTCCACTGGTATGAAATCTCCTTAAGTTTTTCTATCTCATGATTTGCTGCACTTTAGACTGCCTTCGAGATCCACATGCATTGCTGAGATTTTTGGGCCTCCACCAATGATTTTGGAAGCCATACACGAAGAAGTCTTGGTTTATCCCTTTGCAATGGCGAATAGTGGTTGCTTTGTTTGGTTCCTACCATATGGTCGATCTATTCCTACATTGAATTGGCATGTTGAGGCAATTGGTCCTTAGGTACCCATTGTAAATGGATGTGGTGTTCGTATAGTAGACAACCATGTTGGTTTCCTTTGTATAGTGTTGATAGGTTGAGAACAAATGTCCTCACTATTTCTCTCGGGCTCAGGTCTCATGGGAGAAGTGATCACACAATCATGCAATACTTCCCTATTTGTAGGAAAATCTAGATTAGGGCACTCCTTATACACATCTGTTCTTGAATCTTCTTATTTTTTCTTCTTTGAGTTCTCTTCCTTAGGTAAGATTGTACTAAGGGTTTGGGGTAGTCTAGCTTCCAGAAGACTAAAGACTTCTTTGTGCCCTATCTTGGCCGATATGTATCCTTGTGTAAGGTGTATACTGACTTCATTCCCAAAGATACAGTCATCATAAGATCATATGTTCAATTAGGTCTTCATCCTTGCATACCAAAAATCTTTGCTTCATGGTGGAATTTCCTAGATGAAGAGACATTAGGACTTCTCCTACACATTCGATGGTTTGACCTCCTATTCCTATCATATATGCTTTAGTGGGACTCATGGTCATTTTGAGGTGAGTGGTTAACAACACTCTCATGCAACTTAGTGCGGCTCTTGTGTCAATCAACCTAGGTTTAAGTATGATCGAGAGATATTATTGCTAGCCTTGTTTGCATTTCCTACTTGGTAGTTTGCCATGGGTATAAGTTCCTCTCCCTGTATATATCATTCTTCTCGTTGCCTCATCCACTCTTTCTGTTTCCTGATTCGCTCTAGGGCTTGCATTTGAGCTTCTTCTCTAATCCTTTCTTCTTCCTTCTTCCAATTCTGCACTCCCAAAAGTTGTGCTAACATGTTATCAGATAATGGTTCCATATATCTTTTGACTCTACATCCACTGATGTAGTTGGGAAGTATGTCTCCATCTAATGTGGCTAAGTTTACTACTCAACTTGTCGAAATTCGATTTATCAATAATAGTCCATATCCTCACTACTGCAATTTCTTTGCATGTTGTTTCAATGTGTATACCAATACCAAATTTCCTTCCTTTAAGCCCTTATCCTTAATATGTGCATCATAATATGCTTTTTGCCTCCTTTTACCCACATAAATTCTTGCTACAGCTTGTAGTCTTGTTTCATGCAGTTTCCTATTTTGGTCCAATTGTTGAGATACGTCATGACTGGTCCAATCGTATTGTTGTGCTACACATAGGGTAGGCACTAAAAAATCAATTGGTAGAATTTTGTTATGTCCGTATACTAAATTAAAAGGTGTAATTCCTATGGCAATTTTGTAAGCCACACGGAAGGCCCAAATCGCATGATCCAATTGTTTGTCCCAATCATACCTCCCATTGTTGACTATTTTGGTCAACATTGTGCACAATACCGTATTGGAACTTTTCGCCTGACCATTAGCTTGGGGGTGGTAAGGGGCTGATTTTTTGTGAATCACTAGGAATTCATTCATCAGTGATTCTATTACTTCGTTGATGAATTGTGTTCCCCTATCGATCACTATTTCTATTGGTAATCCAAAGCAAGTAAAGATATTCTCAAAGAGAAATTTAGTCGTAGTTTGTGTGTCATTTTTCCTCGTTGCTTTCACTTCTACCCATTTTGTTAGATAATGTATGGCCACTATTATATATTTAACATGTGATCCCTTGGTTGGAGGATTTATAGGTCCTATGAAATCAATACCCCATTTTGAAAAAGCTCTTGTGCAGATCATGGGTTTTAGAGGCATATCATCTCTTCTTATAAGATACTTAGTTCTTTGGCACACCTCGTAGCTTTGTACATAGGTTTCAACATCCATGTGTAGAGTTGGCCACCACAAGCCTACAGAGAGAATCATTTTTATAGTACTTTTAGCTGAAAAATATCCTCCTGTGACACCTGCATGTGCCATCTCTAAAATGGGTAAATATTCTCCTTCATGAACACATAGTCGTAGCTGATTGTCCTTTCCCCTTTTGAATAATTGCTTTCCAATTATTGTGTAGTCCTTACTCATCTCCTCTAGGGTTTTCTTTGTTACTAGATTAGCTCTTTCCTCATGCTTGTGTGTTTTCAAGAATTTTTCCAGTGCCTTACTCCAGGTTGGTGCTATTGTAGAGAATTGTAAAGATGCATGGTCCTCTGGATTATTCTCTTGGCATTCTACAGCTAATGTGTTCGTGTACGTCCTTTGGCATGTCTAGCTAGTATATGCCCAATCTCTTCAATTCTGTTAATGTGCCATAGACTCCTTTATGAATTTTCCATTGATTCACATAAGCTTGCTCCAATAGATTTTTCTGTTCAGCTTCTTCGACACATCTTCATAATACATCGTTCGGCTCTTTGTAGTACAAACTCCCTGTTATAATATGTAAATTACGTGATTGTAAGAATTCCTTTCTGGTATCTCTGTTGATCCTATGGTGTGGTCCATGTGTGAGGATTGGTATTAACTTTTCCGCCCATTTCAGACACACTTCCTAATTGAACAGATATGTATGTGTTAGGTCATTAGCCACTTTATTGGGTGGTTCCCCATGTGTCATTCGAGATAGATGATCCGCTCTTACATGAGTATTTCCTTTTTTGACTACTACTTCAAAATCAAACTCCATCGGTAATAGGAACCATCTCACTAGTCTTCCCGTATTACAAGGCTTATTGACCAGATACAATAATGCTTGATGGTCGATAAAGAACTTGAATTTGTTGGCAAGGAGGTAATGTCAAAATTGCTTGACTACATACACCATTCCTAAACCTTTTCTTTTGGTAGTGGTATAGTTTCTCTCTACCTGGTTTAACTGTCTTCTAGCATATGCGATAGGATGATCTAACTTTTCTTCATCTGTTGGTTGAGCTAGTATGCATCCTATTGCATAATTAGATGCGTCCACGTGAATATGGAATGGTTTATTCCAATTGGGTATCTTCAAGATAGGAGCTGAACTTAATCGTCGTTTCAATTCGTTAAATGCCTTTTCACAATCTTCAGTCCAAGTGAATTGTGTCAATAACCCATATAGAGGTTTAGCGATTATAGCGTGCATGTGGATAAATCTACGATAGCACCCACAATGACCCATAAAGGCTTGTACTTCTTTCGCATTTTTAGGTCTAGGTAAGTCTAAAATCACTCTAATCTTAGCTTTGTCTATGGAGATTCCATTCTTTGATACAATATGTCCCAAGAGCTTTCCTTGTCTTACCATAAAGATGCACTTTTCTGGGTTCAAGCATACTTGATATTGTTAGCATTTTTCAAATATCCTCCTTAGTTTTGGAATATGTTCACTTCTCTGACTGGAATAAGTGCACAAAACATCTACATATTCTTCCATATTCTTCCATAAAAATTCCTTGAACACATGACACATCAATCTTTGGAATGTTGCAGGGGCATTGGTGAGCCCGAATGGCATCACTCTAAAAGCATATACTCCCCATTCAGTGGCAAAGGTTGTCTTATGTTGGTCCTATGTAGCAATGGCTACTTGGTTATAACCCGAGAATCCATCAAAGAAGCTATATAATTCCTTGCCTAGAACTCTTTCCAATACATGGTTAGTGATTGGTAATGGGTAACTATCACGGATAGTAGTTACGTTCACTTTTTTAAAGTTAATACAGACTCTTAATTTTCCATTCTTTTTTGTTACTACAACTAAACGTGACACCCATTCTATGTGCTCTATCTCATAAACGAAGCCTACTGCTAACAATTTATCGATCTCCTCTTTAATCTTTGCCAAATAAACATCATTGTATGTGTATGGGCATTGCTTCAAGGTTTTTGCATCTAGTGTCATTGGAATTCTATGGGAACAAATGGATGGATCTACTCCCTTGAGGTCTTTGTAGGTCCATGCAAATACATCCCTAAATTCCCTAATTAGTTCTATTAATTCTTGTTCTTTGTCCACAAATACATGTTTTCCAATGTAGGTACATCTCTCTTCCTCTTCTTTCATGCAAGCTATAATCACTTTCTTAGTTTTTCCCTTATTATCGTAAGCTTCTCCATCTCTGACTTCCATTTTGGGCATTTGAATAGCTATTTTTTGCTCTTTTACTTCGTATCTCTTAAAATGTTTTGGAACTTCAAAATAATCTAGCGGTTACTCTGCCTTATCTAACAGTTCCTCATTGTCCTATCTCGCCTAAGTTTCTTCTATCGTGAACACCTTAGGTGTTCCTTCTTCTTTGTTTGCCTGGATTGCTTCTAAATACCATTCCTCTGAATCGAATTCCGGTTCCATTTCTATACTTTCATAGTACTCCCTCCATTCTTTTTCTAGTACTTCTCTTGCTTCCACTTCCTACAAGATTAGCATGTATAGATTTACATCATAACCTTCTTCGTCTACGCACTCATCATGGTTAATACTTCCTCATTTACACACACATCTAAGGTCGCTAAGATCTCCATTCATCCATGTGGTTCGAATGCTTCATCTAGGAAAATTTGAGGCATATACAATGGATCATTTATGGGTCGGTAATTGTGATGTCCCATTGGCCACAACTGAGTTTTGTTTTCTTCTCGTTTTGCCTCTTTGCACATCAATGATTGAGCATCTTTGTGCATCCATGATTGATCACTAGATCTTGTGCTATGAATTGACAAATCATCTGCCTCTTTATGTATGGGATTCCATTGTCGTGGGGGCACATCCCTATATGAATGTATGCAAATTCATCTTTGTGGCTGCCCCTTGGTGTTGCAAATACAATGTGTCTCTTCCCCACTCTTGTACTACTCAGAGTTGTCTCATAAAAGGTCATCCTAAGATCATTTCATAATTGTTGGCTTTTCCAAATTGGCATATAGCTAGAGTATGTTCGAACTCTACTCCGCAGGTAGCCAGCTTAATCTGCTCCAATATTCCTAGGGGTCTTTCTATGTGACCATCTGCTAGTTGAAGCTTCATGCGCATTGGTCATAGGGCTGATTTTCCTCATTTTTCTCAAATCTCTTTTGTGGATACGCCTACACCCGCTCCATGTCTAAGATGGCTTTAGTCATATATCCATTAAAGTGATGGGTAGGCACGTATTTCCTTCATCTCCCTCACTAAATTCTCCAACTTTATCAATTGGGATTTGCATGGTTGATGGAGCTTTAACTTCTTTCTTTTCCTTCGTAGGTTCTCCAATGTCTATTCTCGTGTTTGGCTAACTTCCTCCACAATTGTGGCTTGACGTGTAGCAATTCTTCTATTGTCAATAAGCATTGTATTTTGGTTTTCTTGAGTTCTACTAAATTGTGTGATGTCTTATCGTGAGACCTTTCTTCCTTGCCCCAGATAGTGGGAGCATGGAATACTACTGACCTTTCTCGTATTCTCCCATATAATTTTGTAACGTGGAAATGTTGTGCAATTCTTCCCTATTTCTATCTAAAACAGACACTTCTTTGTATGATTCCTCTAAATTTGGTATCGGGTGATTTTCCAAAGTGTCTATTTCAAGGTGGTGATGAATTCTCATTCTTTTTCCATCATTCTTCTTGGATCTTGGCCTACAAGTCTTGTGGCCAATTGGCCTCTAGTTTTGGAATTACAAGAATCTCTTTGTCCTCGTTACTCTGCTAGCCTTTTTCACTATTTTCCTCTTTTGATGCCTTTACTTGTTTTTAACTGTTATTTTCTAGACATTCATTGAATTGGCTTTCATATATTCTTGTTTTTGGAAGGAGTGGGGTAGTATTTTCTAGTGTGGTCTGAGCTATCTCTATGAGCTTCTGGCATATTGCCAATCTCTCCTTCTCTAGCTCTCCTTGTGGGTAGAGTTTCTCATGTTGCTCTATGTTTGGTCCGATTGTGATTTTGGACTGAGAAGACTTTATCCACATGTCCAAGTCTTCTGGCACTAGATCTACTAGAATTGATCCTGGTTTGGCTAAACTTGATGCTTGAACAGTCAGTTGGGCGTTTCCTTGCATTTTTGCTTCTTGAGGTTTCTTACTTTCCTTTGCAGCTTTCTCATTCTCTTCATTTTTCTTCTTCAGCCATTTATTCCTGAGTTTTTCTCTTCTAGTCTTCCACCTTTATGTCTTCTTTGTTTGGTTAGTTTCTATGAGATTTTTGAATCCTCCACTATCTGGATCTTAGACCCTAAACTTTTATACATTTCAAGTCCAAAGTCCATTTCTTTCACTACTTGTCCTTTGGCTTGGGCTCGAGTAATCGCTTTTAGTGGCACTATGTATTCTTTATCATTTTGAGATGATTCGATAACTTCTATTACATTGATCTGGGTAGTGTTATGAACCTTATTGGGGTTTTTTTAGCAATGTCTAAATAGATGCTCCTTGCCACAATCATTGCAATATCCTTCCCATGTCCTAGGGGGTGGTGGATTGTAAGGCAACATACATTCTCGTATGAAGTGATCTCCACCACATCGATAGCATGGTTCCCTTGGCATAGGTGGTCTAATAGGTGGTCTCATTGGGGCTGGTGCTTTAGGTGCATTATACATCAGGTTCGCATACTCTGATCCATAAGAATTGTAATACCCTTCATAACCATAATATTGTTGTTTGTAGGTTTGGTCGTACTCTCTCGGACTGGCCTCATAAGGATAATATTCTCCCTAGGTATGCTCATATCCCTAATTTGTCACTTTTGCACTAGCCAACGGTGTAGCTCGTACTATAGCTCTTTCCAAATTTTCCTCCGATTGAGTATATTTGATTGGCACTACATTCTGGGGATGGGGTGGTTGTTGTTCTAAAATAGGTTGTAGTTATCCATATCCTCCTTGCTCATATGGTTTGGGTGCTCCCTATGGTACTGGATAAGGGTTCTATTGAGGAGCCTCTCTGCCTTGTTCCCTAGCAGGATATCCATAAGGTCAGTATTGAGGTTGATTCATTGGTCTTGGTTGTTTATTAAATGCGCAATTCTCAGTAGTGTGGTTGGTGTATTTCTGCTCGATATGATAATAGAGATTGGGTCCTTGAGGTGGCTGCCTATTGTATGGGTAAGGTTGTTGCAAACCTAAACCTCCTCTCGTGCAGGCATGGGATGGGTGGTCTCCACCACACTGGTTGCATCTCCTCAGCATTGGCATTCTCATTGGGGGATTCTGATAGTTTCTATGTTCGTGTACCCCTAATTTGTTAGCCACCAATTTTGCTAACTCCTCCACATTACTAGAACTAGACGTCACAGTATTCCTAGTATCTTCTGATTTAGTGGAGCTTTGTTTATTTTTGAGGTCATCCACTAGGTTGTCTTCTAAGTCAATGCATTCTTGAAGACACTCGCTCAATGTCTGCAATCATTTTATGTAGACTAAGCTTCTCAATGTCCCGTTAGTCAATCCATCTAGAAATAGGGATATCATCTTTTGTTGTGATGGCCTCTCCATTATTGGGCATCTGTCAACATATTGGTTAAATCTTCAAGCCGTTGATTTTACTGTTTCATTTGGGGCTTATTTGAAGCTATGAATCAAAGATGACGAGTTGTGCTTAATCCCTCACTTGGTGAGCTCCCCAATAAACTCCTGGAAGAATTCTTCAATGTTACCGAAGCCATTTGGATCCAAGGGTTGCAACTAGGTTAAGGTTGTTCCCGTGAGGGTTAGCTCAAAGGATTCGTATTACAAAAAAAAGTCATCCGCTCGCAACACTTGCTTGAATTCAGTGATATGGTCATAAGGCTCTCCCATGCCATCATAATGATTTCTCATGCATTTAGAGACTTGTATTGGCCTCAGCCTTCTCACTAGCTCTGGGGGTCTAATCATTATAGGAATTGCTGGTCTAAGTGGATGCATTCCTGGTCCTATACCTAGTTGTGGCCTTGGCCTAATGGGTGGTTTATTCATATTTCCTATTCCTGAATTGGTTTGGTTGTGTGAATGTACTCTTGGCATAAAGAATTGAACATGTGTTCAACTAGGGATGCTTCGTTGACTCCTTTGGCCTGACATGGTGTTATCCATTACTTGATGGGGTCCAAAAGGGTTTTGCGAGGTAGTTGCGTGCTCTCGAGGAGGGAATACGGGCAACCCCATGTATTTCAATCTAGACCTATCGACTTCGTCCACCGGCCAATATCTCCTTTGATTTTGGTCCATGTACATGATTCTAGACTCATCGTCTGGATCCTTCAACTCATATGTAGTTATTGGGCTTACTTCTTCTCCTCTTGTAGGTGAGTCAGTTTGTAAAAGCAGTTTTGACCCATGGATCAAATACACATCCAACAGATAATCGTCTTGAGGTATTAGGTCCCCTCTCAAGACTTGAGTCACTACGGACTTGCCCCTTGGGGTAGTCACCATGTTTCCATTATAAGATCTCTTTGAAGCTCCTTGTCCCTCTAGTTCCCCTCTATCATTGGTCTGGTTAGGATTTTTAGTCACTACATAAATTTGACCTAACGTGTCCATATAAACTCCTCCTTCTTGGAACTATTTCTAACTAAGTAGAGTTTACCATTCGTGCCACACACCTATTTATGCCATCAAGGTAAATAGGTATTCCTTGTAGGTTGGTGGACCTGTACTGTAAGGAGGTCTGGTATTATCCCTCTATGGTGGACATAAAGCTCTCACTCGAAAGTGAACCGTGCATGTCCTCTGAGGCCATGGGTAGTTCCTTCTCTAAGTCACTTGATGCGTCTGAGTAGACCGATTGATGGCTTGCATGAGTTGCACTTCCTATGGATGAAATGACACTTCTTCGACTACTTAGTACCCTTCTTGAACTTAAGTTCACTCACCTGTTAAGTCTATTTCTTCCCTCTTCTTTCCTTTAGTTTTGTGTTAGATTTCTCAGAGTTTCATTTCAGTCTGTCTAGATTTCACAATGCAGGATACTGCTTTAGGTGATACCAATGACGAAAAACACAATACTAGATAGGCACGATACGATACCTCAGTTTCCTCGATGCGATACCACTATAGACGATACCTCTTGGATGATACAATACTACTGTTACAGCGATACGATACTAGTAGTGGACATGATATGATACTTTAGTTTCACATGATATGATACTTTAGTTTCACATGATATGATACTTTAGTTTCACATGATATGATACTACTGAGCAAGGCGATACGATACTAGATCTACTCATGATACAACACCTCTGTCAGGTCACAATATGATACCAAACTTACGATACGATACTACTACAAAAAATGATACGATACCAAGTCCTACACGATACGATACCTCTATCTGGATGATACTTCACTCTTGATGATACGATACCAGTAGAGAACCGTGATACGATACCACAAGAGAGATGATATGATGCCACTTAAGAATCGCAATCGCTATACCTCAACCCGATGATACATGATACTGTGACAATATCATGATACCTCAAGGGAGGCACTCACGATACAATACTTTGGCGAGTATCATGATACTAGGAAATTTTGGTATCGTGATACCAAAACTCAACCGATCACGATACTACATCCAAAAGTGACAAAATTAATTTTTTTTGTGCAATTTGTTTGTTTCTCTCTCCTATTCACTCTTAGACCACTAGGAAACTAAAAAACTCACTCTAACCCTTATGTCCTACCCCGCGATACCGTATATGTGTTCAACCATGTCTGTGAGTGTGTTTTTGATATTCCAAGCTTGCAAGACTCGAGTTCTCACCTTTAAGATTGTGTTTCCTTAGTCTTGACCTTAGCACCTCTTTTATCTATGAGCTCTCCATGATATGATCTCTGCGATACCAATCGCTATTCTCCATGATACTTTCTCAAGACAAGTGACTGAGAAATGAATATTTTTTGGGTTTTATAGCATTGGCTGACCAAGTGCCTGAACTGAACTGGACTAAAAAAAAAATTCTTCTTTTTCTTTTTGAATTTCCTGGTAGAAACTTATCTATCCTATCTAGAAGATAATATTTAAATACCTCTTCAAAAGTCTAGAAGTATTGATATTATAAAATCATAAGGCATGAATAATAGCTTGATCAATGAACAAACAATTAGAAAATGTCCTTCTAAGTCTAATAGTTGAAGAATCTAAAACTAATAAGGCATACTTCCAACATATTAGGAATCTTCATGATGTCTCTTATATTCTGACACAATTTTTAGGAAGATCTTTTGTTTTGGGTAGATAGTAGAAGGTAGTTGATTCATTGCTTGCTGATTGCACACTTACTCTTTAATTTGAAAGAATTCTTGGATGTCTTTGTAGGTAAGGATCCAAAACTTCGAAGTTCTTCTTGAAGTTTACCACATTTTCTAATATTTCCTTCTCCCATGGAGCACCATTTAATTTTGTTGGGATCATTTCTTAAACCTTCAATGATATACATCAACTTGGAATATAGTAGCTTCCCAACTATATTCATATGGTATAATCTAAGCTCCTCTTTGAGGATAGAATCTAGAGGTGGAATAGAATATAACATATTGATTACCTTAGTAAGTTCTAATTTTTCTAATACATTGCCTACAAGAAATTCTTGTTCATAATTTAAGATACACTTCATTCATATTTTGTACACATATTACCTCTTCGGTTCATTTTTCTAGGTCCAGAAATGGTTTATCTTTGTTGTGCATACCTACACTAGAAAATAGGGTTCTTATTCTTCTTATAGTTCTTCTTCCTAGCTTACTATATTGTTATCTATGGAATGAGGAAGGGACATCCATGGTGCTTAAAAATCTTCTACTTTTGTAGATTCCTCCTCTTGGTCTCTCAATTAATTATGTAATTCTTTGACCAAATTGCAATATTTAAGAATGGTATCTTAAACATCCTCCACTTGTGTGACCAAATGTGAGATCTATTTAGCTTACACCCCTTGGCTCTTAACTACCAACATAAAGGAGATAAAGAAGAGAGCTCTCACACACTCATACAAAGAGAGGCGCACACACATAGATTGAGGCAAGGAAGAATGAACTTCTTCTTCTTCTATAACATAAATAAAACATACAAGAATGACATAATACAACAATAAGACCAATACAATATGAATTATTTTGATGGTGATGCACCATAGTGCGCTCTACTTCTCTAGAGCTCCACGATGATATCCTCAAAGTAGAAAACCAAGCTCCAAGCACCACACACGATACTCTGCATAGAGGCTGTAGAATATGCAGAAAACAAAGTATGCAAGGAGCACAAACACGGACTTCTTAGATGTTACAGATGCGATCGAACTTATAGTCTGTGGCTGACCAGGCCACTATATGTTTTATTAAAGAGCATATACAAAGAAGTGTTCGGTGACCATTTGGCCTTTCACATGGACACTAACGGTAATTGATAACAATCGTTAACAATCTCCCACTAAAGGCCAATATGGCCAAAGTAACTATGGGAGAAAAATAGAGAATGATAAAGAATACCTGAGCGTAAGTATAGAAACTATACCTCCCATCTAATAGGCATGTTACACAATATACAAGTGAATGTGTACGATCATGAATCAAGTAACCCCCATCAAGTGACAACAATGTCAAAAGCTATCATGAGGTAGAGCTTTAGTCAAAGCATCTGCAACATTATCTCGAGTATGAACCTTCTCAAGAATAATGCACTCAGTGGCTAGGCAATCTCTAATGAAGTGATACCTCACCTCAATGTGCTTGGTCTTTTCATGATAGACAAGATTCTTAGCCAAAGCAATGGCACTCTAACTATCACTGAGCAAACGAGGTACATGCTGATGTAGGCCCATATCACAAGCAAGAGGAGAAAGCCACAATGCTTCCTTACATGCCTCACTTGTTGCAACGTACTCTACTTCTGTGGTGGAAACAATTGTACATTCTTGAAGATGAGATCTCCAAGAGATAACACCTCCAACAAAATGAAAAATGTACCTTGATCTAGACTTACGATTGTCTACACAACTAGCATAGTGAGAATTTGTGTAATCAATAATAGATGCTTTCCCTCTACCTAAGCACAAACACTTGTCCTTAGTCCCACTAAAATATCTTAAAATCATTTTGACCACTTCCCAATGTTTCTTGCCAGGATTAGACATATATCTGCTCACAACTCCCATTGCAATTGCAATGTCTGGTCTTGTAGCTACCGTAGCATACATTAGACTAGCAACATCAAACTGATAAGGAATTTTGTTCATGAATTCCTTTTTGTCATCTAATTTTGGGAAATCATCCTTGCTCAATTTCACATATGTGGGTAAAGGTGTACTCAATGCCTTGTGAAATACATATTGAACTTGTGAAATACCTTAGATATGTATTCACTTTGAGACAAGTATACGGATCTTTTACTCCTATATGAAGTAATGTGCATGCCAAGAATATGTTTGGCATCCCTCAAATCCTTCATATCAAATGTCTAACTCAACTTCTTATTGAGAATCAACAATTCATAAGAGGACTTCCTAGCAATCAACATATCATCGACATAAAGTATCAAGCATATCAAGCTACCATTTGAGCATCTTTTTGTGTAGAGACAATGATCCTCATTGCTTCGAGAATAGCCTTGAGATTTCATAAAAGCATCAAACTTTTGGTACCATTGTCTAGGGGATTGTTTAAGTCCATATAAGCTCTTCTTGATCTTACAAACTAGACTTTCTTTGCCAGGAACTACATAACCCTCTGGTTGTTCCATATAGATCTCATCTGTAAGATCTCCATGCAAGAAAGAAATTTTCACATCCATTTGGACTCTTTCTAAGTCCTCCATTGCAACAAATCCAAGCAACATGTGCATGGTAGTCATCTTGACCACTAGAGAGAAGATTTCCTCAAAATAAACACCATGTTGTTGCTTAAAACCCTTTGCAACAAGATGTGCTTTATACTTTGGAGAAGCATTATCTAATGTGAATTTCAGCTTATATACCCATTTACATGGTCAAGGTTTCCTACTCTTTGGCAAAGGTACTAAATCGCAAGTACCATTCTTGTGAATAGAATCCAACTCACTCTTCATGGCATGCTCCCACTTGACATGATCCATTTTCTGCATACCCTCTTTGTAGCAAGAAGGCTCACTAGCATCTATTAGCATAACAAAATCCAAACCTGGAACATGTCTATCAGGTGGATGTGAGACATGTGTAAAGCATCTCAATGATTGCTAAAAGGAACATTTGCAGACTGATCTGATTGGACATTCTCTTGAACATCCTTATGTGTAGCATTTTTATGCATGCTACTTGGAGGAGTAGTATCCTTAAACACCACTCTTCTCACTTCAACCTCGTTAATGGGTTTTTTATGCATTAGACGCATTGAAAATGACATTACTACTTTTGATTACCAATCGTGATTCAAGATCCCCTAAGCGATATCCAAATTGTCCTTCTCGATCATATCCAAGAAAAATGCATTTCTTATGACTTATGGTCCAACTTTTGTCCATGATTCTTTGGTATATAAACATATTCTTCACATCCAAAAACTTGAAGATGATCATAATATGGCGGTTTCCCTATCCATAACTCTTGTGCCACTTTCAGACCTTTGGCAGTACTAGGTGAAAGGTTAATCACATGAACTGCAGTCTATATTGCTTCTGCCCAAAAGCCTTGTGAAAGATTTGCATGATGCAACATAGAAACTACTCTATCCTAAATAGTTCTATTCATCCTTTGATCTACACCATTTTGTACTAGGGTATAAGGAGTGTAAACTCTCTATGAATTCCTCTAGACTGGAAGAAAAGGCTGAATTCATGAATACCTGAGTGTAAGTATAAAAACTCATGTATTATTTATCATTCTTTATTTGTCTCCCATATTTACTTTGGCCATATTGGCCTTTAGTGGGATATTGTTACTGATTGTTACTGTTAGTGTCCATGTGAAAGGCCAAATGGCCACTAGACACTTCTTTGTATATGTTCTTTAATAAAACATATAGTGGCCTGGTCAGCCACAGACTATAAGTTCGATCGCATTTGTAACACCTAAGAAGTCTGTGTTTGTGCTCCTTGCATACTGTGTTTTTTGCATATTCTACAGCCTCTGTGCAGAGTACCATGTGTGGCACTTGGAGATCGATTTTCTACTCTCAGGATATCATCATGGAGCTCTGATACCTGTGAAGTATTTTGATGGTGATGCACCACAGTGTGCTCTCCTTCTCTAGAGCTCCACGATGATATCCTGAGAGTAGAAAACCAAGCTCCAAGTGCCGCACACGATACTCTACACAAAGGCTGCAGAATATGTAGAAAACACAGTACGCAGGTAGCACGAAAACAGACTTCTTAGGTGTTACAAATGTGATCAAACTTATAGTCTGTGGCTAACGAGGCCACTATATGTTTTATTAAAGAACATATACAAAGAAGTTTCTTATGGCCATTTTGCCTTTCACATGGACACTAACAATAACAATCGGTAACTAAAGTGTAGTACATAAAAAAAAACCTAATGTCCACGAATGAGTGAGTTGTCAAGAAAAGAAATGGCCATAAATCGGAGTAGATAAATCTGGTAGAGCTCACTAAGAGTGTCCTTTACATATATTGGCATAACTACTACATGTCAGAGATGAGAAAGTGGTACATGTCATCCTCGATCATCACATGTTGAGCTTGATATCTCAATACTACCCATCAAGTTCAATGTCATGTCTTGTAATTCAAGCATCTTTCAAGACTTCTCGAGCTTTTCTCCTCCAAGTGCATTATTGAAAATATCAAAAACTTGCTCATTTGTCTTCACATAAACAAGATCAATATCACCCGCTGATACCTTTTCTTTGATTGAGTGATAATGTAGCCTAATATGATTAGTTCTAGCATGAGAAATAGGATTTTGTGCTAATTGGATGATGCTAAGATGATAGAGTTTTGCATAACATCCTAAATCTACAAGTAAAATCTCTAGCCATGATGCTTCACATGCTGCCATCGTAGCACCTTTATAGTCAGCCTGTGTACTTGAAAATTCATCAATAGGTTGCTTCTTAATGCTCCATGTGGCAGTTGCATTCCCAAGTAAGAATAGAAATCTGCTAGTAGATCTTCTATCTTGAATACTATCAGCCCAATTTGCATTGGTGCATCCATGAACCTACAATGATGCACCAACTTTATAAAACAATGCATACTCCAAAGTAGCACTCACATAATGTAGAGTGCCTCTCAAAGCATCGAAATGTGGTTTATTGGGAGCTTGCATAAAGTGACTTTGAAGTCCTATAGTGTAGCTTTGATTGGGTCTTGTAATTGTGAGATATGTCAAACTTCCCATAATTTTTGTATACATAGTAGCATTTTCCAATGCTTCACTTGATGTAGTATCCAACTTCAAATTTTGATCTAATGGCATAGAAATTGGTTTACAAACATCCATACCATACTTTTGCAACATACTCAATGCATATTGCCTTTGGGACATCCATATACCTATTTTTGTATGTATAAACTCAATGCCCAAAAAATAGTGCAGCACACCAAGGTAATTTATGTCAAAATCCTGCATAGGGAGTTGCCTTACCTGTTTAATGATTTCTTCATTATCACCACCTACAATCAAGTCATCAACAAAAATAGCCACAATAATGATGCCAACATCACCCCTCCTTCTATAAAATGAGTGATCTACATCACACGTATAAAATCCAATGGAGGTTTAATAATGTGTGATCCTTGCATGCCAAGCACGAGGGGCTTGTTTAAGCCCATACAAAGCCTTTTGCAAATTGCAAACATATTCTACATGCTTTGAATCCTCATATCCTTGCGATTGGTCCATGTATAGTTCTTCCTACAACTCACCATGTAAGAAAACATTCTTCACATTCATATGCAAAGTCCATCCTTTTGATGTAGCCAATGCAACATGTGCTCTAATCATAGCCATTTTAGCTACAAGGCTCAAAGTTTCCTCATAATCAATGCCATATGTTTGTGCATATCATTATGCTACCAATTATGCTTTATATTTGTTATGCTACCATCAACAATATGCTTTACCATATAAACCCTTTTACTACCTATGGGTCTTTTTCTTGTGGCAATGGAAGAAGCTTCCATGTTTCATTTCCATAAAATGAAGCCATATCCTCATCCATAACTTTCTCCCAATATGCATTTCCAATTGCATCTACAAAACAAGAAGGTTTAGCATCTTGTATTACCTTAGTCATGTAGGCACAATGATGAGCCAAGTAACTATCGTACATTAATCATCGCATTGAATTCCGCATCCTCCCATATCTTCTTAGTGTTGGGTCACTTCTTCTTGTTGTATCATATGCATATGCCCTTCTTACTCCTCGAGTCTTCATAGAGGGCAATCTAAGTTCCTTAGTCATGTAGGCACAATGATGAGCCAAGTAACTAAGGTTTAGCATCTTGTATTACCTTAGTCATGTAGGCACAATGATGAGCCAAGTAACTATCGTACATTAATCATCGCATTGAATTCTGCATCCTCCCAGATCTTCTAAGTGTTGGGTCACTTCTTCTTGTTGTATCATATGCATATGCCCTTCTTACTCCTCGAGTCTTCATAGAGGGCAATCTAAGTTCCTCATTAAGGCTCTTTTCTAAACCCTTTGATTCTCCATCAATGTCTTCAAACCCTATAGATGTTTTATTACTACTAGTAACCTTTTATTTACCTTTCTTCTTCGATGAATTTTCTAGACTGAAATTTCTAGGCAATCTTCCACTCTAGGGGTTTGAGTTGGGACTATTGCTTAGTGACATATCAAGTCCACTTAGAACTTGACATTTTGCATTCGCATTTTCATCATTTCCTTTTTCATTTGATTCAAGATTAAGTCCTTATTTGGCATCTACATAGAAGCTTGGCATTTCATAAAACACCACATCTTTGCTTCCGAGCTATATTCATGTGGTATAATCTAAGCTCCTCTTTGAGGATATAATCTAGAGGTGGAATAGAATAGAATATATTGATTATCTTTCTAGGATCTAATGTTTCCACCATCTTGGCTATAAGAAATTATTATTCAAAATGTAAGATATACTTCATTCATATCTTGTACAAATATTACCTCTTCAGTGCATTTTTCTAGACTCTCAAACACTTTATCTTTCTTGTTTATATCTGGACTAAAAAATGTGGTTCTTGTTCTTCCTATAGTTCTTCTTCCTAGCTTATTATGTTGTGATCTATGGAATGAGGAGGGGATGTCCATGGTGCTTAAAAATCTTCTAATTTTGTAGATTCCTCCTCTTGGTCTCCCAATAAGTTGTGTGATTCTTTGACCCATTTGCAATATTTAAGATTGGTATCTTGAACATCCTCCACTTGTGTGACCAAATGTGATATCTATTTAGCTACACCTTGGCTTTTAACTTGGTTGTGAGCTAAGCTCGATGTTCTACTTGTACTACTCCTAGACCCCATTAGGGCAAAAAATGCCAAAAAAGGAGTTGTTTGCTAATGAAGGATTAAGAAAATTGACAAATAGAATATGTCCATGTGTACAAAAATATAACATTCTTGTCTCCTTTAATCCTACAAAAAAGTACGTTTTCTTTAAAAGAAACATGCCTTAAAAGTGCCGCTAATGTGATGGAATTTCTCGTATTTAGTGAACAATTTTTTGTTTTCATATGAAAATAGATATTTTGCACACCACACAATGCAAGTATTTAAATTTCCAAGAGAGAAATGATTTTTGAAGATACGAAATATTTTTGGGTTCACAAAATTCTATGATATTTTGGTCACAGTTCATACATCAAATCAAAAGTTTGCAACTCTCTTCCACCTATACAAAATTTTTGTCTATAAATTCTCGTGAATTTTGTGAATCTCGGTTTCCTTCTTTGAGTATTTTCCTCAAAAATGAGCTCTCTAGCTCTTTTTATAGTTTTTTGACTAGTTTTGGCCGTATCCAGACCTACTTTCTGGCCTAGTAAAAAATTAGGTTATAGGGCTTATTTGAAGGTGCAAACATAATCATAAAATTATGAAAATTGATACATATGTACTTCTAACACTCCTCAAGCTTGAGGACTCCTCGACTTGAACAAAAAGGAGTTGAAAAGATATGAAATGATATTTAGAATGGCTTTTAGTGATCAAAATCATTGTTTTTATAGGGGTTTATTTTGAAAATTTCACATATACTTCTTGGAGCTCCGTACATGCTCCCTCTTCTTGTGTGTCCACTTCTTTGATGCATTCATGCACCTTGTGCTTGACCTTGAGTGCCAACATTCCCCCCCTCTCGAGTCTATTGTCCCTGATAGATTCTTAGTGGAGTGGGTGTTCCATGTAGTATTCTGAGAGGTAGTGTCCATCAGGTATCAACAAGAGTGGTATGTCTTCCAAATGTAGCACGTTTGGTTGTCCTGTTCTTCATTTTGTCACTCCTAGCCTTTGCAAGTTTTAGTCTTTGTGTATATACTTCTTCCTTGGATTCTAGCATGATTGTGTATTTGTGAGCTTCCAAGAATTGTTAGTTGCTCAAAAGAGGTTGCCAACATTGATTGTGAGTAGCGGTCAGCTATGAATTTCTTCATAGGTATCGATGTTGTAACCTTGATGTCCTTTGGATCTTTCAACCATGGGTTTTATAGTTACCATGCCAAGTACTCATCACCCATAATTAATGATGGGTAAGTGTGTTATGCACGTGTTTAAGAAAATATGTGCCTTGTGCATGGCCTTGTAGTGTGGCCCTATGCATGCTTACTTGGGGAATGCATTGTAAAAAGTATGGTGCAAAAAATTAGGTCTTGAGCTAAGTGCTCAAGGGTATGCTAATGAGGAGGTTTCCTAATCTATCATTGTTGTAGTGTTGCTGAAGTAGGTGATTCTTACCATGGTGAAAGGTTTGTCGATGTTCATCTCTTCGTGTTGTGCTCCCATCATGGTGATTGACCATTGGATTGCCTTTCATTGTTGATGGATGTCCTTGTTAATGCTTCACTGATCAGACTCTCTGAGCACATGGTCCTATCCCTACTCTTTTTTTTTTCTTTTTTTCTTTTTTTCTTGTTTCTTTGTTCCTCTTTTTTTTTGCAATAGTGTCACAAAACAAGAAGAAAGAGGTTAGTATCAATAAAATAGTTTACATATGTCAAACTCATGTTCCTAGGATCCTCAATTGTATATATGCATGGCCTTGTAATGTGGCCCCAAATTAATGTATACTATGGAAATGCATGACTTGAATGGTGCAAAAGAAAGGGTTCTGCCAAAGGCACATGGTTTTCGCACATCGAGGTTTTTGATGTTACTTGTAAACATTATTGCAATATCTATTTAGAGGCATCCATTGGATCTCAAAATGATGTAATTAATCCATGTTTGAATGGAAATTGTGCTGGTACATTTGGAAAGCCTTGATGCATATGAACAACTCTTGCATAAAGTCTTGAAGGACTACTCATAAGACACATATGAACAACTCTTGTAAAAACCATGGGTTTTACACCTTGAGATAAATGTAAAAGTAAAGGATTGAAGGAATCTCGTGGCATTACAAGATACAAGTCATAGCTACCTAGTAGATGGAATCAAATCAATCAAGATCCTAAAGATAGGATCACTTTTAGATGGCATATTCAAAATTTAAATTTATTTCATATCTATAAAAACACATGATTTTTAGTCGCTCATAGAACAGTGTGAAGAAGGACTCATTGAGCTTCAATCTTGTGGATACACTACACCCACACATGTATGAGTAAGTCTACATCATCTCCTTTGCATCACACATTCATAATTATACACATTTGATTCAGTTAGATTAAGTTACTTCATGTGTACTGTTATCTTCTGCTAAGCCTTCATTTCAATGAATTTGTTTTGACGAATTCTTTGTGTATACTTATCCAATTGATGTGATTAAGCTTGGAATATATTGCTTAGACTTTCTACTTATTATATATGAACCGTCACATCATTTGATTTAGTAGATTGTGAGATAAGTTCTCTGCAAGTCACAAGTCGAGATTACACCCCCAACTTCTTTATGTACTCATCTTAAATTAGTGAAATAACTTCCTATAGCAAGCTTAGGACTTGAGTTAGCTATCTCTAAAAGCTCTTGGGTCAATTGTAACCAGTGAGTGAGCACTAAATGAATCTTTGAGAAGAACCAAGTTCATAAATAGCAAGTTTTTGGAATCCTTCAACCTTGAAAGTTATCTATTTTGACCTAACTATTAAAAGGTGATGCTCCAAGGTACATTATGGATCCAAACGCATATTTGGGAAGCTAAAGGTGTCTACTAAGGTGCTCTGAAGCTACATTGGCATGTGCAGATCAACATTTGTGCAGCACCACCTCATCTTTGGAGTGTATCCAACCATCTCCTAACAATGGTATAAGAGCTATTATCAACTTAACATGGGAGATGGATTCCCATCATCAATTGAAAAATTGGATCGAGGTAATTAATCTAATTGGTCTATCAAAATGGAGGCATATGTTCAAGGTATTAATCTCTATGGTTACATATCTAGAGATGAGTTGATCCCAATACTTAGAAGAAAAGGTCAACCTACTCAAAAAGAACAAGAAAGGTTAACAACATGGTGCTCAAAGGATGCTTTAACCAGGTCTTACATTCTCAATCAGTTTTTGATTTCTTACTTCCACACATTAGGAACTGTACAACATCACAAGAGACTTGGAATGCACTTGAAGCATTCTTTTCTTCAAGCACTAGAGCAAGGAAGAACCAACTATGGATGGAGTTCACAACACTAAAGAAGATGCCCAAGCAAAGTGTGACTGATTATGTCACTAAAATAAAGGACCTGCTGATCAACTTGGAAGCATCGTAGAAGTCATTGAAGAGGAGCAGATTGTAAGAAAAGTGATCAATGGAATCAAGGCAGATGATAAATGGGAAGCCTTCACCACTGCATTGAGTACCCTTTTGTAGGTAACTCAATAAGCCCAAATAGCATGATGAACTTGTTTATCCTAATCAAAGCATTTATTATTTACTGGTTTTGTCAATACATTACATAGGATCTTATTTGTGCTCGGCTTGTCCGTTAGCTTGTGGATGATAGGGGGTTGACTTCTTATGCATCACCAAGAATTCTTGGAGAAGTTTTTCAATGACTTCGTTCAAGAAGTGCATACCTCTATCACTTACTAACTCTATTGGTAACCCGTATCTGCTGAACACGCTCTCGAATAAGAACTTAGCCTTCATTTGAGCATCATTCTTTGTCATGGTTTTGAATTCTACCCACTTTGTAAGGTAATATGTGGCTACAATGACGCACTCTGCATGGGAGTTTCTAGCTCAAGGGTCAATAGGACCTACAAAGTCTATACCCCACTTTGAGATGTGCATCCTCCCATCATTGGCCTCAAAGGCATCTCATCTTTTTTTATTGGATATTGTGCATGTCGGCATGTGTCACATGTGCATCCATATGAAGAGTGGGCTACCAAAACCTTGAGAATAGAATGGTCTTAATTACTCGGTCATGCCCGAAGTGTCCACATGCAACACCACTATGTGCAGTTTCTAAGATTGTCAAATAGTCTGATTCGTGAATGCATAGTCTTAAGTAACCATCTTTGCCTCTTCAGTATAGGTTATCTCCTACGAAAGCATAGTCTTGAGCATCTTGCTCCATGCTTCATTTTCTTGCTAGACTAGCCTCACTAGGTAGTGTTCTTGATCTCATAAATTCTACCAATGGAGCACTCCAATCTGGAATTAGTGACACGTGATAAAGGGTAGCATACTCCACCGGGGGTCTTGTCTAGCACATTGGACAATTCTCAATCCTCTCATGTATTTCTCTATCCATACTAGGCCAAAACACTCCTAAATGTTCCAAAATTTGTAATGTTCATTGTTTAGAATAGTGATTTCCTAGCAATCCTTCATGGGCTTGTTGCAACCAACTGCTATGTTCATCCTCCTCAACACAACAAGCTAGTACAACCTCTGTATCTTGTTTGTACATACTTCTTGCCAATAATTTGATATTTTTATGATTTTATAATTTCATTTTTGTTTGTTTTCACATTCTTATTTGTAGGTTCAAAGGGTAGGATAGATACTGACTTATTTTCCCATTTAGGAACAACTTCTAAATTGAACAAATAAGCATCACGTAATTCATCAGACACTCCTTTTGATGACTCTCCTCAAGTGATGCGACAAAGGTGATCTACTAGACGTGGGTCCTACCTTTCCTAATAACCACTTCAAAGTCGTATTCCATTAGTAAGAGGAACCATCTTACTAAGCATCCTATATTGCAAGGTTTATAAAGCTTGATTATCAGTGAAAAACTTGAACTTCTTGGCCAAATAGATAGCGTCCTGTATTGCATGGTTTATTATAACCAAATATATAAAAGCTTGATGATCAGTGAAAAACATGAACTTGTTGACCAATAGATAGTGTTTAAACTTTTTGATGGTGTATATTATGCCGAAGCCTTCTCTCTTGGTTGTTGTATAGATGCGTTCAATCATGTTTAGCTCTCTGCTAGCATATGCTATAGGAAAATCTAGATTTCTTTCACCTATGGGTTGTGCTAGGACACATCCTATGGCATAATTGGATGCATCTACATGGACATGGAATGGTTTATTCCAATCATGAGTGGCAATTATTGGTGTTGTGCAAAAAAATCTCTTCAGCTCATTGAAGGAATTTTCACATTCATCGTGCCACTCAAAATTTGTCAACAGAGCATAAAGAGGTTTAACTATGATCACACACATATATAGACCAATGGTAATATCCACAATGGACCATAAAGGCTTTCATCTCTTTAAAATTCCTTGGCCTTGGCAACTCTATTGTGGCTCTTACTTTGTCCTCATCTATTGATATTCCGTTCTTAGAAACACTATAACCTAAGATCTTACCTTAACGTACCATGATCACACACTTTTCTCGGTTCATACACACTTGATATTCTCTACACTTGTTGAGGATTTGTCTCAGCTATAGGACGTGGTGTCTTCTTTCTTGAGAATGTGCACATAAATCGTCCACATAAATCTAAGCTCTTTCACAAGAACTGTTTGAAGACATGACATATGAGCCTTTGGAATGTTGTAAGTGCATTGGTGAGCCCAAATGGCATCACATGAAATGCAAAGATTCCCCACTTTGTGGCAAAGGCCATTTTGTGTTGATCTTCTGGGGCAATGGCTACTTGGTTGTAACCTTAAAATCCATCAAGGAAGCTATAAACTTCCTTGCCTGCAACACGCTCCAATAAATGCTTGGTGATTGGAAGCAGATAGCTATCTTTGATCATAGTGGCTTAACTTTTTTAAGGTTAATACACACTTGCAACTTTTTGTTCTTCTTGGGAACCACTATAATGGGGGACACCCATTTAGTGTGCTCAATCTCATAGATAAATCTAGCTTCAATCACTCTGTCAATTTCTTCTTTTATTTTGGCTACATAAGTGTCATTATATGTGTAGGGCTTCTCTTTGGTGGGCTTGGCGTCAGTCGCCATTGGGATCATATGAGAGCATATTTTTGGATCTACCCAAGGTCCATGCAAACACGTCCCTATATTCCCTTAATAAAGCTACAAGATCTATTTCTTCTTCTATACATAGGTCTTCTCCTATGTACGTACATCCTTGTTTGTTCTCTTCAATGGTTATTGAAGTAATTCGATGGCGATGCACCACAATGCGCTCTGCCTTCTCAAGAGCTCCACGATGATATGCTCGGGAGCAAAAAACCGAGCCTCCTAAGGCCGCACACAGTACTCCACACAGAGGCTGCAGAATACATAGAAAACACAGTACATAGGGAGCACGAAGACAGACTTCTTAGGTCTTACAAATGCGGTCAAACTTACAGTCTGTGACTGACCAGGCCACTATATGTTTTATTAAAGTACATATACAACGAAGTGTCCAGTGGCCATTTGGCCTTTCACATGGACACTAATGGTAACAATCTCCCACTAGAGGCCAACATGGTCAACGTAACTATGGGAACAAAATAAAGAATGATAAAGAATACCTGAGTGTAAGTATACAAACTATACCTCCCACCCGATGGGCATGTTACACAGTATACAAGTGACTGTGCAAGATCAAGAATCAAGTAACCTCCATCAAGTGACAACAGTGTCGAAAGCTATCCTGTGGTAGATCTTTAGTCAAAGCATCTGCAGCATTATCTCGAGTGTGAACCTTCTCAAGAATAATGCGCTCAGTGGCTAAGCAATCTCTAATGAAGTGATACCTCACCTCAATGTGCTTGGTCATTGCATGATAGACCGGATTCTTAGCCAAAGCAATGGCACTCTGACTATCATTGAGCAAGCGAGGTACATGCTGAGGTAAACCCATATCACAAGCAAGACGAGAAAGCCACAATGCTTCCTTACATGCCTCACTTGTTGCAAGATACTCTGCTTCTGTGGTGGAAACAGTTCTACATTCTTGAAGATGAGATCTCCAAGAGATAGCACCTCTTGCAAAATGAAAAATGTACCCTGATGTAGAGTTATGATTGTCTACACAACCAGCATAGTCAGAATCTGTGTAACCAATAATGGATGCTTTCCCTCTACCTAAGCATAGACACTTGTCCTTAGTGCCACTTAGATATCTCAAAATCATCTTGACCACTTCCCAATGTTTCTTGCCAGGATTAGACATATATCTTCTCACAACTCCCACTGCAAATGCAATGTTTGGTCTTGTAGCTACCATAGCGTACATGAGACTACCAACAGCAGACTGATAGGGAGTTTCGGTCATGAATTTCTTTTCCTCATCTGATTTGGGGCAATCATCCTTGCTCAATTTCACATATGTGGGTAAAGGTGTACTCAATGCCTTTCCACCTTGCATACTGAACCTGTGAAGTACTTTGGATATGTACTCACGTTGAGACAAGTATATGCATCTTTTACTCCTATCACGAGTAATGCGCATGCCAAGAATATGTTTGACATCCCCCAAATCCTTCATATCAAATGTCTGACTCAACTTCTTTATGAGAATAGACAAGTCATAAGAGGACTTCCTAGCAATCAACATATCATCGACATAAAGTATCAAACATATCAAGCGGCCACCTGAGCATCTCTTTGTGTAGAGACGATGATCCTCATTGCTTTGAGAATAGCCTTCAGACTTCATAAAAGCATCAAATTTTGGTACCATTGTCTAGGGGACTGTTTAAGTCCATACAAGCTCTTCTTGAGCTTACAAATTAGTCTTTCCTTGCTAGGAACTACATAACCCTCTGGTTGTTCCATATAGATCTCATCTATAAGATCTCCATGCAAGAAAGCAGTTTTCACATCCATTTGGACTAACTCTAAGTCCTCCATTGCAATGAATCCAAGCAAGATGCACAAGGTAGTCATCTTGAACACTGGAGAGAAGATTTCCTCGAAATCAACACCATGTTGTTACTTAAAACCCTTTGCAACAAGTCGTGCTTTATACTTTGGAGAAACACTATCTGATGTGAATTTCAGCTTATATACCCATTTACATGGTAAACCTTTTCTGCCATTTGGCAAAGGTTAAATCCCAAGTACCATTCTTGTGAATAGAATCCAACTCACTCTTCATGGCACGCTCCCACACTTGACATGATCCTCTGTTTGCATAGCCTCTTTGTAGCAAGAAGGCTCACTGGCATCTGTTAGCATAACAAAATCTAAATGTGGAACATATCTATCAAGTGGATGTGAGACACATGCAGAACGTCTCACTGATTGTTGAACATGAACATGTGCAGATTGATCTGAATGGACATTCTTATGAACATCCCTATGTACAACATTTTTATGCATGCTAACCGAAGGACTAGTATCCTCAAACACCACTCTTCTCACTTCAACCTCCTTAATGGGCTATTTATGCATCTTAGATTCATTGAAAATGACATCACTACTTGTGATCATTATCCGTGTTTCAAGATCTCATAAGCGATGTCCAAATTCTCGTTCTCCACCATATCCAAGAAAAATGCATTTCTTTGACTTATGGTCCAACTTTTGTCTAAGATTCTTGGGTATATGAACACATGCTTCACACCCAAAAACTCGAAGATGATCATAATATGGTGGCTTCCCTGTCCATAGCTCTTGTGCCACTTTCAGACCTTTGGCAATACTAGGTGAAAGGTTAATCACATGAACTGCCGTCAATACTGCTTCCACCCAAAAGCCTTGTGAGAGGTTTGCATGATGAAACATAGAGACTACTCTATCTTGAATAGTTCTATTCATCCTCTCAGCTACACCATTTTGTACTGGGGTATAAGGAGCTCTAAACTCTCTAGAAATCCCTCTAGACTGACAAAAAAGGCTGAATTCATGTGAGGTATACTCACCCCCATTATCTTAACGTAAAGGCTTAAGCTTAGTTCCTTTTTCAGTCTCAACTGAAGCAAGGCATGTTCTGAAAGTAGGGAATACCTCATCCTTTGATTTGATAGGATATACCCAAACTTTTCTAGTAGCATCATCTATGAAAGTGACAAAGTAAAGAGAACCACCTAAGGACCTAGTGGGCATAGGACCACAGACATCTGTATGAACGAGATCTAAAGGTTGAATTGAAGATTCAATGTGCGTTCTATCCACATTTCTAGTTTGCTTTCCATACTGACAATGCTCACAAAATGAAAAAGCAGAGAAAGATAACACAGGTAAGTAGCCAGAATGAGAAAGATTTTCCATTCTACAACGTGATATATGGCCCAAATGACCATGCCAAATACAAGCCATAGGTTGTTTAGTAATAGTTAACAAGTGTTCTTTCTGTGATACAAATAAAGGATAAAGTGAGCCAACTTTGCTTCCTTTTGCAATAACCATATTGCCTTTTGATATGCAAAAGGACTGAGCATAGAAGACCACCTTGTAACCAAGTTCATCAAGTTGACCAACCGACATCAATCTGCATGATAACTGAGATACATGGCGTACATTATGCATAGTAAATTTTGAACCATCAATGAGTTGCACAACCACATCTCGAATCCCCACAACATCACATTGCTAAGAGTCACCAAGTCTCAGGGTACCAAGAGACTTTGCTGCATAATTAGAGAACCATTCTCTATGTGGTGTCACATGGAAAGAAGCACCATGCAAGTGGTTTTGAGATGCAATGTCTACAATTTTTTTTTTGCATCTCTCAAGCTTTCTTCTAGTTCAAATAACTTTCTCGCCCACTTACAATTGGCATTCTCCTTAGTATCCTTCCATGTTCTTATTTTCCTCTTACTAGGCTCTCTTGATTCACATGACTGTGATTGTTCAACTGTTTTAGCTTGTTTTATAGCTTATGCCCTAGTGATTTCCTCTATAGGAGCCATGCTAATGCTACTTGAACCTGAAGCCACCACTAAGCCTACCATATTAATGGGTATAACCTTGGGCCACTAGAAGGGTTCATTGGAAAATCTCTCGGGAGATGTTCCTTGCCACACTCAAGACAAAAGCCTTGTATTATGATGCTGGTTGGTGGGGACATTCATGAAAGAAATGGTTGCCCTAGCATCTAAACAATGGTCCTCTAGAGGCTTGTGGTCTCATTTTTCTCGATTGGGGCCTAGGGTTAGGATTCATATACATGAGATTGGAGTGTTCTTGCTCCCAATTTAGTTCCATAGGTAATGCCTCATATTGATGAATAAGTTTGACTATGCTCAAGTGACTCTATGTAATAAGCTTGTGGACTATCTTCATGGGTGTAGTCAGAACTCTGAGCATGAGGGTCATTTTATGAGACCAAAGGGTTCATTGGCACCAATGCTCTATTAGGGTTCTCTTTTGCCACTGCTACTTAACTAGGATCCCATTGGCAGGAGGTGTTGGTTGGCTTCCTAAGATCAGTTGTGGCCTATATGGTGCTTGATATTCCTAATGGTATTGAGGTTGATATTGCTGTTGTGGCATGTTTACGATTATTCGTACTGGTTCTCATACCTACCCTATTGGTAAGGTTGTCGATAAGTTTTTCTGACAGCCTCCCTATTGTAGGGACAATCTTAAGCCATGTGGTTCGTGTATTTTCTCTCAATAGTGCAATATAGAGCATTCCATTCTCTTATGTTCTAGTTTTGCATTGGGCATATGTTAGCCATGTGGTCCCCTTCACAAGTATAACATCACTTCAACAAGGTGACTCTTGGTCTTTTTCTATTTTGAACTCCTAGCTTCTTGGCAACCTGCTCAACTAGCTCATCTATCAAAGTGGAGGGTTTAGAAGTATGACCAATAGAGCTGTCAGAATCCTTATAGAGTTTGGACAATTCTAACTCCTCACCCAAGTTGTCCTCTATGTCAATACACATTCTCACACATTGATCTAGTGTGATTGTCTCCTTGAGATATACATATGATCTAAGTTTCTCGCTTAGAAGTCCATCTAAAAATAAAGAAACTTGTTTTGCTTGTGTAGCTAGTTCAGGTGTGGGACATCTCTCCACGTATTGTTTAAATCTACATCCGGCTAGCCTAACTGTTTCTTGGGGTGTTTGCTGGAAGTTGTGGATCAAGGATGATGTGTTATGCATGATGCCACTCTTGGAAAATTCTACGATAAATGCTTCTAGCATTTTAATCAAGCATTTGTAAAGACCCATTTCCCCTTTGTATTGTTCATAATCCTTTTGAGCCCCCTTGGCTTCCTAATCCCACTTGAAGGTCAACTTGAAATTACCCTATTTAAAAATGGAATTTGGATTAAAACATTATGTCAAATAAGGCTCGTGGGGGTCAAAAGAGACAAATAGGATGTGTCAGAGAATGATGATTTTTTTCAAATTTCCTTCCAAAAATTTACGATTTTTACCCAATCACCTTGCAAAAAGTTGTGATGTCCTGCCCAACAAGTATCCAGAAAATCGTGATTTGTTTCTCTTTTCTCTTTCAAAAAATGGTGATTTTCTCAAAACTTGCCTTCCAAAAAGTAGTGATTTTCTCAAAAATGGGATTGCAGAAAGTCACGATTTTCTAAAACATTACCTTCCAAAAATTCATAATTCTCTAAAAAATTACCTTCCAAAAAGTCACAATTTTCATAAAAATTGGATTGTAGAAAGTCACGATTTTCTCAAAACTAGATGGAAAAAAGTTGCAATTTTCCCAAAAATTGGATTGTTAGAAAGTCGTGATTTTCTCAAAAGTTGGATTGCAAAGTGTCACGTTTTTCTCAAAAACTTGATTGTAGAAAGTAGCGATTTTCTCAAAAACTTGAATGCAAAAAGTCGTGATCTTCTCACAATCAGAGTCAACTCAGAAAGTCGTGATTTTTTCTAACTCCACTCATACCAAGTTTTTGCTAATGTTTTCTATGCCTATAGAGGTGCCTTTTCCCCCTTTCTCCTCTCCTTCACTCAAAAAGATCAAAACACTTTGTAAATGCCAAGAAACTAAAAGCACAAAACATCGTGATATTGTGTGACCACCAGAAAGTCGCGATTTTATGTGACAATAAAAAAGTCACAACTTTTGAGAACCAGAGAACCAAAAAATAGTGATTTTTTTTAGCCAAAATCCAAAAAGTTGTAATTTTTTAAGAGTCCAAAAGCCAAAAAGTTGCAATTTTTTAAGAGCGTAAAGGCCAAAAAGTCACGATTCTTTGAGGGACAAAGCAAGAAAATTATGATTTTTTCACACTTAGAAAACTAAAGAATTGCGAAGTTGTTCACACTTAAAGAGCTAGAAAATCAAGATTTTTTTTAATCGACTAGAAAGTCATGAATTTTTTGTGATTTTAGACGGGAATAAAAGAATCACAAAATAAAAAAAAACTATAATTTTCCAAAAAGTCAGGATTTTTTCCAAAAAGTTGTGTTTTTTTCCAAAAAGTCGTGATTTTTTCCAAAAAATTATAATTTTCTGAGAATTTCGGCGGGAACTTCGAAATCCAACATCGAGGCCTGTGTGTTGTGTAGAGGGTTGTGGAAATCATAGAAACTCACAAACACAAACACTTTGCCTCTCTTTCTCTCTCTCGCATAGCCATGAATGAAAAATGAGGTGAAAGTAGTGAATATACAGTCAAAAACAAAATATTTATGCAAAGATGAAGATGGGAGAAGATCATGATGACGATGATGATGATGATGAAGATGGAGAAAAAATAAAAAACTTAATAGAAAATGACTATTTTTTACCTTCCAATGTCACACATCTATGATCTTACTATCACAATGCATCCTAGAGCAACACTCCCTGGCAATGGCACCAAAATTTGGTGTAGCCCAAGCATGAGCACCACCTACTTTACTTGTTAATCCGTGGAGACATGAGGAGGATATGAATATCGTGAGCAATTGTGGTGAGCAAATGTGATCGACAAGCACATACATGCACTAGGCAAGATAACAAAGATAGGAATAATGGAAGCTTTCAATCACAAAAGAGTTTTCTGACAAAAGCTTCAATCTCTACCAAGCCAACCTCAATTGACTAACTAAAAAGCTAACCTTAAAAATGAGCTCTCTAGCTCTTTTTATAGTTTTATTGACTAGTTTTGGCCTTGTTGAGACCTAGTCTTCGGCCTAGTTAAAAATTATGTTCTAAGACTTATTTGAAGGCTCAAATCGAATCAAAAAATTATGAAAATTGATACCTAGGTACTTCTAATCCTCCTCAAGCTTGAGGAATCCTTGGCTTGAACAAAATGTAGTTGAAAAAAATGTGAAATGATATTTACAATGGTTTTTTGTGACCAAAATCACTATTTTTATAGAGGTTTCTTTTCAAAATTTGACATATACTTATTGGAGCTCCCTACATGCTCCCTCTTCTTGTGTGTCCACTTCTTTGATGTGTTCCTACACCTTGTGCTTAACCTTGAGTGCTAACAAATAGCAAAGAAGTTCAAAAGCTAGGAGACATCATTTTATGTAAAGTTAGTCCAAATTATCTTTCAAATTCATATCAGATATCTCAACAATCTCTTGTTTTACGATATGACTAGAGAAGGTGAAAAAGAAAGCTTGGATTGTGGATACCCTTGGATTGAGAGGAGAGCTATCCAGAGTGTAATAAAGTAAGTCTATGATCTAAGGGTCCGGTTGGTTCAGACGGATCTGAAATCAGAGATCGTTTGGTCATCCATATGTATGACCAAAGATCTCAAGTCTAGACTTACTAGAAGGTCATTTACGCTTGTAACCACGTGATCCACTTGCGTAGGGGTTAAGACTCAAGGATGTGAAGTAGGAGGTCTTGGGTTCAACCCCCATGGGGTACATGGGGAGAGTGTTTTGCCCAAAGAGCTCTAGAACCTTCTAGAAGCATCCACTTGAGTTAACTCTAGTTAGCTGGGACACTTGGCGCACATGTAGTTACATGGCTGACACATGGATGGTTAGTATCCACCTGCCCAAGCAGGCAGTTCCCTAGAAAGAGCTATATATACAGGCATAAGGTTGGGAGGAGAGTCATGTCTATAGCATGTGGTGGTCATAATCCTTGTTCTCTTGGAGGAGAGTCATGTCTATAGCATGTGGTGGTCATAATCCTTGTTCTCTTGCATTGGTATCAGAGCCATTTCATTGTGACCTTGGTGGTTCATCATCTTCTTCATTAGCTCCTATGAAGACTTCAACACGATGTTCATCACCTTTATCATTGATTCTTATTTCTTGAGCTATTCTTACTCGCTTAGTTTCTTTTCATCATGGATTCGGCTCGCTCATGAGTGGTATTTCTTGCTCGCAAGTGCATCGATCCCTTTTTGGTAGCGCAATACAAAGCTGTGGAGGACAAAATAAAAAATAATTCTAAAGCAAGCCGCACATGGGGTTTGAACCCACGACTTGAAGGGAGGAAATCTTTGCTCTATCCAAGTGAGTACGTAACTTTGGTCATGTGTTTTCTGCGCACAATTTATGTAGATCATTTTTCACCATTGAAGAAGTCCATGCAACAATAACAAAAGTGGACTGTTTATCTATCTAGGATTACAAGGCAATGAACGTAATATAGTTTCTGCAATTTTCATTCTTTGTCTCGTGAGTCAACATCTGCGATGCGGAAAGCAAAAGGATTTTGTATACTCATATATCGTCTGCTGCGTAGTAGATGAGAATTGGACCCGTCTCCTTGGAAGGATCACTCGCTCAGCCTTACATACCTCTCGAGGTGAACGCATGAAATATGGTTCAAATACTTTACATATGTAGTCTTTGATCAGACTCATCAGTTTGAGCAGATTATTTTCACCATATCCAATATGGTGGCCATATGTAATGATTATTTCCTGTGAATGATCACAACAGGAGAACAACATCGTCATCGTAACCCGAGGATGATCACAGACTGAAGGCTACAAACATTTGAACATAGTAAACAAAGAGAAATTAAATCTCTTGGGCTGGAGCGAATGGGACTCGATCTCCCTACCTCGGCACCCCATGGCGTTCATCTACACTCAGATATGTCTATGAAAGTTGGTATCTGGTCAGAGCACCTCTGCTATAAAGACCAGAAAAGAGATTGGCGGCATCAGGATTCGATTTGAGTTTGCTCTCAGTCGAGTTACCATGACTATCTGGATTCACTATTGAAGCTACACATTGTTTGTGTCTCGTCGCTAGTGATTGTACAGAGATGTTATACCTTGGTAATTATCAATCATTAACATCTTCTATCGGAATCCCCACCTTGTTGCAACAGGATGTTTGGGTGCTGTTATGCAGTACTGAACTCGTCACCTGGGCTCTTGCACGAATGTTGTAGCCAGAACTTCATCACTATGATCTTTTTATGCCTTTGCTCTATCCAGTAGAGCATGAATGTTCGATTTAAATCTAACATAACCATTGCTCATAATATTTAAGCTTCAAAGACTGCACTCCTCGGGGTTTGAACCCCTACCCATGAGCTTGTGTGCCCCGTGCTCTACCAACTGAGCTAGACGCATCAGTGGCTCGATTTTCCATAACTAAAACTCAATGGCATCATGCAAAAGATATATTCTTAAAGCAGTTAGATTTGCAAGGTAGGGTAGATCATGATAGTGTTCATCTATGCCACTATGCCAAGGCATATTCGACAAGAATCTTCTCTTCCAAATATTAGAAGATCTTCTACCTTAGCTGGCTCCCAAGAAGGTCAATCCGGGAATGCCAATTGGAAGCTAAAGTGCTCAACCAATATATCCATGGAAGGCTTCATTTCTCAAAGAAGAGGTCAAGAGGAAGCAATGGTCTTCAAGGACAAGTATGTAGTTTTTCTCATGGACCAAAGGATGATGAAAGGCTCTTCCTAAGAATCAATGGAAGGACATAGCTAATTGGAAGATAAGTATTTTCCAAAGTTAATGATTGGTTTCAATATTTGTTTCTGCTCTATGCTTTCATGTAGGATGCATGTTATTATCATTGAAGTATAGAATTAAACTTCATTTTTGATAATCTTGATGCAAATTATTGAAAGCTAAATGAAAGAGCATAAATGTATTGAAATACTCATTAAGCACAAGCATGCATCTACGAAAGAATGTTGGTGCATTTCTCCTTTTTAAAGAATGTTTTCATGCACAAAATACATTTTCATCTTGCTTAAAAAAGATAGTTCATGCTCAAGTTTATGCATATGAATGGTTATATCTTTTAAAGAGATAGCAAGTAGAATGTTTGTGCATGAATGATTGGCAACATGCATTTTCAAGCTCAAGAATTGTATGATTTAGGTTTGGTGCATGAAAGGAGAATGCCAACACCTACATGCACTCGCATGCATTTGCATGCAAGAATAGGCATTTAATTGTGCATGATTGTTGGTTAAGTAGTGAACACTTATACTTACGTTACCTCTTTTTTCTAACTCGACTTAGATAAGCTAGGGAAAATAGCAAACTAGGTAGTTGCAAGGCTCTTGGCTGCAATGCAACTCAAGTAGCTAGTTTGTTTTCCCAGATCTGATCCTTAGATATCACAAATTAGGAGTCTTTATTACGAAAAGCAAGCCCTTTGAAAGTAAGTGTTCAATTTTCTTGCTCATTGGAATGGCAAGAAAATAGAGCTTTGCTTAGTTTTGTTTAAGCTAATTAGAGCTTAAAGAAGAAACCCAAGTAATCTTTAGGAATCAAGATATTTTCCTAAAAGATGTTCGTATATTTAGGTAGTGATGTGTATGAACACTCTAGGACCGCCAAGACACTTTTTCCCCTCTTTAGGAGGCTTTTTTTCCCCGGCTTGTCTACGTCTATTGCCCTAATGGGCTACTTATCTTTGTAAATTCTCCAGTAATACATTTAGTATTGTGTGTTGTGATCCAAGCTTCTTCTTCTTCTTCCTTGTACTCTTCGCGTGCTTCCGTAGACGTTTAACTCCAACAATTGGTATCAGAGCAGGTCGCCGCTTCATCTAGGGCATCGTTGATACCTCTCCGGCTGTAGTCTCAAAATCACAAGAATTTTGGTGAGCATACTCAGCGTGTTTCGAGATCAATACAGCTTTACTGTGTGGTGCTGAAATCGCGATTTGAGCTCGTTTCGGCCTCCGAATGCACTATCACAGTGCTTGTGTAGGCTATTTCGTCTTTTTGTGCCAAAGTTATATGCCAATTTCGGTTCGCTAGTATAAGCATCTCAAAGTCTGCTACAACTTTAACAAAATTTGTTTGGGTAGTTCTGTTCAACTTTTTAAAATACAATCAATTTTCTGCATCAAGGTATTTTAGTCATTGACCATGGCTGAAAGCAGTGATGGATTTCGTATCTTGGCTGTTGAGGATAAGTTGGATGGTACCAACTATCCGTTGTGGGCTTATATAATGGGACATGTATTGGTTGCAAAAGGACTGTGGAACATTGTGCAGGGTGTTGAAAAATATCCTATCACACCTGCAACTATTACTACTGCAGGTACTGAAGCTGATGCAGAAGGTGTCGAAGATGATGATATTCTGCATATTCATGTTCGTGTTGCGGTTTCTGTTGCACCTACTATAGAGAAAATTCATTGGGATGGCAGAGATGCCCAGGCACATGCATTGATAACTTTGTCTATCAAACGTGCCATTATTCCTCACATTCGCTCTTGCAGAATAGCTAAGGATGCTTGGGATACACTTACCACATTGTATCAAGCTAGGAATGAGGCTTGCGTTGCTTTCATTTGAGGAGTTAGTCTTTGTTCTGTTGCAAGAAGATCAGTCCAGGCAGAACAGGTCCATTATGCGAGTTGCGGATCAAGCATTCCTGGCTAGTCAGAAGGGCAAAGGAAAATGAAGCTCTTCAATTAGTAAGCAGAAATCTGCTAATTTTACTATAAAAAAGCAGAGACTGTTCTACAAGTACTATAAAGGGAATGATCATATCATAAAGAACTATCCAAAACTGGCTGTTAAAGAGGCAAAGAAGAAAGAGGTTGGAATGGTTGTTGCAGAGGCCTCTACACCAAAAACAGAGGCTTCTAATCTTGTGCAGGAAGAAGAATGGGCGTTTACTACTGTTTGCAGTTTTGAACCAGCTTCTCATGAGCAATGCATGTCTGCAGTAGACTCAGATGTTTGGTACTTTGACAATGGGGCGACAAAACATATTACCTCGCAGTGTAGTTTCTTCTCTTCACTCTAGCATGCCCCTATAGGGAATACTGTTACATGCGCCAACAACTCCTCTTATCCAATTATGGCAGTTGGTAAGATCATTTAGACTACTAGTGATGGTAGTTCTTTCACCTTATAAGATTCTTTATTTGTGCCAAGGATCAAGAAGAACCTGTTATCAGTTTCTGCGTTCGCCAAGATTAGCTTGGTTGTGAAATTTATTGATGATAGGTGTACAATTCATGATCTGTCAAATGGCGATGTGATTATGGCTTCTGGCATTTTATGTCGTGGGCTGTATAAGCTCATAGACTATGAAAGATCTGTGAATGATTTGGCATGTGTAGTACATGATTCTCAGGCTATGTCAGATGCAAAGCTTTGGCATGCACACTTTGGTCATTTGAATTTTGTTAGTTTGCTACGCCTGCAGAAATCTGAAATGGTGTCCTCTTTGCCCAACCTTAAGGCACCTGGAAAACATGTTTGTGAAGGCTGTATTTTGGGCAAAATGTAGCATTCCTCATTTCCAAAAGATGGTTCAGTTTAGCCTACTAAAAAATTGTAGCGTGTACACCTTCTTTTGGAAATTATCTTTACTTCGTGACTTTCGTTGATGATTTTTCCAAGGGGGAATATATGTCTTCTGATTTTAATGCATTTTTGGTTGAACGTGGGATAAAACACCAGTGTACAGTGCCCTATACACCTCAAGAAAATGAAGTTACTGAACGAAAGAACAAGTCACTCATGGAGATGGCAAGGTGTATGGTCAAGAGTCAGGCTTTACCACATAGTTTCTGGCTTGAGGTTATCATGTGTGCAACATATGTACTTAACAGGTGTCCCACTAAAGCGCTGCAGTCTATCACTCCATATGAGGCTTGGCATGATCACAAGCCATTTGTTTCTCATCTGCATGTTTTTGGTTGTTTGGCATATGCATCAGTGCATGAATAACATCACAAAAAATTGGATGATAAAGTAGTAAAATGTATTTTTGTTGGGTACAGTTCTGAAAGTAAAGGATATCGTCTGTATCATCCACAAACTAAACACATTCTGGTTAGCCGTGATGTTGTTTTTGTGGAAGATGCTATTCAGCCATTGCTTTCATGTACTAAGGAGACATCTATTAGTTCCAAAGACATGTAAGATACTTTGTTGCGTCTTTTTATAGGTGGACAGTCTAGTGCTGGTCCTAATGAGGCAACTTCTCAGCCTTTGCAGGTTTCATATGATGATGCAAATCATCCCGTTTCAAATGTAGATCTACATAATGCACTTATTCACGAGAGAGCTTATATTGAGGAGGCAAAAACTATGCCAAAATGGTTGGTGCAGACTTTGTGTGACAACAAATTGCATGCACCTCTGTCATATCGTACTAGATCAGGCTCTCATAGTGCCTCTTTTGCATTGGATTGCTATGCTATGGCTGCATCTAGTCTCTGTAATGAGAATGAGCCTTTTTCATTTGACGAAGCACAAAATTCAAAAAAATAGATGGCTTCTGTGCAATCTGAATATGATGCTATAATGAAGAATGGTACTTGGTCTTTATGTGACTTGCATCCTGGCAAGAAGGCCATTGGCACTAAGTGGGTTTACAAGCTAAAGTGTAAGCCTGATGGAACAGTTGACAGGTATAAGGCTAGGCTTGTTGCAAAGAGTTATGCACAGGAAAGAGGCATTGATTTTTATGAGACCTTTGCACCTACATGCCGTATGACTACTGTTCGGAGCATCTGTGCACTTGTAGCTCATCATGGTTGGAATGTACATCAGTTGGACATTAAAACTGCATTTCTGAATGGTAACTTGCATGAAGAAGTGTATGTTTTTTAGCCCTATGGCTTTGTGCAGCCTTGGCATGAAAACCAAGTGTGCAGGTTAAAGAAGGCATTATATGGTTTAGAGCAAGCACCATGTGCTTGGTATGAGAAGATACATGCCTCTCTGATTTCACATGGTTTTGAGAGTAGTCCAACTAAGAGCACCTTATATGTTAAGCATGCTAATGATGTGCTTCTGATCATTGTTGTATATGTTGATGACATGTTGCTCATTGGTCTTATTGAGAAGCATATTGTTGGTTTTAAGGCTGATTTGCATGCCTCATTTGAGATGTCTGATTTGGGGCATTTGCATCACTATTTGGGCATTCAGTTTATGCAAGTTGATGGTGGATTGGGTTTGTGTCAAATGAAATATATTGACACATTATTGCAGTATTTTGGCCTTGAAGACTGTAAGTATATTGCCACTCCTATGGAGAGAGGTTTACGATTGAGTTTTCATGATAATGGTGGGCTTACTTCCTTTTGTGGAGTGATTTCCACATAGCTTGGCACTTCCTTATACATGAGTGCCTGCTACTTGTTCACCGCATCACTCCCATGGGGGATTTTTTGATATATTTAGGTAGTGATGTGTGTGAACACTCTAGGACCATCGGAACACTTTTTCCCTCTTTAGGAGGTTTTTTTCCCCCGGCTTGTGTATATGCCTATTGCCCTAATGGGCTATTTACCTTTGTACATTCTCTAGTAATACATTCAGTATTTTGTGTTGTGCTGCAAGCTTCTTCTTCTTCTTCTTTGTACTATTCGTGATCTTCCGTAGACGTCTAACTCCAACAAAAGATACATCAAAGTAATCTTTAGGAATTAAGCTACTTCCTAAAGATAATCCAACAAAGAAAATAGTGTGGTTAACTATTTCCTTGGTTAAAAAGGAATATCTTTTGGACAAGCAATAAATGAATCATTGGCTTAGTATTACTTGATTCCTTGGCAGGAATCTAAAGTTCTTGAAAGACAAAATCTAAAAGTTTAATAGCAAGTAGCTCCCAACAATGTCCATACCGCGAATATTGGTACTTAAGTCCAAATATTGATATAACCTAAAGGTGTATCAAAGATTCTTAGTTTTGGAATCTGAGAGGCATCAGTGTATGCTTGGACTTAAGTTGAGGGAAAGATCTCTAAAATCCCACGGGTAAGCAAAGAAGCTTTTGATAGTTCAAGAGACCTTAATTATAAAGACTAAATCTTTATTTTAGTCGGAAGATCAACTAGACTTGATCAAGCTTGGCCATGACTGTCCAAGAATGTGCGATTGGAAATACTCCGTAGATTTCCCAAGTATTGGCAATAAAATTCCGTTTAGGAATTATTCACCTAGGTTCCATTTATCCAATGGAAAATTGTGAAAAGAGTAATCTATTCCAAGTCTGAACAGAGTGAAGGAATTCCAAGAATGTAGTCTGCAATCGTGAAGACGATACTTAAGTATGTGGAAGGTAAAACATAAATGTTTACCTATCCTTAAAGGGATTTTGGTACAAATCTAGAGAACATGAGAAGATGCTTAGAGTTAAGCACTAGAGAGATTCCTGTAAAAGTCTCGGGCGAGATAGGTATGTAAAGCATCAATAAAGAAGGAATCTAAAGAAAAGAAGTCAAAAAACTCTTGTCACTACAAATTGGTCAAGATTAAACCAATTGGACTTGAATTTGTGAAAATTCAAGTACTTGGAATTCTAATTGGTTTTCATTTGAAAACCCTAGCAAAGAAGGATGGATGTTCCATTAAAAGGTTTTCAAGTTCCCAAAGGAAAGCACAAGATCATGAAACGATCATGTGAAGGGATCAAAACCTAGAAAATCTAGTTAGAGGTAATGCTTGAAACTTCAAAATTCTCGTAAAGAATTGAAGCAAGAAGGTACTCTATCAAGATATGTTTTGACTTTAGGACAAGTATCACCCACATATTAATATGAATATAAAATAGGGTGGTATGGGACACCAGATTTTATACTCAGATTGATGTAGGAAAGATGGTATGGGACATCAAACCGTGGGATGATAATTATCATTTATTCCTAGATTGGATCTTGAAGTTAGGTTTGATTCTCAAGGGAATTAAGACTTGAAAGAAGGAGTTTAATTCAAGAAGGATGAAAGTAGTATCTCAAGATACTTCAAGATAACTTCAAGATCAAGGAAATTAAAGACATGAAGTAAGTAGCTTCCAAGATCTTCTTAGAACACTTCAAGCTTAAGTGTTGTCCATCAGAAATATTTGATAAATTTCTAGCAAAGTGAGACTTTTACTTTGAATCAATTCTTTCAACTACGGATAGATTGACTAAGTTAAACACCAAGTTCCTAATGTAACTTGAAAAATTCAATCCGTTTGATCCAAAGGAATGCACAAGAATTACATTCCTAGTAAGGAAACATAAAGATTGAATATAGAAATGAGCTTAGTCCCAAGTGAAGCATTATTTGAGTAAAACACTCATCAATAGAACCTCAACGGGTCGACATACTGATGTTAGAAACCACACTAGTATCTTGTGGTTGGATGATGTTTTAGTTTTGCTCTGAATTTTTTTGAGAGTCAAACTTATTTCTCTTGAAGATAGAAAGATGCTTCAAAACATTATTGAAATAGATCATTGATAAGTTAAAGTCTTGAGTCATCCAAAAATTGACTCCGCAAGTTTAATATTTCGAAGTTTGAATTGGTTGACTATAGTTTTAGTTTTTTCTTTCCGCTTTCCAAATCTTTTGGATTTGATTTAGATATGGTATTTGATTCTTTTCACAAAAGTCGAGAGTTAGTCGGTTAGAATAAAAAATCCCAGATAGATGTTATGTACAAGAACCTTTTCAATCTTCAAAAGACAATAAGTCTAATTTGACTTATTTATTTGCGTTTTGCTTCAAGTTATAGCATAAATAATTTCTAGAGTCTACTATACTCTAGAATAGAGAAGTTAGGAATTGCTCATCAAATTAACAATTCCCAAGAACTTCTAACTCAAGTCTTTGAGAAAAGAGTGTCCTTAGTTGGACAATTTTTATTTTGAATTTGAATTAGTCAAGTTATGATACGGTTATGACCATAGTGCGCTCTCCTACTTGAGTGTAAGTATACAAACTATACCTCCCACCTGATGGGCATGTTACATAGTATACAAGTGACTGTGTAAGATCAAGAATAAAGTAACCCCCATCAAGTGACAACAGTGTCGAAAGCTATCCTGTGGTAGAGCTTTAGTCAAAGCATCTGCAACATTATCTCCAGTGTGAACCTTCTCAAGAATAATGCACTCAGTGGCTAAGCAATCTCTAATGAAGTGATACCTCACCTCAATGTGCTTGGTCTTTGCATGATAGACTGGATTCTTAGCCAAAGTAATGGCACTCTGACTATCACTGAGAAAGCGAGGTACATGCTGAGGTAAACCAATATCACAAGGAAGACGAGAAAGCCACAATGCTTCCTTACATGCCTCACTTGCTACAACATACTCTACTTCTGTGGTGGAAACAGCTGTACATTCTTGAAGATAAGATCTCCAAGAGATAGCACCTCCTGCAAAATGAAAAATGTACCTGATGTAGACTTACGATTGTCTATACAACCAGCATAATCAGAATTTGTGTAACCAATAATGGATTCTTTCCCTCTACCTAAGCATAAACATTTTTCCTTAGTGCCACTCAGATGTCTCAAAATCATCTTGACCGCTTCCCAATGTTTCTTGCCAGGATTAGATATATATCTACTCACAACTCTCACTGCAAACGCAATGTCTAGTCTCGTAGCTACCATAGCATACATGAGACTACCAACAACACACTGATAGGGAATTTTGGTCATGAATTCCTTTTCCTCATCTGATTTGGGGCAATCATCCTTGCTCAACTTCACATATCTGGGTAAAGGTGTACTCAATTGCTTTCCACCTTGCATATTGAACTGGTGAAGTACTTTGGATATGTACTCACTTTGAGACAAGTATATGCATCTTTTACTCCTATTACGAGTAATGCGCATGCCAAGAGTATGTTTGGCATCCCCCAAATCCTTCATATCAAATGTCTAACTCAACTTCTTTTTGAGAACTGACAAATCATAAGAGGACTTCCTAGCAATCAACATATCATCGACATAAAGTATCAATCATATCAGGCTGCCATCTGAGCATCTCTTTGTGTAGAGACAATGCTCCTCATTGCTTCAAGAACAGCCTTGAGATTTCAAAAATGCATCAAACTTTTGGTACCATCGTCTAGGGGACTGTTTAAGTCCATACAAGCTCTTCTTAAGCTTACAAACTAGACTTTCCTTGCTAGGAACTACATAACCCTCTGGTTGTTCCATATATATCTCATTTGTAAGATCTCCATGCAAGAAAGCAGTTTTCACATCCATTTGGACTGATCTAAGTCCTCCATTGCAACAAATCCAAGTAACATGCGCAGGGTAGTCATCTTGACCACTCGAGAGAAGATTTCCTCGAAATCAACACCATGTTGTTGCTTAAAACCCTCTACTATGAGTCGTGCTTTATACTTTGGAGAAGCACTATCTGATGTGAATTTCAGCTTATATACCCATTTGCATGGTAAAGCTTTCCTACCCTTTGGCAAAGTTACTAAATCCCAAGTACCATTCTTGTGAATAGAATCCAACTCACTCTTCATGGCACACTCCCACATGACATTATCCTTTGTCTTCATAGCCTCTTTGTAGCAAGAAGGCTCACTGGCATCTATTAGCATAACAAAATCTGAACCTGGAACATATCTATCAGGTGGATGTGAGACACGTGCAAAACGTCTCAATGGTTGCTGAACAAGAACATGTGTAGACTGATCTAAATGGACATTCTCTTGAACATCCCTATGTGCAGCATTTTTATGCATGCTAACCAGAGGATTAGTATCCTCAAACACCACTCTTGTCACTTCAACCTCCTTAATGGGCTGTTTATGCATCTTAGACTCATTGAAAATGACATCACTACTTCTGATCACTATCCGTGTTTCAGGATCCCATAAGCGACATCCAAATTGTCCTTCTCGACCATATCCAAGGAAAATGCATTTCTTTGACTTCTGGTCCAACTTTTGTCTAAGATTCTTGGGTACATGAACATATGCTTGATCATAATATGGTGGTTTCCCTATCCACAACTCTTGTGCCACTTTCAGACCTTTTGTAGTACTAGGTGAAAGGTTAATCAGATGAAGTGCAATCAATATGCTTCTGCCCAAAAGCTTTGTGAGAGGTTTGCATGATGCAACATAGAGACTACTCTATCTTGAATAGTTCTATTCATCCTCTTAGCTATACCATTCTGTACTTGGGTATAATGAGCTGTAAACTCTCTACAAATCCCTCTAGTGTGATAGAAAAGGTTGAATTCATGTGAGGTATACTCACCCCCATTATATAAATGTAAAGCATTAAGCTTAGTTCCTTTTTCAGTCTCAACTGAAGCAAGCCAATTTTTGAAAGCAGGGAATACTTCATCCTTTGATTTGATAGGATATACCCAACGTTTTCTAGTAGCATCATCTATGAAAGTGACAAAGTAGAGAGAAACACCTAAGGACCTAGTGGGCATAAGACCACAAACATCTGTATGAACGAGATCTAAAGGCTGAATTGAAGAGTCAATGTGCATTCTATGCACATTTCTAGTTTGCTTTCCATATTGATAGTGCTCACAAAATGAAAAATCGGAGAAAGATGACATAGGTAAGTAGCCAGAACGAGAAAGATTTTCCATTCCACTATGAGATATATGGCCCAAACGACCATGCCAAATACAAGCCATAGGTTGTTTAGTAATAGCTAACGAGTGTTCTTTCTGTGATACAAATAAAGGATAAAGTGAGCCCACTTTGCTTCCTTTTGCAATAACCATATTGCCCTTTGATATGCAAAAGAACTGAGCATAGAAGATCACCTTGTAACCAAGCTCATCAAGTTGAGCAACTGACATCAAACTAGGTGATAACTGAGGTACATGGCGTAAATTATGCATAGTAAATTTTGAACCATCAATGAACTGCAACCACATCTCCAGTCCCCACAACATCACACTGGTAAGAGTCACCAAGTCTCATGGTACCAAGAGACTTTGCTGCATAATTAGAGAACCATTCTCTATGTGATGTCACATGGAAAGAAGCACCAGAATCTAGCAACCATGTGTGGGAAAGAGAATCATCCATAAGTGCCTCAGATGGCATAGTACTATCAAGTGTCAATACCTCAACATCATCAGAAATAACATTAATTTCTTCAATCTTCATAGTCGAAGTAGATGGTGCAAGTAACTGTTTAACATGACATCAACATTCTGTCCTTTACCTTTAGTATTCTTTAATGCATAACAGTCTTTCTTCATATGTCCTTTCTTATGACAATAATGGCATTCAATATCCATGTTCCTTGATTTACTTCTACTCTTATTCCGTTGACCATTCTTTTCCTTGTTCTTGCTCCTGCCATGTTGCTGATTCTTTCCTTGGTAAGAATCACGAACATTATATGCATCTCCACTCTGAGTGCCAACCATAGATTTTCTATGAATCTCCTCACTCAAGAGTGCTCCACATATGTCATCATAGAGGAGTTTACCACCAGGTGCACTATTGCTAATAGCTATGCAAAATGTATCCCATGATGATGGCAGGGTGCATAACAACACTACTGCTTTCATGTCATTATCCATATCCATTTTTTGAGCCTAGAACTGGGAGAATATAGCATCAAACTCATTTAGATGAGCAACAACACTATGTTTCCTTCATGCAAAGGTCATATAATTTTCTCATCAAATACACTTTATTTGATGTCGTCTCTTTTTCATATGTAATGCATAACTTCTTCCAATGCTCCTTTGCACTTTCATAGTTTAAAAGTGTAAAGTAAACATTATCTGCCAGGTGCAAGCGAATGGTAGACCTGGCCATTTCATCTAACTCATCTCAATCATCTTCATCCATGTCAGCATGCTTCTCTGAAATCCCATTTACTGGCTGCCATTGCCTCCTTTGAATCAGCACATCTTTAATCTCATTGTTCCATAGAGCAAAGTTTGTGCCATCAAATTTTCGGATCTCAAAATGGTCTTTGCCCTGTAAGTTACAGCTTCTCCTCATAACACTAGCACTAGATCCTGATCCACTAGATGTGCCTGAGACCTTTGATGCCATGATGGTAGAGAACTGAATAGAAAGATAATGGAGCTACAAGAGTCCAAACACCAACGGATAAGTGTATCAAAGAGTAAATCGACCACTGTATAGTCGACTAAACCAAGAATCTGAAAAATTTTGCCACAGTATCCTCTGCAAAATGAGCATATGAATAGTGGCAGAATATCATAAAACAGCAAGTACTGACATGTTTGCCTGCATAGTGAATCACTGACTCCACTACATGTAATTAGTTACCCAATAGAAGACAACTAGGCTTATCGAGCACCTATGAACAACTATCATACATCTCCTATGGCGAGGCTGGGTAAGTCTTCCACCTGCACACCAAAGAGATCCGGATATTCGGGTTTCTCCCAGTTAAGAAAACCTCACCATGAATCTCTTTTTCAATCATAAAAGGCTTTATGCAAAAACGTAACCGCTATATCAATGACAACATGGACGTACATGAGCGGTATCCACAAAAGCATACATGGTGTGTATGTGCTCAATATATGCAATAAAATGACACTAAAAGGCTGAATGCACAGCCCGAAAACTAGCCAACAACACTTGCAAGTGTCTGTCAACTCTGATGTTCTATGCTCAAAAAACCTGCATAAATTTGCACGAGCTCCTCCCACCAAAACTGAAAACCTTTCAAAAAACTTGTAGTTTTATGAGTGTGGATGAAATCACAGCCCCAAAGGTTGATAATTACTATCAGAAAAGTACAAAGAACATCTTCTTGATGTTCTTGGACCTGTGTGAAGAGGACTATGTGCAAAAGTACTCCAAAATGGCTCCAAAAGACACCCAAAAATGCTTCAAAAATAGCCTTTGAAAGCAAAGAGTGAAGCTTTGAGGGACCAAAACATGTTCAAGGTAATGTCAACTTTAGTCTTTCCCCTTCTTCAGACACCACAAGAGTGTAGCTTAGTGGAAAGAGATTGCCACGATTAAGCGAGCTCTAGGGGGAATAGTACTGGGATGGGTTACCTCCTGGGAAGTACCAAGAACCTCTATCTTCCTTGATTGTTGAGGTCCTCCCTCGCACACAGCCAACGACACCAATGGTGACTTCAGTGACTCAGATTACAAGGTATGCCAAGGTCTATGCCTTGGTTTCCGCCTTTGTCGTAAGCGTTGGAGAAAGCCTTGGGGGGGTGCTCACTTTGCTCGCACAAAAGGAACAAAGCTTTTTGCATCGAACTACTCTGATACCAGTGAAGTATTTCGATGGTGGTGCACTACAATGCGCTCTTCTACTCGAGAGCTCCACGACGATATGCTCGGACTAGAAAACTGAGCTCTAGAGGCCGCACATAATACTTCCACAGATGCTATAGAATACACAGAAAACACAATACACAGGGAGCATGAAGATAGACTTCTTGGGTCTTACGAATGCGGTCGAACTTACAATCTGTGACTGACCAGGTCACTATATGTTTTATTAAAGAACATATACAAGGAAGTGTCCGGTGGCCATTTGGCTTTCACATGGACACTAACAGTAACACACTTGGAGCACATGTAGTTACATGGCTGACACATGGATGGTTAGTATCCACCTACCCAAGCAGGTAGTCCTCTGGAGAGAGCTATATATACAGGCATAAGGTTGGGAGGAGATTCATCTCTCTAGCATGTGGTGGTCGTAATCCTTGTTCTCTTGCACAGAGTTAGTTAGAATTATTGATGCATCCAGAGTTTCAACCTAGGAGAATAATTATCACTGTAAATTAGAAACCCAAAAACGTAAGAGAGCTCCTAGAGTTCCTTGATGAGGTTTCATCACTGTTTAGATTCTCAATTGATGGTGCAATAGTAAACATAAGATCAGAGAAAACATTATCTTGCATCAATTGCCTGCCACCCAAGGTGATCAAGTTCCAACCCTTAAGAATGTAACTAGTCTTGCCCTTTTTCTTCCACTAAAAAAATGGTAGGAAACAAAGACATAATGCTGAATACACTTGTCTCTTTTTTTCATGTAAGCTCTTCATATTCATGTTGGCATTGCTTTGGTTTATATCATTGTTGTGGAAGGTTTCTATTGTGCAAACACTTACATCATTGCTAGGTGAAGGTTTCTATTGTTCAAAGACTTCCCAAACAATAATTAGAAAAGATAAGGATAAAGAATATTTCCATGCTAGTGATTAGCGAAATAGAGTGCTGAATACTTCTCTTTTTTTTTCTTTAATGTAAACTCTTCATATTCATATTGGCATTGTTTTGGTTTATATCATTACTATGGAAGATTTCGATTGCTCAAAGAATTATATCATTTTTGTGGAAGGTTTTTATTGTTCAAAGACATTCTCCCACACTAATTGGTCAAGATAAGGATAAAGAAATTATCCACGTAACTGATAAGCTACATAGAGCAATAAAGGGTAGATATATTACAAAGTGGAGAAGCTTGGACATGACAATTTCAAGCAGTAAGGGCCATCAAAGGTTCTTCAATCGCCCTAATTGTTTGAATTGGTTGTGTCCCTTTTTTCTAAGCTTAATGGATATTTTATCAAAGGGCACGATTGATTCAAGTGATTAGGGACATTTGAAGTTCCCTGACTGCTCTCTTTGCTATTCAGAGATCACCAAATCAGGATAAAGCATAAATGGTAAACCACATATCATGTCAGTTGATCTCATGAATAGTAGGCACACCACAAATCCTTCCTTTATTTCAGACAAAAATATTACCAACATTAAGAAATTGAAACACTGATTTCTATGAAGAAACATGAGTTACAAACACTATCTTCTAGATAAAGATAGAATGGCATCACTTTTCGATACATACAATGATCTAAAGGGTTCCTTTCTGTACTAAATAAGTATTTGCAACAAGCGCAAATAAATATCTTCCAACATATGCTGGAAATACATGGGCTTACTATCAAGAGGTAGTCATAGATACAAAAAACTATACATTTACTTTTGCTTTTTATTCTTCCTCTTTTTTTGCTTATTCTTTGGGACATTCTTCAATGGAGAGTGAACAGGAGGTCCTTTCTTCTTATCTTCAGTCTTCTTATCTGATGGAGTGGTGGAGGAGAGTCTAGATCATATGGTCAGATAACATCTTTCAAGATGGCATGGATTGCTTTTTCTCTGACCAAAAGGAACCATGCATTTGGATAATAAGATAAATTAAGATCAGGACTATAAAATCTATGCTCTAAGAACCTTATTGCAGTGGCAACTACTCTCCATCCACATGATGTACTGTCTTTTTGTATTGGCACAAGAATTTTCATATACCCAATCTTTTTCTCTTCATTCAATTTGCAAATGTCTACATACTTCTGATCAATGTGCATTTTCAAAACCTTCGCAACACTAAAAAGATAAAAAAATATCATAATGCATGGAAATGGTGATACATAAGAGCATTGGAAGTGTACTAGAATGTACAGTTTGCAATTGCCATGTTGTGATTGGAAAGAATTCATCAACAAGGCTTGATATTCATTAAAATCAATAATTATAAGACTCCAATGTCCCGTGGAAATGTAACTCACACTTGTAAATAAAACTTCCCTTAGGAAAATAATGACTTTATATGGAGTATATAAATGAAAACCTACTTCTCAATATATGGATAAATTATATATTGTATCTCCTGACTAAAATCCTTCAGAAAATGACCAATTTCTCCATGTTTGAATCTTATACATTGAGCCATAGGGGGATCTAAGATAAAGACCTTCCTTGAGACTAACCCTTCACATTGTTGGAGTAGGTCCCTACAATATAAAACCAAAACCAGATGCATCATGGAGGCTTTTAATTACTGAAAAAATGATGAGCATATTATGGCCATAAGGCAATACATGAGAGTTATGTTGACTATGTTGTCAGAGATCTCAACATTGAATTCTCTCAACGTTTTGTTGTCTTCAAGCCTTATGTGAAGCATGTAGTCTTCCTCCCATGGCATTGAAACATTCACAATTACTTGGCCAGGTGGTCTCTTTAAAAGCTCCAAGTTTGATTTTCTCAACCTCTGAATGTCTTGAATGATAAAAACTTCTTTTGACAATAAATTCTTCTTTCTGTTCTCCTCCTCAGACTCTATTGCACTTCTTGTTAAATTTCATGAGAAGGGATCTCTGCAATTTTTATTGAAGATGGCTTAGGATTTCTTGCTAGAGGAATATTAAGAATATCAAAGAATTTCTCATCGTGCTTGTCAAGAGGTATAATGGATTTATCAAATTTGTATCTTACCTTGGACACAACAACATACTCCTTGGCCATAAGTGTCACCCTATGACAATGTGCTACACATAGGTACACATCATTCATAAAATCAATTGCAAAATCTTCTACGGCCTCTTGCAAGCACATAAGAGTTTGGGTTTGCTATTTGATGTTCACAAATGAATTTGTCTTCATCATTGAGAGAAGATTGGTGGAGATCTCTTTCATGACTCTCATGGATCGAAGTCTTGGGATGAGGAGTCCCACAGACTTTTGAGTTCTTGAATCAGTTGTATCAAATGATTCAAGCTCTGAGGTAGATTCATGTGAATCCTATGAGATTTTTTGAATAATCTCTCTCTCTATCTCTGTCTCTCTCTTATAACTAAATAAACAAAAAATAGTTAGTTCTTAAATAGATTTTTTATTACACATGATGAATTCAAACAATTATGTCCATCCGAATATCTTCAATTCCCCTAATCACTTGAATTGTTCGTGTCAAAAAATTCAAGGTCTCTATTTCATTCATATGAGTTCCATGAAATCTTGAAGTAATCTTTCTCTCTTATACCTAATAAAATAGGTCTAAAATAGTCTTTCGACTACACACGATCGATTCAAGAGATTACATCCATCCAAAAATCTTGGGTTCCCCTAATCACTTGTATCGGTCATGTCAAAGAATTCAACTTCTAAATTTCATTCATGTGAATTCCGTGAATCTTGAAGTAATCTTTCTCTCTTATACCTTAGGAAACAAAGAATAGTTTCGATGCCTAAGTTTCATTCATGTGAATTCCATGAAATCTTGAAGTAATCGTTCTCTCCAATACATTGAAAACAAAGAATAGTTCTAAAATAGGTTTTTGACTACACGACTGATTCAAGCATTGCATCCACCTGAAAATCCATGGTTCCCCTAATTGCTTGTATCAGTCCTGTACAAAATTCCAAGCTCAAGAAGGATACTACCTTGCACACCAAGAGACCTCAATGAGAAGAGGTGTTAGAAAGGTTTGTAGAAAAGGCTTAGAGAATTAAAACTATAGGAAGTGAGGAGTAGCACGTAGGTCACAAAAAAATGCCACAAATGAAGTGAGGAGGTTACATAGGTCTTAAGGTTGTGTTGATTGGTTGGTGCCACATGGCACCCTTTGATTGGTCCACATCATTTGATCATTGAAAATTCCAATGTACATTGCCATGTGTGACCATGCTCATTTGCCATGTGTCACTGTTTGTAATTTCAAGGTTGGGGTCACCATGTGTCACATGCTCATTGGCCCATGACATTTGATCATTATTTTCCTCTCTTCTCCTATAAATATATGCGACCTTGGTCTTTTCTCATTTTCTACCTTCAACATTTTTATGCATCTATACTATAGCACTCCTACCTCGAATTTGATACACGATTGATTCAAGCGATTACACCAATTTGACCATCTTTGACTGCCTCTATTCGCTTGCATCGATCGTCTAATTGCATAAGTAGGAAGAGCACTGATTAATTTAGAGATGGAAGAGAAGAATCCAATTCTGAGTGTCTCTCCATCTGAGAAACTATTAGATTTCATGGTTCAAGAGGGGCTGAAGGAGAACCATTTCCTAGATGCAATGAAAATGTTCAATCCCACTTTTGATTTTGAAGCACTTGTGGAGAAAACTAAGGGATATCTTATGGATGAGTGGGAGAGCTTCCTGAAAATAATCAATGGACATGAAGTTATAATATTTGGCAAGAAATATATCCACCCAATTATTTTTTTTAAGGATCAGTTGGACAGGGTCAAAATCACTAGAAAGTGTAGGAAAACTTCCCCCTTGGCAGGCAGGATGGAATTTTTTTGAGAACATGAGAATAATTGCTATTTAGTGTGATTTAACAGTGGGTTTTTTATTTGGCTTGATCATATCTCAAGTGCCAGGAATGAACTACAAAACCTTGATGAAGAGAAAAGAGCATCTCTAGATATTTCTATTGAGAAGTATTCATAAATTGAAGTTAAAGAAATTGTTGAAGAGATAAGCCTTCAGGTAGAATAGGAAGAGGTTAAGAACTTTGATGCGCCTACTTTCAAAGTAGAGAAAACGATAAGAGAGCCAACAAAACAAGTAAAGATCTCAGAAAAATCACTACTTCTCCCAAATATCCCATATTACTTTATCTTAGGGAAGGACTTTGTTCCTTTGTATTGCATTCAAGAGCTCTTGAATCTAAGAGAAGACTATTGCCTTGGTGCAATAGCTGAATCAAAAGAATTTGGGAGGAAGTTTATGTTGATATATTTAGGTAGTGATGTGTATGAACACACTAGGACCACCGGGGCACTTTTTCTTCTTTAGGAGGAATTTTTCCCCCATCTTGTATATATGCCTATAGCCCTAACATGTCATTTTATCTTTGTAGATTCTCTTGGTAATACATTCAGTATTGTGTGTTGTGCTCCAAGCCTCTTCTTCTTCCTTGTGCTATTCACATGCTTCCGTAGACCTCAAAATCCAACAATTGGTATCAGAGCATGTCGTCGTTTCATCTAGGGCATTGTTGACACCCCTCCGATCAGAGTCTCAGAATCGCATGAAATTGGTGAGCGTACCTAGGTGTAGCTCAAGCTTAAGCACCACCTCCTTTACTTGTCAATCTGAGGAGACACAAGGATTGGTATGAAGACCATGAGCGAGTGAAGGCACAAGTGCGTGAGTGAAAGCACACAAGCATGCACACACGTACGCACACGGTAAGAGCAAAGAGAGGAACAATGGAAAGCTTTGATTACCAAAGAGTTCTCTTACCAAATCTCAAATCTACAACAAGATAACCTCAAAAATGAGCTCTCTAGCTCTTTCTATAGTTTTTTGCCTAGTTTTGGCCCTATCCAGACCTAGTGTCTGGCCTAATTAAAAATTAGGTTCTAGCGCTTATTTGAGGGCTCAAACGGAGTCTAAAAAATTATGAAAATTGGTAGGATGATAGTTCTAATACTCCTCAAGCTCAAGGACTCCTCCGGTTGAGAAAATGGAGTTACAAAAATATGAATGGTATTTACAATGGCTTTTAGTGGTGAAAATCACTATTGTTACAGGGATTCCTCCTCAAAATTTGACATGTACTTCTTGGAGCTCCCTCCTTGCTCCTTCTTCTTGTCTGTCCACCTTTTTGACATGTTCTTGTGCCTCGTTCCCGAACTTGAGTGCTAACACTAAAATGGAGTTACAAAAATGTGAAATGGTATTTACAATGGCTTTTAGTGATGAAAATCACTATTTTTATAGGGATTCCTCCTGAAAATTTGACATGTACTTCTTGGAGCTCCCTGCTTGCTCCTTCTTCTTGTGTGTCCACTTCTTTGACATGTTCTTGCACCTTGTTCCCGACCTTAAGTGCTAAAACTCTCCCACCCCCTCAAGTCTATCGTCCCTGATAGACCCTTGTTGTAGTGGTTTTTCCATGTAGCACTTTGAGAGGTAGAGTCCATCCTGTATGAACAAGATCCGTCTATCTTCCAAACGTAGGAGGGTTGGTTGTCCGGTTCTTCATCTCTCCCTACGAGCCTTTGCAAGTTGTATTCCCTTGGTATGTACTCTTTGGATTCTTGCATGAAGATATGTTTGTGAGCTTGCAAAGGTTGCTAGGTTCTTAAAAGAGGTTGTCCATGTTGATTTGGAGCAGCTTTCGGTGGTGGATTGCTTCGTTGATCTTGTTGCTCTCACCTTAATGTCCTCTGGATCTTTCAAAGATGATATTCATAATAGTCATGCCAAGTACTCGTAAGCCATAATGAGTGATGGGTTAGTGTGTGTTCGTGCATGGGTTGAAGAAAATATGTGCCTTATGCATGACCTTGGAATGCGGCCCTATGCATGCTTACTTGGGGAATGCATTTCAAAACGGATGGTGCAAACAATTTTGGGTCTTGATCTAAGTGCTCAAGGGTATGCTGACAAAGAGGTTTCCTAATCTATCAGTGTTGTCATGATACCCAAGTAAAGGATTCTTACCATGAAAGGTTGATCAATATTCCGCTCTTCATGTCGTACTCCCATCATAGTGATTGACCAATGGCATGTCTTCCATGCTTGATGGATGTCCATCTTGATGATGCACTGATGAAATCCTTTGAGTGCATGGTCCGTTCCTCTCTCTTCAAAGCAACATTTTCCAAAAATTGAGAATTGAATTTCTTTATATTCAAGGATTTGTAGGGTACGAGAACTACCCCTTGTAGGTATCTCTTTGGATGCTCTCATATATACAGTAGTTAAGCATCACTCAATTTGCGGACCTTCAAGCTCTTCCCTCCTACCATGGTAAGGGGGAACAATAGTTTTGGATGCCATGTTCATACCAAGTTCTTGACGTCTACTAGATAATGCAACAATAATATCATCTGCTAGTCGAGACACACTTCTATCAAAACTGATAAATGCCCAGCCATCAATGATTCCACCTTCAACTAAGCATGCTTATTCATGTGCCATGAGCCAAACGTAGGAACAAGCTCTCTCTCGCTCTCGTTTTTTTTATTTGTTTTACAATGTCACAAAATAAGAAGATAGATGTTAGTATCAATAAAAATAGTTGAGATATGTCAATGTGCTCTTGTGCTTGGGCTCTCAAATGTGTCTATGCATGGCCGTGTAATGTGGCCCTATATTAATGCATACTTTGGAAATGCATGACCTGAATGGTGCAAAGGATAAGGTTATGCCAAAGGCACATGGTTGTCGCACGTCAAGGCTTCTGATGTTACTTGGGGATGTTGATACAAGCTACACTTAAGGTTTCCATTGGACCTCAAGATGACAACTGATCATTCCTCTTGAGAGGGATCCATTTGAGAAACCTGTTTGGCTACGTAGAGATCACCTTGGGTTTCTCATCTTCAGAAGGTTTCTTTAATTCTGTATCCCACATGGTTGGTTCTTTGGTTCTGCGGGGGCCACCAATGCTTTGGGCTTCCAAACCAATACCATTGGCCTTCTGACTCTTGTTGAAGAGGTGAGTTGGTCTGCTTTTGGTCTTAGTGTTTGGTTCTGACCCTTGCTTTGCCTTGGCTTTGTCGTTGAGACTTTCCTCATGTGGGAGAGCGTAGGTTGTTGTGTATGTAAGAGCTTCTTTGGTACCCATATATGTAATTGTCCTTGTTGAGCTGCAACTAATGTCTTAGGCACCCAAAATTGTCGGATACCTTGTGGTTGAGCTTGTCCTAGTTTCTTCGTTCATCTTCTAGCCTAGTTGGCTTGCCTAGATAGGAATTGTGGGGGTAAGGCTGGTGGTTGTCCTTCTTTTTGTACCCAGATCTGCTTCATGCCCGGAACGATTTTCTTGTTGAATGGTGTCTTTCTATTTGATATAGAAGTGTTCGTGAACTCTTGTGCTTGCCTTTGTAGTGGAACTACTGTGGCTCCATTAGTCTTTGAAGAAGAAGAGAGATCTGCGCCTTCGAGCCTATTCTTCCATGATTGACTCCTTCTGCATCATAGAGCTTTTGACACATACAACATCTTCTTCTATAAGATTAGTCTTAGAAGAACTAAGAGAATGTGTGACACCTAGATTTGTGAGCATGCCAATGTCTATTCTAATGTAATGCACTGTTCATGTACCCAAACTTGAACAAGTTGACCTTTTAGGTTTAAGTTGAAAGCATGGTCATAGATATAATCTTGAACCAAGACAAGCGATAAGATCCTCATCTTGACACACTGGCATTTTGACTCTCAATTGGAACATCCTGAAGATAGATGGGAAGCTCTACCTCGCCTAAACAAGGGGTTTCCAAACCTCCCAATTCTATGAGATAGGCTTCTATGGGATTGAATTCCAAGTCTTGGCAGTATGAAAGTCTAACTGCACTAGTTGCTACACCTGAGTCAATCAATGCTCTCACAGGCCTTACATTCTCTCCATGTCCTACCTCTAAGGTCACCAAGGGATGTCGGTCAATTATTTGAGAAACAATTGCACCTCATGTTTGGCACATGGCCATGTGATATCGTGGGGCCTCAAGATTGACATCTAGGCCTAGTTTCCTTGACTTATTTTTTCTAATGTGCTCTCTAGCCTCTACCTGTGATTCTTCTCTAACCCTTATCTCTTCTTGTTTTCGCTTCTGAGCAGTGTTTAGTGTCCTTAGCATATCCTCTGTAAGAGGTTCTTGATATAACTTGACTCGACAACCACTAATATAGTTTGGCAAGATGTCACCCTCTAGAGTGGCATTTGAACCGCACCACTAGTGGAAATTTTATTAATGATCATGGGTCCATGTCCTCTTTTTTCCAATTTACGAGCATGTTGTTTGAGTGTATAAACCAACACTAGGTTGTGCTCTTTCAATCCTTTATCCTTGATGTGTGCATCAAAATAAGCCTTTTGTCTTTTCTTTGCAGCATAAATGTCTGCTGCTGCTTGTAGCCTCGTCTCACCTAAGCGTTCTAGATCAAACATCCTGGAGGACAATTCATGTCCATTCCACTCGTGCTCTTGCGCTACTCTTAAAACTGGGATAACAAAGTCCAATGGTAGCACAACATTCTATCCAAAAACCATCTGATATGGGGTGGCATTGAGTACCATTTTTTAGGCAACTCTGTAAGCCCAAACAACATGATGCAATTATTTAACCCAATTAGAGTGTTTATTATTTACTAGTTTTGTCAATACATTACATAAGATCTTATTTGTGCTCTTGGCCTATCCGTTGGCTTGTGGATGATAGGGGGCAGACCTCTTATGAATCACCAAGAATTCTTGGAGAAGGTTTTCAATCACTTCATTCAGGAAGTGTGTACCTCTATCACTTACTAATTCTATTGGTAGTCCATATCTCGTGAACACATTCACGAATAAGAACTAAGCCATCATTTGAGCATCATTCTTTATCATGGCTTTTAGTTCTACCCACTTCGTGAGGTAATCTGTGGCTACAATAATGTACTCTGCATAGGAGTTTCTAGCTGGGGGGTTAATAGGACCTACAAAGTCTATGCCCCACTTCAAGAATGCACGTCCACCCATCATTGGCCTTAGAGGCATCTCATCTTTTCTAATCGGATATTGTGCATGTTGGCATGTGTCACATCTCTTCACATAGGTATGTGCATCCATATGAAGAGTTTTCCACCAAAGTCCTCAGAATAGAATGGTCTTAATCACTTGGTCAGGCCCAAAGTGTCCACCTGCAACATCGTTGTGTGCAGTTTCTAAGATTTTCAAATAATCTCATTCGTGAATGCACAATCTTAAGTAACCATCTTTGCCTCTTTGATATAGGTTGTCTCCTACTAAGGCATAGTCTTGAGCCTCTTTCTCCATGCTTCATTTTCTTGCTAGGCTAGTCTGCTGGTTAGTGTTCCTGATCTCATAAATTCTACCAATGGAGAACTCCAATTTGGAATTAATGGCACATGATAAAGAGTAGCATGCTCCACTGGGGTTTTTCCTGGCACACTTGACAATTCTTAATCCATTCATGTATTTGTTTGTCCATGCTAGGCCAATACACTCCTAAACGTTTTAGATTCTGCCATGTGCATTGTTTATAATAGTGATTTCCTAGTGATCCTTCATGTGCTTGTTGCAACCAACTACTATGTTCATCGTCCTCGACACAACAAGCTAGTACACCTCCGTATCTTGTTTGTACATGCTTCTTGCCAATACTTGATAGTTTTGTGATTTTACAATTTCATCTTTGTTCATATTCACATTCTTATTTGCGGCTCCAAAGGTTAAGACTAGGACATATACCATGCCTAAAGCTTCTCTTTCAGTCGTTGTGTAGTTTCGTTCGGCTGCGTTCAGCTATCGACTAGCATATGCTATGGGAAAATTTAAAGTTGCTTCACCTTTGGTTTGTGCTAGCACACATCCTATTGCATGATTAGATGCATCTACATGGACATGGAATGGTTTATTCCAATCAAGGGTTGTCAATATTGGTGCTATGCACAAAACGTCTCTTCAACTCATTGAAGGAGTTTTCACATTCATCATTCCACTCAAAATTTGTTAGCAGAGCGTAAAGAGGTTTGGCCATGATCGCATACATGCGGATAAACCTCCGATATTGTACCTCTTTAACATTCCTTGGCCTCGGTAGCTCCACTATAGCTCTTACTTTATCCTCATCTGTAGATATTCTGTTCCTTGAAACAATATGACCTAAGCTTTTACCTTGATGTACCATGAACACACACTTTTCAGGGTTCAACACACTCGATATTCTCTACACTTGTTAAAGATGTATCTGAGCTTAGGGATGTGGTGTCCTCTTTCTTGGGAATGAGCACACAAATCATCCACATGTACTTCTAAGCTCTTTGGCAAGAACTCTTTGAAGACATGAGACATGAGCCATTGGAATATTGCAGGTGCATTGGTGAGCCCAAATGGCATCACACGAAATGCAAAGATTTCCCACTCTGTGGCAAAAGCTGTTTTTTGTTGATCTTCTGGGGCAATGCCTACTTGGTTTTAACCTGAAAATCCATCAAGGAAGCTATAAACTTCCTTGCCAACAACACGCTCTAATAAATGTTTAGTGATTGGAAGTGGATAACTATCTCTAATTGTAGCGGCATTAACTTTTTTAAGGTTAATACACACTTGCAACTTTCCATTCTTCTTGGGCACCACTACAATGGGGGACACCCATTCAGTATGCTCGATCTCATAGATAAATCCAACTTCAATCAAGCTATCAATTTCTTCTTTTATTTTGGTTGCATAAGTATCATTATAAGTGTAGGGCTTTTGTTTGGTGGGCTTGGCATCAACAATCATGGGGATTGTATGAGAGAGTATTTTTGGATCTACTCCCTTCAAGTCTCTATAGTGCCATGCAAACACATCCCTATATTCCCTTAATAGAGCTACAAGCTCTATTTCTTCTTCAACACTTAGGTCTTCTCCTATATATGTACATCGCTCTTCGTTCTCTTCCATGGTTACTACAATTATTTTGGTCTTTTCTTTATTATCATATGCTTCTCCTATGATGGGTTCTCTCTTAGGCATTCATACCAAAATTTTTCGGTCTTCAACTTCATATTTCTTGAAATTCTCTCGTACTTCGAACAATGATTCCTCCTCTTCTTGTTTCATTGCTTTTCTTTTCTTTTTCTTTTGAACTCCTCACTTCCATCCTTTGAATTTATAGTTTTAATACTTTTGAATGGTTCTTCTAATTTGTGTGTAAATACTCCTACATCTTCTAGATAGTGCTTCTCTGAGTTAAAGCAACTATCCATCACTATGGACTCTAGATCGTCATCATTCTCTTCTTCTTCTATGACTTCACTAGGGTCACATTCTTCTAGCATGGGATGACACATGAACACCAAAATATCATAACTCTCCTCATCACAATGAGGTGTCCATTGTTCTTCATTGACAACAATGTCCATGGTGGCTAGAATTTCTGCCCAACCATGAGGCTCAAATTCCTCATCTAGAAAGATCATCAATGCATAGGTTGGGTCTCTAACGGGCGTGTCTTCTAGAGGAGTTCCTTCCTCTCTCGCTTTCAAGAGTCTTTCCTCTTCCTCTGCAACCTTGCACATCCACAAATGAGTATCCTCATGCATCCAAGATGGATCACCTAAACTTTCAAAATGCACAAAGATTGAAGCTTCTTGTGCTTTGTGGATAGGATTCCATTGTAGGGGTGGCACATCTCTGAAGGTGTAATCCTTCAAATTGACCTTAGTTGTTACCTCTAAGTGCTACAAGTACAAGAAGTTGGTTACCCAATCTTGTACTATTTGAAGTTGTCATAGGAAGGGCCTTCCTAGGATCACCTCATAGACATCATTTCTACCAAAGTCACATATAGCAAAGGTGTGTTCAAACTCTACACGAACTCAAGTTTTAACTTGACCAGCTCTTCTAAGGTGAGATGAAATTGTACCTTAGTGTTCTTCACAACTTCAGTGTTTCTTGGAACCACTGAGTCTTCATTTCTTATCAATATTGTGGGAGCTCTAGTCTGAAGAGATTCAGATTCCCATGGGCATGTGAATTGCGGCAACTCTTGTAAAGAATTCGATTCAAAATCTGATCTTTCGTCTCCTTGTTGCTCAACTTGGTCTCCATAAATAGATGGAATGTCTTGAGGAAATTGATCATGAAGATCATCAATTTCAAGAATAGGAGGGGAACTATCCTTCTCCTTGGCACATTTCTCTTCTTGTATTTCCCGCAAGAACTCTTGAGAGTACTCTTGAATTGAAAGAGGTGTTCCAACATCCATAGAACTAGGAACATAAGCTTCCCTTGGTGGTGAGCTTTCTCTTCCAACATCTGGTTGATCCTGTGGAGGTAAAGAAACTTGAGGTTTGTTTACCCATTGCTCTAATCTTTCTACTAAGCCCTGGAAATGCAAACCAGGTTTGATTGAATTTGTATGATTGAACAATTGATTGGTCTCGAGCATAGCCTAAGCTAGTTCTACCATTTTTTATGCACATCTTTGTCCGTTCAATCTCCAAATCTACTCTAGGGTAGCTCTTGTCTAGGTTTGCAATTTTTGGCCCTTCTTGAAGTCGAGCTTGGTTGGCCTTGAACATCATGTCCAAGCCTTCTAGGAGCCACATTACTGCTACTAGCACTTGAATCCACCACTAAGCCTACCACATTAATGGGTGTAACCTTGCGTGCACTAGAGGGGTTTCTAGGACAATCTATCGGAAGATGTTCTTTGCCACACTCAGGAAAAAAGGCTTGTATTGTGATGGCTTGTCCTTGTCCTGGAGTTGGTGGATGGGGACATACACAAATGAGATGGTCGCCCTGACATCTAAAACATGGTCCTATAGGGGCTTGTGGTCTCATTTGTCTCAATTGGGGCCTAGGGCTAGGATTTGTATACATGACATGTGAGTATTCTAGCTCCCAATTTTGTTTCATAGGTGGTGCCTCGTATTGATATGGATAAATTTCACTATGCTTAGGTGACTCTGTGTAATAAGCTTGTGTACCATCTTCATAGGAGTAGTCAAAACTATGAGCATGATGGTCATTTTCTAAGACCAAAGGGGTGATTGGCACCAATGCACTATTGGGGTTCTCCTTTGCCACCGCATACTTAATTCCAATCACGTTGGTACGAGCTGGCGGTTGGGTTCCTAGGATTGGTTGTGGCCTATATTGTGCTTGATTTATTGATGTTGGTATTGAGGCTGATATTGTTGTTCTGGCCTATAATATGGATGTTGGTACTTATTCTAATACCTAGCCTGTTAGTAAGGTTGATAACTTTGTCTAACAGCCAGCCTATTGTAGGGACAATCTTGAGCCGTGTGGTTTGTGTATTTTCTCTCAATAGTGACCGTTGTGATGGTCAAAGACAATCGTGATGATGAGTCACCATCTTATGAAGACCATGAGCGAGTGAAGGCACAAGTGTGTGAGTGAAAGCACACAAGCATGCACACACATACACATGTGTGTGCACATGGTAAGAGCAAAGAGAGGAACAATGGAAAGCTTCGATTACCAAAGAGTTCTCTTACCAAAGCTCAAATCTACAACAAGCTAACCTAAAAAATGAGCTCTCTAGCTCTTTTTATAGTTTTTTGACTAGTTTTGGCCCTGTCCAGACTTAGTGTCCGGCCTAGTTAAAAATTAGGTTCCAAGGCTTATTTGAGGGCTCAAACGGAGTCTAAAAATTATGAAAATTGGTAGGATGATACTTCTAATACTCCTCAAGCTCAAGGACTCCTCATCTTGAACAAAATGGAGTTACAAAAATATGAAATGGTATTTACAATAGCTTTTAGTGATGAAAATCATTATTTTTATAGGGATTCCTCGTGAAAATTTGACATGTACTTCTTGGAGCTTCCTACTTGCTCCTTCTTCTTGTGTGTCCACTTCTTTGACATGTTCTTGCGCCTCGTTCCTGACCTTGAGTGCTAACACTAGGGTGATCAGGACTTCAAAACAACTTTTCTATGTGGTGTCGAAAATGCAATCTAAAATCATTTCGACCTTCGAACACACTATCATAATGCTTGTGCAGGCGATTTTGTCTTTTTGTGCCAAAGATATATACAGGTTTTGGTTCACCAGTATAAGTGTCTCGAAGTCTGCTACAGGTTTAATATAACTCAATAGGGTCATTTTGTTCAACATTTTGAGATACAATAATTTTTTTATATCAGGGTATTTTAGTCAATGGCCATGGTTGAAAGAAGTGATTTATTTTGTATGTTGATTGTTGAGGATAAGTTGGATGGTACCAATTACCCATTATGGGGCTATATGATGCATCATGTATTAGTTGGAAAAAGAGTATGGAATATTGTGTCGGGTGTTGAAAAATGTCCTATTACACTAGCAAACACAGTTGCTGAAGGTGATGTAGATGGCATTGAAGATGGTGATATTCTTCAAATTCCTGTTCGTTTTGCAGTTCTTGTTATACCTACTATGGAGCAACTTTGTTGGGATGGTAGAGATGCTCATGCACATGCATTGGTAGCCTTTTCTATCAAATGTGTCATTATTCCCCACATTCGCTCCTAAAAAATAGCAAAGGATGCTTGGGATACAATAACCACTTTGTAGCAGGCAAGGAATGAGGCTCGTGTTGCTTATCTTCTAAAATAGTTGGAGAGTGAGCACATGAATGAAGGAGATTCCATGGATAGTTTTTTGACAAAGATTAAAGATTTGAAGAAGCAATTGATTTTTGTTGATGGAGTTTGATGAAAGTCAATCCAAATGCCTTAACATTTGAGGAGTTGGTTTCTGTACTATTGTAGGAAGATCAATCTAGGAAGAACAAGTCCATTATGCGTGTTGCATATCAAAGGAGTTATTGGCGCATGTGATAGTATTCCCTATAGGGCTAGGCTCAAGTGAAGTGAAGAAACTGTGCTCCAAGGTAATATGTTCGGTTTCTCCACTATCAAAGTCTATTGCACACATACACTATACACGTGAAGATGGTTCATAATTGTAAACAGTAGTAAATGCCCATTCTTCATTCTATACAAGATTAGCAAACTTTGTTTTGGGTGTAGAGGACTGTGCAACAACCATTCCAACCTCTTTCTTTTTTGCCCCTTTTAGAGCCAGTTTTGGCCAACTATTTATGACATGATCATTTCCTTTATAGTATTTGCAAAACAATTTTTGCTTTTTTGTTTTCTTCTTGTCTCTGTCATCCTTCTTTGATTGTGTAGAATTAGAAAACTTTTGCTTACTATTAGAAGAGCTCCATTTATCTTTGCCCTTTTGAGTAGCTAAGAAAGCTTGATCTGCAATACACATAATGGACTTGTTCTGCCTAGATTGATCTTCCTACAATAGAATAGAGACTAACTCCTCAAATGTTTAAGCATTTGGATTGCCCTTCATCATCAGTCAAAGAGTAGAAGCAAAACTCTGATATGAATCTCGAAGACAATTCAGAATAGTCTGCACAAGTGAACTTTCAGGCAAGACTTCATTAGCAAAAATCAACTGCTCCTTCAAATCTTTGATCTTTGTTAAAAAACTGTCCATGGAATCTCCTTCATCCATGTGCTCACTCTCCAATTGTTTTCTGAGGTAAGCAACACGAGCCTCATTCCTTGCTTGTTATAAAGTGGTAAGTGTATCCCAAGCATCCTTTGCTGTTCTATAAGACTGAATGTGAGGAATAATGGCATGTTTGACGAACAAGGCTATCAATACATGTGCTTGAGCATCTGTACCATCGCAAAAAATTTGCTCTATAGTAGGTGCAACAAGAACCACAACACGAACAATAACATGAAGAATAGCACCATCTTTAATGCAATCTACATCACCTTCAGCAACTATGTTTGCAAGTGTAATAGGATGTTTTTCAACACCATGCACAATATTCCAGATTCCTTTTGCAACCAATACATGACATATCACATAAGCCCATAATGGGTAATTTGTATCGTCCAACTTATCCTCAATAGGCAATATACAAAATATATCACTGCTCTCAGTCATGGCCACTGACTAAAATACCCTGATGCAGAAAAATGCTTGTATCTTAAAAAGTTGAACAAAATTACCCTATCAAGTTTTGCTAAACATGTAGCAGGCTTTGAGACGCCTATACTAGTGAACTCAAACTTGTATACAACTTTGGCACAAAAAGACAAAATTGCCTACACAAGCACTACAATAGTACATTTGCAGGCCAAAACAAGCTCAGATGGTGATTTTGATACCACAATGGGAAGGAGTTTTGAACTTGTAATCAACTTGAATATGCTCACCAATTTTTGTGTGATTCTGAGACTATGATCGGAGGGGTGTCAAAGACACCCTAGATTGAGCGGCGACCTGCTCTGATACCGATTGTTGGAGTTTGAGGTCTGCAGAGGCATGCGAACAACACAAGGAAGAAGAAGAAGCTTGGAGCACAACACACAATACTAAATGTTTTACTAGGAGAATGTACAAAGATAAATAACCCGTTAGGGCTATAGGTGTATATACAAGCCAAGGGGAAAAAACCTCCTAAAGAGGGAAAAAAGTGTACATTACTCAATTCTATTGGAAGTGTGGGATCCCAAATCATGCCAAAAGATAAGTAGCTATGTAGATTAACATTTTTTATAGAAGGAGATCCTCCAACCTCAGTTCTAGCAATCCACCCTCTTGTACTTGGACTTTGCATGTGATACAACCAAGAGTACTTACAATTTGCACCCTGCTTATACCAAACATACATTTTAGAGTCTTCAAGTCTCCACTCAAATCCCAATCAATTTTAAAGTTTCTAGAGTGGTTAACATTCAAGAGTTCTCTTGAATGATGCCTTTGGATAACATTTGGAATGTTTGTCTATAAGAACAACCACTTAAGTTTTTTATGATTCTCATATGGAACTTGAGCACACCCAACCCATCATAACCCCATTTCTAATTGTACTTTGAGAGATGGATTATCTAGTTTCCCATGGCTATAGTCCAAAGCTCTATTCAGTAGGGAAATACTTATTCTCTCCATCTTTTGATGTTTTTTAATTTCTGCTTCATCAAGTTTTATTACAAATTTCAAAAGGCCAGAACATTCATGTTGTTTTATATCATAGAACTAAACCATGTATATCTGAAGTCTTATAATATCTATCCGTACATTGTTAAATTCATTGTAAGTGAAATGTAAAGTTTTTTTCCCCTACCTCATAAGGCATGTTCCTTGAATGTGTTTATACTCACCAAATACAGACGTGTTTTTCTTATTCAAGCAGAGCTGACACTTTCCTACATGATGAGATCTAGGCAATCCAAAGTGTTTTACTTATTAAATTTAAGAAATTCACACCAAACTTTTGAAATTGCTTTATAACCCTTTCTGCTCACTCCAACTCCATCACAAACCTCCTGAATTTGAGATGGTTCTAATAATATATTCATTTATTTCATGAGTTTTTAAAAATTAAATTGTTTCAAGCATACATTTTCATTTAGTTTGAATAGTTTTACAACATCGATTTGACTCATAATTTCATTACAAAAATGTATGTGCTCAAAGCTTCTCAACATGTTTAAACCTAGCACATTTGTTACATGACCTCTTACAATTTTCATTCCCTTTTTTTGGCCATATTTTTCAGTCAAATCTAGAAAAGGCTTTACTCGTTTTGAATGCATTCTCAATCCTATAGGAGTTTCTTTAATTTCTTTGAAAGCTTCTAACTGAGAAGACAAACGAGACAATGTTTTTCCTAGATCCCTCTAATGTAAGTCTCTCTAATGTAGTAAATTTTGTAGATAGTTTATGTATTGCATATAGTTCTTTGAAAACTTTGAGAGCCTTGAATAATATCCATGAAACTGTCATCACAATCTCCTACTAATCTAGTCAGATCATGAAGATTATGAAAAGTTGGATACCTTCCAATTTGTGGATCAATTGGAGAAATAGCTTTGCTTAGAGTTGTTTCTTGAAAATTCTCTCTCTACATGTCATTAAGTCATTTTGCGTTGATATTTCCTCTTGTGAATCTTTAGTATTTTGTATCTTTTTTTCTATTTTTGGTAGATTTGGCATGTTCTTCCTCTAGATTTTGCTTTACTTATTGTATTTCCTTCTCTTTAGCTCCTAATGTTGTGTCTACCTATAAGGACTTGTGCTTGTACTTCTAATGCTCACAAGCATATATCTAGATTTTCACTTGAATGATTTTTGAAATTTCATCAGATTGGTGTGTATGTGGGTTGTGATGGAGGGGAAGATGGAAAAGGGATGGTGTGGATGTGCACATGTTCTTGGAATGGAAGAAGAGATGGGGTCAAAATGATGAGGACTTCGAGGCATTTGATAATTTGATAGATGAAAAGGTGGAAAGGAAAAAGTGGATGGGATGGTGCTAAATGACACAATAGTGGTAGTAGTGGGTTGACAAGATGTAAGTGTTCTAGGAGTAGAAGAAGAATAAACTGAAGCTACCACTTTGTTGCTTACATTGAATGCTTTTCCAAGTTTTTTGCAATGTTTCTCACACTTGTAGAATAGATTTTGCGAAGAATTGCATATATAGCACAAGAGAATGACATAGAACTCACCACCCAACCATGTATTATCTAGCATTCAAAGTTGGGAGTAACTTTTGGAGTTAATTGAGTAGCACTATTTAGATGTGTGTACATGTGTGACCTACACCACTCCTTTAGAACCTACAACCTTTTACATGTGTGACCTACACCACTCCTTTAGAACCTACAACCAAAATTTAATTATGAAGGGATTCACTTAATTTAAGTGAAGTGTTCAAGTTAACGTGATCTAATTGTAGTTAACTCGAGTTAGGGGTTGTAGAGACTCTTAGGCAGAATACTATTCCCTATGTATATACAAGGGTTGAACTCAAGATTTCATCTCATTCTTAAGATTTAAGCACTAGGCTTGATGAATACTCCAAATACCTATAATGTTATCTTGAATTTCATCTTGCCAAGTGGCATTATAACATTTCCCCCCCATGAAGAACAATGTGAAAAACTCCATCTAGAGTATAAGGGAATGACGTAAGGCTCACAAACCATCATCTATTATAAATGGCCTTTAGAACTAGCACTACCTTTTGGAGTTTATTGATCCACCTTTTACAAGTGCAACCTTCATCACTCCTTTAGAACATTTAATCACACTTTAATTGTAAAGTGGTTCACTTAGAAGGGGTAACATGTGTCAATTGACTCCGTTTAACTCTAGCTAATTCAAAATATGAGCTTTAAGTCTCTTGGGCAAAATACTCTCCCATGTGCACCTAGAGACTTGTGTGTGACTCTTAACACTTAACCACTAGTCTCGGCCCATACCTTGGTTAGTCCGACAAATAACTTTAATGTTATCTTGACTTTTACACTTTTCCAAGTACCTTTATCCGTTCATTTCTTGAGATGGGGGCCCCAAAATGCTTACCCGTTTAGAAGGCAGAATCTGTCCGTTGCTTAGAAGGCAAAGCTAGAGTGACAACTTTTATTTTTCTATGTACTACTTGGTCTTTCCTCAACAACAGCTTTGTGGCATTCTGGCTTTTCTAATATTATAGAGCTTTCGTAGGAGATTTTGACCTTAATTTTAAGGTGGTCTTTGATTTATTTGATTGTGAATTTTTTTTAATAATTCATAGGTCTTTATGACACTCCTAAAGCAAAGAATCTTGCGAACCGTGCGTCCCATTCTTGTGGTCCAAATTTTGTGATATGTCATGGTATCCAATTTCCTCTTTCTTGGGTCTTTGGAGCGACATACGTGATTGCTTTAACTCTTTCAAGGAAGATTTTTAGTTTCTCGACTTTTCTTTGAATTTCGTGTCTAGTTTTGACCTTAAATGCAAAGTCATGGTACAACTCTTAAGAGCAGATTTATAGGTGGTCATGCAAAGTGGGGGCCATGAGGAGGTCGTAGGTGGGTGCATTGGACTTTCAATTTCAAGCGGATATGAAAGAATAGACTTACATGAACTTGGAACAGAAGAAGAGTGTTTAGACATTAAACTCTTCTCTATCCCATAAGCGGATATAAAAGAATAGACTTACATCTTATTGGAACAGAAGAAGAGTGTTAAGACATTAAACTCTTCTCTATCCCATAAGCATTATGAATGGATGTTCCACCGCTCTGTGTGAATGTACATTGCAACATTGAAACAATAATTGGACTCTCTATCCCATAAGCTCTTCTCTATCCCATAAGCATTATCAATGGATGTTCCACCGCTCTGTGTGAATGTACATTGCAACATTGAAAGAATAATTGGACTCTCTATCCCATAAGCTCTTCTCTATCCCATAAGCATTATCAATGGATGTTCCACCGCTCTGTGTGAATATACATTGCAACATTGAAAGAATAATAGGACTCTCTATCCCATAAGCATTATGAATGGGATGTTCCGCCGCTCTGTGGGAATGTACATTGCAACATTGAAAGAATAATTGGACTGCGCATGCGAACAAAGAAGACCTTCGAGAGTTCCAACTCCCATCATCCTCCTCCGTACTGATTATGGCAGGCTCTAACCATGTACAGATTGTGAGTTGGCCTCAACCATCGGTTTTATATATTCGCTTGACCTTCACCTACTTGAAGCTCAAGCTTTTTAATGGAGTTCGGCCGAACAGTACTCTTCCTCAAAGCTTGAAGTAGCTACACACAGGTGAAGAAGACTCAGAGCCATGAAGCCCCCTGTCCCGCAAATACAGGCAAGGTCGATATCATACATATCGCTGCTCGGAAGACATATATATACACGTTACTGAGTAAGAGAGCTTCGTGGATAGAGAGCAGAGTACGCATATTACATTTATGAGAACAGCACGCAAAGATAGATTCAGAAAATTGAAATGCGCTGGAAGAAGAATCATGGAAATCTCAGTTGAAACAATGTACAGGAATGGTGGTACATGCGACAATGGATGCACTGACGCTTGATCTACTTGCCGGGAGTGAACTGTGTGGCGTAAGCCCAAGCATTGTTGACTGTAGGATCAGCCAAGTGGTCGGACAGATTCTCGATGGGTCCCTTGCCAGTGACAATGGCCTGCACGAAGAAGCCGAACATGGAAAACATCGCCAGACGCCCATTCTTCAGCTCTTTCACTTTTAGCTCCGCGAATGCTTCTGGATCGTCCGCCAGACCCAAGGGGTCGAAAGAGCCCCCGGGGTATAGGGGATCCTCCACCTCCCCGAGTGGTCCGCCTGCAACACGGTAGCCCTCAACAGCTCCCATGAGGATGACCTGACATGCCCAGATTGCTAAGATGCTTTGGGCGTGAATGAGGCTTGGGTTGCCGAGGTAATCGAGACCACCGTCGGCGAAAATCTGAGAACCTGCCTTAAACCACACAGCTTCACCGAACTTCACGCCGTTCTTGGCTAGCAGCTCCGGGGTCACGCAACCAAGAGCTCCCAGCATAGCCCACCTTGCGTGGATGACCTCCAGCTCGCGGTTCTTGGCGAAAGTTTCCGGATCCGCTGAGAGGCCAGCAGTGTCCCATCCGTAGTCTCCTGGAAATTCACCGGTCAGGTAGGATGGAGGGCTGCCTGAGAATGGACCCAGATAAAGGGGACGATCTGGACCATACCTGCAACATACATGACCGTGCAGCATCAATCGGAAGCGATCAAGTAATCAGACAATGGCATTTCTACAAATGCACGTATGGATGCGACAGATCAGACAGAAACTGATCCACTTGCTATCCATGGAAGATGGCAGATGACAACTAACAGCGTTCTACCTCCCTACATTCAGACTACGACCCAGAGCATGCTTGCCGGGAGATCGAAACCCAAGTTCGACAAGTTGAATCAAGCCTTTCAGTGAACGTTAGCGGCCCAAACGCATAGCTATTACATACCAGATGCTGCCGGAAGGAGCAGATGTCTTGGGTGCCATCATCTGCACACGGGCTTCACCAGCTCCGACCTTCCGGGAAAGCTCATTTGCAGGCTTCAGCTGCTGTCCCACGAAGGTCGCGGTCGAAAGCGAAGCAGTAGAGGCAGCCATGGTGGTTTCGGCTAGCGGTATCAGTAGAGACCTGACAATGCACAGTGGGGAGGAAACGCAAAGTTTTGCTTGTCGTCAAAAGAGCTAGAATGACTCGTATATATACAGGACATTTTTCCACTCTGGCGTCTTCTGATTGCGAAGATCATCGTTTCCTTGAACCTCAGCCTCTTGTTCGATTGGATAATATCTGCAATCTGATTCGAAGTCGCCAAGCTTTCATGGATTCTTCCCACCCACTTACATTGTTGAGGGATTGTTGTGCTTTTGCACTCTGTGGACCAGCCTTTCACATGCTTGTCTTCAAAGTTCTTCCTCCTCGTTCTTCATTTCTTTGATTTTTTCTTTTTAGATAATGCAGAAGAGTATGAAAAGAAGGATCTCAAGTACCAAGTACAATACCTCATCGGGAGGGGAAAGAATCTTGGCAAGATTGACATACATTCACTCGATTTATCGGCATATCTCGACGTCCACATATGATGAAATAATCAATGTGCATGCAAATATACAGAAAATTGATGTATGAAATGTATCAGACAATGAAAATATAAAGGGGCACATTTGGCTATGTATTCATGCTAGGTCAAAGAGTCATCTCATGGATGTCCAAGAAGCTACCTAAAGTTGCATTATCATCTACAGAGGCTGACTATAGAGCCTAGCACTTGCTACATGTGAGATCATGTGGTTCAAGAAGCTCTTCAAAGACTTGGATGTGGAGGTCAAAGAGTTTACTCTATTTGGAGATAACATATCAAGCATTCATCCGGCAAACAAGTCTATGTTCCATGCAAGAAGCAAGCACATAGAGATACATTATCACTTCATTAGAGAGAAGGTACTAGCAAAGGAAGTGGACATCAAATACATCAATACAAAGGAGCAACTAGCACATATCATGACCAAATTCATGGATGCAAGCAAGTTTGAAAAGTTCAAGATCAACCTCAACATGAAGGAGATCAATGGGGACTAACACTTGAGCTTGAGGGGAAGTGTTAGAAATGCACAAGCTCAAGTGTGTGTGAACGTAGACTTAACTCAAGTGACACATCACTTCACTTTTTGGTAAAGTCTACAACCACTTTTCCACGAGTTTTTCAGCTCAAGATTCCATCTACCTTGATTGAAAAAAGTGGGGGATTTTGGAGGCATGATTTGAATTCAAATTTTACACCAACTTTTGGAGCATTATATAAGCAATAGGTTGGAAGAAAGATGTTGCCATCCTCAAGCTTCATTTATGCACTTTTAGGCTCTCATTGCGAGTGTATACTCCAAGTCTAAGCTCCCCCTAGCTAAGCTAGCCCCTTCCTAGCTGAAGTTTTCATTTAGGCTGAGATTTTTGATCCTCCATATCTCATTGTGTAGTTGCCTCTTTCATGAGCAAGATAGCTCGTCTTGAAGCAAGCTTTCTTTTGATTATAATTTTAGTCTCAAGTTTCCTTATCCTTGTATTCATCTTGAAAGCTCGCTGGTCTATCTCTACATATTCCCCAACATGTGTGTGAAGAGGTACATGTAGGTGTAAGCTATCTGTTTGGGTAGATTTTGGTATATCTTGTGCAAGGAGGTTGAGATAACGAACTATTTGGTCCTAGGAAGGGCCTATCATTCTTTTGTTGCATCTAGGATTGGATATACTCCATCAAGAGTAATGTTTGGAGTTAACCTACAATCATAATTAAGTAATAACGTGATTCACTTAATTGAAGTGAAGTGTTCAAGCTGACATGATCTAACTCTAGTTAACTCGAGTTAGGGGTTGTAGAGAATCTTGGGCAAAATATTCTCCCTTGTGTACCTACAAGGATCGAACTCAAGATCTTCATCTCATTCTTAAGAGTTAAGCACTCAACTTGGTGAATACTGCAAATAGCTATAATGTTATCTTGATTTTCAGCCTTTGTTAAGTGGCATTATAACATTTCCCCGCATGAAGAACAATGTGAAGAACTCCTTCTAGAGTAGATTTTGTAGTTACTTAACCCATCTTTTACAAGTGCAATCTTCACCACTCCTTTAGACATGCAATCACACTTTAATTCTAAAGTGGTTCACTTATCACTCCTTTAGACATACAATCACACTTTAATTTTTAAGTGGTTCACTAAGCAAGAGTAACATGTGCCAATTGACTCGATTTTACTCTAATTGGTTCAAATTACGATCTTAAGAGTCTCTTGGGCAGAATACTCTCCCATATGAACCTACAAACTTGTGTCACTTGTAAGACTTAACAACTAGTCTTGACCCATATCTTGGTTCTTATAACAAACAAATTAAATGTTAACTTGCCTTTAATTCTTTTCCAAGTGACTTTAGAATAAGAATGTTGCAACAAGTTTTTTGATTTGCTGAGTCGGGGATGGGGGCTCCAAGAGGGCTGAATCTATCCGCCACTCAGAGGGCAAAGCTAGAGCAACAACTTTTATTTGTCTATGTACTACTAGTGCGAGTCTTTGCTTAACTACACTTGAAGCATCAGCTTTATGACTTTTCTTACATTACAGAGCTATTGTGGGAGACTTGGACCTTCATTTTGAGGTTGTCTTTGTTTTCTTTGATTGTGAAATCATTTTGTAATAATTCATACGTATTTGAGGTTCTCCTTAAGCAAAGCTTCTTGTGAAGCATGTTCCATTCTTGAGGTCCGAGTTTTATGATGTCATGACCCTGGGTACCCAATTTCTTCCTTCTTGGGCCTTTGGACCGAGAGAGGTGATTGCTGCAACTTTTTTGAGGAAGATTTTTGTCCTAAAGTTTCTCGTCTTTTCTTCCAACTTTCGTATCTAGATTTGGCCTTGAAATGGTAAAACATTTAAGACCAGATTTAAATGTAGCTGCAGCCTGCAGGTAGCAAATACTCACCAAGATGTGATCATGAGCAACTCGCGGCTTTCATTACCGAAAAAACAAATGATACTTTGTTTGGAATACCTAAATAACTGACACTTTGTTTGGAATACCTAATACCTAAATAACTGACACTTTGTTTGGAATACCTAAATGATATGTCTCCTCGATTTTCTCATACAATCACTTCTCAAAACTCTCTTTGAAGCTGTGAAGTAAGGCGATATAAATACCAAGACCTGCATATGCGTGTTCCATATCTATACAAGGCAGTGGAACGAATAGGTATGTAAGCTACTAGGCTGTCTTCTATGATAGTATAGGCACTCTCCCTGAAAGCTTGAAGTAACTTGAAAACACGCAGGTGAAGAAGACTCAGAGCCATGAAACCCCCTGTCCCGCAAACACAGGCATAGATCGATATCATACACATCGCTGCTCGGAAGACATACATATACACGTTAGTGAGCTAGAGAGCTTCGTGTATAGAGAGCAGAGTACGCATATAACATTTATGAGAACAGCACGCGAAGGGTGGATTCAGAAAATTGAAATATGCGCTGGAAGAAGAATCATGGCAATCTCATTAGAAACAATGTACAGGAATGGTGGTACATGCGACAATGAATGCATTGACGCTTGATCTACTTGCCGGGAGTGAACTGTGTGGCGTAAGCCCAAGCATTGTTGACTGTAGGATCAGCCAAGTGGTCGGACAGATTCTCGATGGGTCCCTTGCCAGTGACAATGGCCTGCACGAAGAAGCCGAACATGGAGAACATCGCGAGACGCCCATTCTTCAACTCTTTCACTTTTAGCTCCGCGAATGCTTCTGGATCGTCCGCCAGACCCAAGGGATCGAAAGAGCCACCGGGGTAGAGGGGATCCTCCACCTCCCCGAGTGGTCCGCCTGCAACACGGTAGCCCTCAACAGCTCCCATGAGGATGACCTGACATGCCCAGATTGCTAAGATGCTTTGGGCGTGAATGAGGCTTGGGTTGCCGAGGTAATCGAGACCACCATCGGCGAAAATCTGAGAGCCTGCCTTAAACCACACAGCTTCACCGAACTTCACGCCGTTCTTGGCCAACAGCTCCGGGGTCACGCAACCAAGAGCTCCGAGCATAGCCCACCTTGCGTGGATGACCTCCAGCTCGCGGTTCTTGGCGAAAGTTTCCGGATCCGCTGAGAGGCCAGCAGTGTCCCACCCGTAGTCTCCTGGAAACTCACCGGTCAGGTAGGATGGAGGGCTGCCTGAGAATGGACCAAGATAAAGGGGACGATCTGGACCATACCTGCAAAATACATGAACGTGCATCATTGATAGAAAGCGATCAAGTAATCAAACAATGGCGTAGTACAGATGCACATATGGATGCGACAGATCAGACAGAAATTGATCTACGTGCTATCCATGAGAGATGGCGAACGACAACTAACAGCGTTCTACCTCCCTACACTCAGACTACCACCCAGCTCATGCTTGCCGGGAGATCGAAACCCAAGTTCGACAAATTGAATCAAGCCTTTTAGTGAACATTAGCAGCTCCAACGCATAGACAATACATACCAGATGCTGCCGGAAGGAGCAGATTTCTTGGGTGCCATCATCTGCACACGGGCTTCACCAGCTCCGACCTTCCGGGAAAGCTCATTTGCAGGCTTCAGCTGCTGTCCCACGAAGGTTGCGGTCGAAAGCGAAGCAGTAGAAACAGCCATGGTCGTTTCCGCTAGCGCTATCAGTAGAGAGACCTGACAATACACAGCCGGGAAGAAATGCAAAGTCTTGCTTGTCGTTGAGGAAGGCTGAATGACTCGTATATATACAGTACATTTTACCACTCTGGCATCATCTGATTGCGCAGATCATCGTTTCCTTGAATCTCAGCCTCTTGTTCGATTGGATAATATCTAGAATCTGATTCGAAGTCGCCAAGCTTCCATGGATTCTTCCCACCCACTTACATTGTTGAGAGATTGTTGTGCTTTTGCACTCTGTGGACCAGCCTTTCACATGGTTGTCTTCAAAGTTCTTCCTCCTCGTGCTTCATTTCTTTGATTTTTTCTGTTTAGATAATGCAGAAGAGTATGTCAAGTACCAAGTACATGGCCGCATCACGTGGGGAAAGAATCCTGGAAAGATTGACATACATTCACTCGATTATCGCCATATCTCAACGTCCACATATGACGAAATAAGTCAATGTGCTTGCAAATATGGAAAAAAATTTATGTATGAAATATTACGTATTGAAATGTATGTGAGAATGGAAAAGTGATCACGTGTATATGAGAAGGAGAGGAAATGAGCGATGGGACTTGCACATTAAGTCCATCAATGGTTGTCTTCAAAGTGTTTGTATTTATTTTCTACCTTTAAGGAAAGTAGCATACATATATGAGAGCATGCACTCTATAGGGGCCCTCAATGCCCTTTCAAGGCAAAGAGCTAGCAGAAGATAACGAAGGAAGGAATTGTTTCTTCTTTTTTAATGCCAAATAATTAAAAATGATTTCAATAGCTCTAACATACTCCTACCAAAAAGGATGTTCTGAATGATGGTTGAAATTTGATAGTAGCTAACACACATATTTCTTCTTTTTAATTCAAACAATTAAGAATGGTTTCAATAGCTCTAACACATTCTCCTACTAGCAAGGATGTTTGGTATGATGGTTGAAACTTGATAGTAGTAGCTAACACACATGATCTATTGCGTGTTTTCAAAGGAAGTTCAGTGTTGAGGCTTAATCTCCCCTAAATTAATCTCCCCTAAATTAATCTCCCCTAAATTAGCTCGAATCGATTGAAAGTACAACATGATCTATTGCGTGTTTTCAAAGGAAGTTCAGTGTTGAGGCTTAATCTCCCCTAAATTAATCTCCCCTAAATTAATCTCCCCTAAATTAGCTCGAATCGATTGAAAGTACAAGTGGAAGTAGGATTAGTACACATGGGACCCCCATATCCCACAAAATAGAGGTTAGATGTCTTGCTCGACCATGATTATAGATACCAAAGGTTCACTAAGGTAGCGCTTGGGAAGGAACGGCCCTAAGGCCCAACAGGAAGAAATTGATTTATAGGAAATTTATGTATCACAAAGACTCATGGTAGCAAGCACCCGAAGTCCAAAATTCACCGGCCCAAAGTCCATGTATCATCCAACCATTGCTCAAACCCTTCAATCACGATCGCCTTAAGGAAGCATTTACATGTTCTCTCAAAAATTATGACGCATTATTTAAATGTTCACGCTTTCACTTAGATTGTGAAAAATGGTACGTTCACCAAAGTGCTTAGAAAGGATCTACTTCAAATACATCTTCAAAGAGTTTGCGGTGGGCCAAGGAGATAGTTCATCTCCAGATGGACATTGAGGGTGGGTGTTAGACATGGTCAATGCTCCACCCTCATGGAAGTCCTGGCATCAGGCCAAGAAGGTAGTTCACCTTTGGGTGGACATTGAGGGGGGGTGTTAGATATACTCAATGCCTCACCCTTGTGTAGCACCACCATTATTCCATGACACTCTATTTTGTAAGGCCCCCATTATGAGGAGAATCTATATGAGAGTGTTGGACATTGGTAGGTTCCTGACTTTGAGATCAGATGAGGTCTAGAGTAGACTATAGATGGATAGTTAAGAAGGTTACTTATAAGCCATTGGATTTGAGATTGATCCTATGTGAGGATCAACCTAAATCAAGGGCAAGAAACAAAATTAGTTTTTTTAACTTGGGGAAGGGTCTATTTGATGTAGGCCATTGGATCTAGACTTGATCCTAAGTGTGGATTAAACAATGTCAAGGGTTACAAGAAAATGGTTGTTGATCCTACCTTGTTACCATTGGATATACCCCATAGATAAATGGTGGTGGACATTATTTTGGGCATGGATCAAGCTACCACGACCCTAGAACATGGGTAGATCAACTTAGGCTTGGAGGATCGTATAAGGATTGTCCCCTCCCTATGCATGATCATAGTTTGTGGTGTTTAGAACCATTCGGGTATCCATCTTAGTACCTATTGTGTTGGCCTATAGCCCTTCACCTAGATTCTATTTAGATCATCATCTAAGCTCCATATAGGGAGTGCATGGGTGGATACAATAATCTATATCTTGTGTAGTGTTTGAGTTATATTGTACTAGCATTTTGAGTTTGGGTTGAGTTCATCTTCTACTCATCTTGAGTCCACTTTCCATTATAGCCACATCTATTGTGTTATTCCCATGAATACCAATATCTCTCTTTCTCTCTAACCTTGATCCTATATATGCGTTGTGGTAACCTCTACATGTTATTATAGTTTCACCACTAGTCCCTCATAATTCAATCATTTTGTTTTTTCTTACACATACTAAATGTGCTTCTACTTCATACAATCTCCACGATAATGCACACACTATCATGCATTTGGAACCATTCTAACGAAGAGGAAACTTGATGTGTGCACAAAAGAGAGCTTAGAACTTGCATTTGTGGATTGAAACCATATAGAAAGTGCATATACGATCATTCTTTTCAATGCATTAAGTGTTTGATTTCCTTTAAAGATCTTAATGAACTTTTCCTATTCAAAGCTTGAATGCATTATCTTTGCATGTGCAATTGAACCATATCAACAGTTGAAGTACTATTTTAAGCTTCAATTATTTATGTATGCAAAGATAATGAAAGCTAAGACAAACATATAAGGGAATCAAACATAACTATTTTGAAAAATATTTAGGTTTACTTGAAGCTTCATCCAACCTTTAACCATAGTGGAGTCTCTTGGGATCCAACCTATATAAAAGGGGCCATACTTTTGTTGGTAGTGATGTGCGTGAACACACTTAGGACTACCGGGGTGCTTTTTTCTCGACTACCGGGGTGCTTTTTTCCCTCTTTGGGAGGATTTTTCTGCAGCTTGGATATATGCCTATAACCCTAACATGCCATTTTATCTTTGTGCATTTGGTAATACATTTTGTATTGTGTTGTGCTCCAAGATTTTTCTTCTTCAATGTTTTTTTTTTCATGTGCTTTGGGAGACCTCAAACTCTAGCAATTGGTATCAGAGCAAGTCATTGGGTCATCTAGGGTGTCGTCGACATCCCTCGGGTTACAATCTCAAAATCACACAAAAATTCATGAGCATACTCGAGGCAATTAGGAGTTCAAATTACCTATGTTTTATCGTGTCAAAATTATGATCCAAGCTGGTTTTAGTCTCTGAATGCACTATCACAATGACTATGTAAGAAATTTTGTCCTTTTGTGACAAACATATATACACGTTTTGGTTTGCCACTACAAGCACCTCAAATTTTGCTACAAATTTAGAAGAGCATGATAAGGTATTTTTGTTCAAATTTTTGAGATATAATATTTTTTTTGCATCAAGGTATTTAGTTTCTTTCCATGGCTAAAAGCAATGATGTATTCCATATGTTGTTTTTTAAGGATAAGCTGGATGGTACTATTACCCATTGTGGCATATATGATGTGTCATGTATTGGTAGCAAAAGGGCTATGTAATATTGTGTAGGGTGTTGAAAAATGTCCTATTACACCTACAAATACAATTATTGAAGGTGGTGTAGATGGCATTGGAGATGATGATCTTCAAATTCCTATTTGTGTTGCAGTTCTTGCCTATTGTAGAGCAACTTCATTGGGATGACAAAAATCCTCAGGCACATGCATTGATAGCTTTGTTTATCAAATGTGCCATTATCCCTCACATTCTCTCCTACAAAATAGCAAAGGATGCTTGGGATATACTTACAACTTTATATCATGCAATAAATTAGGCTCATGCTACTATGGTCATGTTATAATTGCTTCTCATATGTTGTGGGTTGTATAGGCTCATATACTATGCAAAATCTATGAATTATTCAACATGTGCAGTTCAAGATTCTCAAGCTATCTAAGATCCAAAGCTTTGGTGTGCATACTTTGGTCATCTAAATTTTGCTATTTTGCTACACTTGTAGAAATTTGAAATGGAATCCTCTCTGAAAAAACTTGAGGCACCTTGTAAACATGTTTGTGAAGCCTGTATTTTGGAAAAAATGCAACATTCATGTTTCCCAAAAGATGGTTCACTTTGAGTTGCTCATAAATTGCAGCTTGTTTATAGTGATGTGTATGGTCCTATGAAGACACCATCATTTGGGAACTACCTTTACTTCATGACTTTTATTGATGACTTCTCTAGGCATGCATGGGTATCCATTGAAAGAAAAGTGCAAAGTGTTTATGTGCTTCAAACAATTCCTAGTTATGGTTGAAAATATATCAGCATGTAAATTAGGAACCCTCCGTTATGATCGAGCAGGGTGTTGAGATATCAAGCTCAACATGTGATGATCCAGGATAACACATATCAGTTTTTCATTTCTCTGACACGTATAGTGATCACGCCAGTATATATCCGGAATACTTCATTGAGCTTTATTAGATTTATCTACCGAGAGTGATGGCACATTTGTTCCTTGCCAGAGATCACTCATTTGTGGACATTAGGTTTTTCCTTACGTACTGATCTTTATATATTGCACTTGTTGTACTCTTGTTTTTTTAGGTCATTCTTGTACATTGCTTTTTATGTAATAGAAGAAGAAGAAGATCATTCTTCCTTGCCTCAATCTGAGCATGTGCTTCTCTTTGATTGTGAGAGTGCATGTGTGAGCTCTCTTCCTTATCTCCTTCCTCATGACATGGTATGAGAGCTAGTGTGGCTATAGAGAGCTTGTGGAGAAGGCTTACAGTGAAGAGCACGCGAGAAGGCATGGAGAAAGCGTGATTCACAAACGACTTTAGATTGCTATGAAAATTGGTGTGAAGGTAGAAGACCTCAAAATATTTCCGAGAGTTACCCCTTTAGGATCACTTGTTTTTGTCAAACGGAAGTTTCGGAGCCATCTCAACCTCTGTTTTGAGCTGCAAGGTGGGGCCCATAGAAAAACTAGGTCAGTTTTAGAAACCGTAACTTGCATCATGTTTGGCAACACTCATATATTCCATATCCAAAATTTCAAGCGATTCCATGTACCGTTGATACACAAAAACTGTGTTTTTCTAAGATCGAACTATCACGTCATAGTGCAATAGTGTTGACGTAGAAGTGTTGCTTGTAGTGTTGTGCAGTGTTGTGAATTGCTGCAAAAATGGCAAACGTAGATGGAATGAGTCAGCTTATGAGTGATAAGCTAGATAAGAACAACTTCCATGCTTGGAGATTCAGAATGATGAATTTCTTGATGGGAAAAAGATATTGGAAGTACATCGAAGGAGAGAATGAAAATGATCAGTAGTTACCAGAAAGAAATCGGACTGCAGACCAGTTAATAGCATATGAGGAGCATGAAAGGTAATGTATTGTCTATCTATTGGCATAGAGGGTAGCATGATTGGACACATACAGGATGCCAAGACTCCGAAAGAGGCTTGGAACAGTTTGGTCACTTTGTATGAGACCAATACAAAGGCACAGAAATTGCAACTCAAGAATGAGTTGCATACATTGGAAAAGAAGAGCATGTCGGTAAGTGACTACACTATGAAAATCAAAAGCATGTGTGAGTCACTTGCATCCATTGGTGTGAATGTAGACGATGATGATAAGATGGAAGTGTGCCTTTGTGGTTTAGGAGCTACATATAACCAGTTCATAACTTCTATACAAACAACAAAAAATATTCCAAATTTTGGTGATCTAGTGTCTATGCTGATTATTGAAGAAAAGAATCTTGGTGAGGATTCAAATTCCCAAGGAAAATCTAGTTCTGAGTAGGTATTCTACTCTGGTAGAGGAAGAGGCAGAGGTAGAGGTTTTAGAAGTGGAAGAGAAAACAATAACCAAGACCAAGGTCAACAACAAAATCATGCAAGAGGAAGAGGACAATTTCGAGGCAGGGGGAGCCAAAGAGGTCATAGAAATTTTCAAAGAAATGATTCAGGTAATTGTTGATATATTTAGGTAGTGATGTGTGTGAACACACTAGGACCTCCGGGGTACTTTTTTCCCTCTTTAGGAGGTTTTTTTCCCTCGGCTTGTATATACGCCTATTGCCCTAATGGGCTACTTATCTTTGTACATCCTCTAGTAATACATTTAGTATTGTGCGCTGTGCTCCAAGCTTCTTCTTCTTCCTTGTGTTGTTCGCATCCTTCCACAGACGTCTAACTCCAACAATTGGTATCAGAGAAGGTCGTCACTTCATCTAGGGCGCCGTCGACACTCCTCCATTTGCAGTCTTAGAATCACACAAATTTTGGTGAGCATACTTAGCGTGTTTCCGAGATCAAAACAACTTCGTTGTGTGGTGCCGAAATCACGATCTGAGCTTGTTTCGACCTCTGAACACACTATCACAGTGCTTGTGCAGGCTATTTCGTCTTTTTGTGCCAAAAGTATATACCAATTTCTATTCGCCAGTATAAGCGTCTCGAAGTCTGTTATAGGTCTAGCAGAATTTGACTGGGCATTTCTGTTCAACTTTTTGAGATACAGTCAATTTTCTACATCAAGATATTTTAGTCATCAGCCATGGCTGAAAGTAGTGATGTATTTCATATGTTGGCTGTTAAGGATAAGTTGGATGGTACCAACTACCCGTTATGGGCTTATATGATGCAACATGTGTTGGTTGCAAAAGGACTGTGGAACATTGTACAGGGTGTCGAAAAACATCCTATCACATCTGTAACTCTTACAACTGTAGGTACTAAAGCTGATGCAAAAGGTGTCAAAGATGATGATATTCTGCATATTCCTATTTGTGTTGCGGTTTCTACTGCACCTACTGCAGAGTAGATTCGCTGGGATGGCAGAGATGCCCACGCACATGCATTGATAGCTTTGTCTGTCAAACGTGCCATCATTCCTCACATTCGCTCTTGCAGAATAGCTAAGGATGCTTGGGATACACTTACCACATTGTACCAAGCTAGGAATGAGGCTCATGTTGCTTACCTCCGAAAACAGTTGGAGAGTGAGCACATGAATGAAGGTTATTCTATGGACAGTTTCTTAACAAAGATCGAAGACTTGAAGGAACAATTGATTTCTACTGATGAGGTTATACCAGATAGCTCACTTGTGCAGACCGTTCTGAATGGTCTTCCTGATTCATATCAAAGTTTTGCTTCTACTCTTCGGTTGATGATGAAAGGCAATCCAAATGCCTTATCATTTGAGGAGTTAGTCTCTGTTCTGTTGCAAGAAGATGAGTCTAGGCAGAACAGATCCATTATGCGAGTTGCAGATCAAGCTTTCCTGGTTAGTCAGAAGGGCAAAGGACAATGGAGCTCTTCAACTAGTAAGTAGAAATTTGCTAATTCTGCATATTTGAAGAAGGAAGATAAAGATGAGAAGAAATCAAAAAAGCAAAAATTGTTTTGTAAGTAATGTAAAGGGAATGATCATATCATAAAGAACTGTCCAAAACTGGCTCCTAAAGAGGCAAAGAAGAAAGAGGTTGGAATGGTTGTTGCAGAGGCCTCTACACCAAAAACAGAGTCTGCTAATCTTGTGTAGGAAGAAGAATGGGCGTTTACTACTGTCTGTAGTTTTGACCCATCTTCTCATGAGCAGTGCATGTCTGTAGTAGACTCAGATGTTTGGTATTTTGATAGTGGGGTGACCAAACATATTACCTCGTAGCGTAGTTTCTTCTCTTCACTTGAGCCTACCCCTACAGGGAATACTGTTACATGCACCAACAACTCCTCTTATCCTGTTATGGGAGTTGGTAAGATCATTTTGACTACTGCTGATGGTAGTTCTTTCACTTTGTCAGATGCTTTATTTGTGCGAGGGATCAAGAAGAACCTGTTATCAGTTTCTGCATTAGCCAAGATTGGTTTGGTTGTGAAAATTGTTGATGACAGGTGTACAGTTCATGATCTGTCAAATGGCGATGTGATTATTGCTTCTGGCATTTTATGTCATGGGCTGTATAAGCTCATAGACTATGAAAGATCTCTAAATGATTTGGCATGTGCAGTAAATGATTCTCAGGCTATGTCAGATGCAAAGCTTTGGCATGCACGCTTTGGCCATCTGAATTTTGCTAGTTTGCTACACCTGTAGAAATTTGAAATGGTGTCCTCTTTGCCCAAACTTGAGGCACCTGGGAAACATGTTTGTGAAGGCTATATTTTGGGCAAAATGTAGCGTTTGTCCTTTCCTAAAGATGGTTCAGTTCAGGCTACACAGAAATTGCAGCTTGTACATACTGGTGTCTGTGGTCCTATGCAGACACTTTCTTTTGGGAATTATCTTTACTTCGTGACTTTCATCGATGATTTTTCCAGGCATGCATGGGTATATCCATTGAAGGCAAAGTCCGAAGTGTTCATGTGCTTCAAAGAGTTTTTGGTTTTGGCTGAAAATATGTCAGCATGTAAAATGGGCACCCTCCGTTCTGATCGGGGTGGGGGGGGATATATGTCTTCTGATTTTAATGCATTTCTGGCTGAACGTGGGATAAAACACCAGTGTACAATGCCGTATACACCTCAACATAATGGAGTTGCTGAACGAAAGAACAGGTCACTCATGGAGATGGCGAGGTGTATGGTCAAGAGTCAAGCTTTACCACATAGTTTCTGGCTTGAGGCTGTCATGTGTGCAGCATATGTACTGAATAGGTGTCCTGCTAAAACGCTGCAGTCTATGACTCCATATGAGGCTTGGCATGACCGCAAGCTATTAGATGCTCATCTGTGTGTTTTTGGTTGTTTGGCATATGCATTAGTGCCTGAACAACATCGCAGAAAGTTGGATGATAAAGCAGTAAAATGTATTTCCGTTGGATATAGTTCTGAAAGTAAAGGCTATTGTCTGTATCATCCACAAACTAAACACATTCTAGTTAGCCGTGATGTTGTTTTTGTGGAAGATGCTATTCAGCCATTGCTTTCATGTACTTAGGAGACATCTGTTAGCTCCAAAGACATGTATGATACTTTGCTGCCTCTTTTAACATGTGGACAGTCTAGTGCTGATCCCAATGAGGCAACTTCTCAGCCTTTGCAAGTTCCATGTGATGATGCAGATCATTCCATTTCTGATGCAGATTTACATGATGCACTAGTTGATGAGAGAGCTGATATTGAGCACGCAAAAACTATGCCAAAATGGTTGGTGCAGACTTTGCACGACAGCAAATTAGATGCACCTTTGTCATATCGTACTCATTCAGGCTCTCATAGTGTCTTTTGCATCAGATTGCTATGTTATGGCTGCATCTAGTCTTTGTGATGAGAATGAGCCTGTTTCGTTTGATGAAGCACAAAATTCAAAAAATTGGATGGCTACTATGCAATCTGAATATGATGTAATAATGAATAATGGTACTTGGTCTTTATGTGACTTGCCTCCTGGCAAGAAGGCCATTGGCACTAAGTGGGTATACAAGCTGAAGCGTAAACCTGATGGTACAGTTGACAGGTATAAGATTGGGCTTGTTGGAAAGGGTTATGCGCAGGAAAGAGGCATTGATTTTGATGAGACCTTTGCACCTACATGCCATATGACTACTGTTCGGAGCATTTGTGCACTTGCAGCCCATCATGGTTGGAATGTACATCAGTTGGACATTAAAACTCCATTTCTGAATGGTGACTTGCATGAAGAAGTGTATGTTTTTCAGCCTCGTGGCTTTGTGCAGAAAGGGCATGAAAACCAGGTGTGCAGGTTAAAGAAGGCAATATATGGTTGAAAGCAAGCACCACATGCTTGGTATGAGAAGATACATGCCTATCTGATTGCACATAGTTTTGAGAATAGTCCAACTGAAAGCACCTTATATGCTAAGCATGCTAATGATGTGCTTCTGATCATTGTTGTCTATGTTGACGACATGCTTGGTGGAATGGCTTTGTGTGAAACGAAATATATTGACACATTATTGGAGCGTTTTGTCCTGGAAGACTGTAAGCCTATTGCCACTCCTATGGAGACAGGTTTATGTTTGAGTCTTCATGATGCAGGAGATGCATTTGATGTTGTTCACTATTAGCAGGCTGTTGGATGCTTGATTTACTTATGCATTACTCGGCCAGATATTCAGTTTGTTGTCTCACATATAAGCAGGTTTATGCATTGCCTAGGAGTCAAGCATTGGCAGGCAGTTAAGCGCATCTTTCACTATTTGAGTGGTACTTGGCTACTTGGGTTGTTTTATCCCAAGGGGGGATCACTACCGCCAGATTTGCATGCTTTTTCTGACTCCAATTGGGCTGGTTTCTATGACAGTCGTGTGTCCACTAGAGGCTTTTGCTTCATGCTTGGTAGCTCATGTATATCTTGGTTGAGTAAGAAGTAGCCTACCATGGCCACTTCGAGTTGTGAGGCTGAGTATAGGGCAGCTTTCACAGCGACTGTTGAGTGTGTGTGGCTCAGACACCTTATGGCTGATTTGGGTGTTGGTCAGAGTTCTACCACCACCATCTTCACTGACAGTGAGAGCGCATTGGCAGTTGCAAGGAACCCTGTGTTCCATGCTCACACTAAGCACATTGAGGTGCATTATCACTATGTCAGGGAGAGGTTCTCTACTAGGGAGATCAGCTTAGCATATGTGCCCACAGAGGAGAACATTGCAGACCTTTTCACGAAGGCTCTGCCTAGGGAGAAGTTTGAAGCTTTCCGCAAAGCTTTGGGCTTATTTCCTTTTGTGGATTGATTTCCACATAGCTTGGAACTTCCTTATACATGAGTGCCAGCTCACCGCATCACTCCCAGGGGGGATTTGTTGATATATTTAGGTAGTGATGTGTGTGAACACACTAGGACCGTCGGGGCACTTTTTTCCCTCTTTAGGAGGTTTCTTTTCCCTCGGCTTGTATATATGCCTATTGCCCTAATGGGCTACTTATCTTTGTACATTCTCTAGTAATACATTCAGTATTATGAGTTGTGCTCCAAGCTTCTTCTTCTTCCTTGTGTTGTTTGCGTGCTTCTGCAGACGTCTAACTCCAATAGTAATGACAGTAAAGGATGTTGGAATTGCGGTAAACCTGGACACTTTGAATGTGATTGTAGGTTGAAGAATCAAAATAATATAAAACAACAAAACAACTATGCATCCACAAGTGCAGATGATTCTAAGAAGTTGTTCATGGTTCAACATCACATGATGAATACGATGTCAGCTGGTGTTTTCAAAATCGAATGATAATGTTTGTTATGTTGATTCAGGTGCTTCAAATCACATGACCAGTCATGCAGAATGGTTTAGTACTTTGCAGAAATTGCTAGTTCCAGGATATGTTGAAACAGGTGATGGCACATCACACCCTATTGAGCATATAGGAAATATAGCACTGTCTATGGAGGATACGAAGGTAAAACACCTTGCTGATGTGTTGCATGTTCCAAATATAACAAAGAATCTAGTTTCTGTTGGACAAATGGTTGACTAGGGATTACAAGTTAGGTTTAATGTTGGTAGGTAGGGTGTTCACCTTAAATGTGAAAATTCCTACAATGAATGCAGCCATGTTTGCAAAAGGTGCATGAGTTATTGTTGATATAGAGATGGGGCACAAACGGATTGGACATGCAATCTTGTAAAGGCTGAAATTGATGCAGTCAAAGGAGATTCTCCATGGACTACCAAATTTCAAGGTTGCAGAGATGCAAAAGGTATGTGCAGCATGCCAATTTGGTAAATAGTTAAGATCATCTTTTCCGCATGACAAGCATGTTAGTGAGAATGTGCTAGAAATAGTACATACAGATGTTTGGGGTCCTGCAAAGGCCAGTTCTATGGGTGGTTGTAGGTTTTATGTTACTTTCATTGATGACCATACATGAAAAGTGTGGGTATATTTCATGAAAGAGAAGAGTGAGGTGTTCACTCACTTCTAGAATTTTAAAGCTATGGTGGAAAAGCAAACAAAGAAGTATATTCAGACAATAAGGTTTGATGGAGGAGGTTAATATATGTCAAATGAGCTCAACAAATTTCTTAAAAGTCATGGAATTCGACGTCCATTTTCATGTAGGTACACACCACAACAAAATGGTGTTGGTGAATGCAAAAACAAACACATTCTAGAAATAGCAAGAGCCTTGATGGCTGAGAAGAATATGCCTCATTGTTATTGGGAAGAAGTTGTGCATACGACTGTATACATTATGAACAGAACTCCAAATGCTGTTGTACATCAAGTTACACTTGAAGAAAATTTCATAGGTAAAAAGCCAAACTTATCACATATGAAAGTTTTTGGTTGTATTGCATATGCACATGTTCAAGATGAGCTGAGGATGAAGCTTGATCCAAAAGCAAAAAAATGTATCTTCATTGGATACTCCCTTGAGCAAAAGGGATATAAATGTTATAACCCACTCACATGACAGGTGAAGGTGAGCAGAGATGTGGTATTTGATGAAATGTCAAGCTTTTATGCAGATGCCAAAGAAGGACTCAACCTTGAACTAAATGATAGAGAAAATGCTGAAAAATCAAGTGCAAAATCTGAAGTTTTGAGTGGACTGGATGCATCACCAAGCAATAATTCCAACTCAAATCCATGGAGTGGAAGATTGCCTGGAAATTTTAGTCCAAAAAATTCGTAAAATACATCCAAGAAAGGTAAAGAAAAGCTTTCTTTTGGTCATGAAACATGTGCAGATTTTGAAGAGGTTGATGGACATTCAAGTGGTTCAGAAAAGAGTCTTGATGAGAAACTTGGATTGCCCTTTGTGAAGAGTCCAAGAGTTAGAAATGAACATGCAGATGATACAAGGAGAAGTGACCCAGGACCAAGAAGATCTGGGAGGATGCGGAATTCTATACAACAATTAACATATGATAGTTACATGGCTCGCCATTGTGCCTACATGACAAAGGTAATACAAGATGTTGAACCTTCTTGTTTTGAAGATGCAATTGGAAATGCAGATTGGGAAAAAGCTATGGATGAGGAGATGGCTACACTTTATGGAAACAAAACATGGAAGCTGGTTCCATTGCCACAAGGAAAGAAACCCATAGGCTACAAGTGGGTTTACAAGGTAAAGCACAATGTTGATGGTAGCATAAACAGGTACAAAGCACAATTGGTAGCAAAAGGATATGCACAGACATATGACATTGATTATGAGGAAACATTCAGCCTTGTAGCTAAAATTTCTACTATGAGAACACTTGTTGCATTAGCTACAACAAAAGGATGGACTTTGCATTAGATGGATGTGCAGAATGCTTTCTTACATGGTGAGTTACAAGAAGAAGTATACATGGACCAAACACAAGGATATGAAGATTCAAAGCATCCAGGATATGTTTCCAAGTTGCAAAAGGCTTTGTATGGGTTGAAGCAAGCTCCTTGTGCATGGCATGCAAGGATTGCTGATTACTTAACGACCATTGGGTTTTCTATGTGTGATGTAGATCATTCACTAAATCCAAGGAAGGGGGATGATGGCATCACAATTGTGGCTATCTATGTTTATGACTTGATTGTAGATGGTGATAATGAAGAAGGCATCAAAGAGGTAAAGCAACTTCTTATGCAAGAATTTGACATGAAAGATCTTGGTGTGTTGTGCTACTTCTTGGGCATTGAGTTTATACATATAGAAACAAGTATATGGATGTCGCAAAGGCAATATGCCTTGAAAATGCTGCAAAAGTATGGTATGGTTGATTGTAAGCCAATTTCTATGCCATTAGATCAGAATTTGAAGTTGGATACTACATCATGTGAAGCATTGGCAACTGCTACTATATACAGGAAAATTGTGGGAAGTCTTATATATCTCACAATTACAAGGCTTGATTTAAGCTATACTATTGGACTTGAAAGTCAATTTATGCAGGTTCCCACGAAGCCACATTTGGATGCTCTGAAGCACACTCTATGTTATGTGAGTGCTACTTTGGATTATGCATTGTTTTATGAAGCTGGTGTAGATTTGCAAGTTCATGGATACACCGATGCAGATTGGGCTGGTAGCATTTGAGATAGAAGATCTACTAGTGGCTTTTTATTCTCACTATAGCTATTACATGGAGCATCAAGAAGCAACCCATTGTTGCTCTGTCAAGTACAGAGGCTGAGTATAGAGGTGCTGCAATAGCACATGTGAGGCATCATGGTTGGAGATGCTACTTGCAGATTTAGGTATGGAAGTGCAAAAGCCTATCACTATCTATTGTGATAATTTTAGCAGTATATAATTAGCACGGAACCCAATTTTTCATGCTAGAACAAAGCATATCAAGGTACATTATCACTTCATCAGAGAGAAGGTATTAGTAGGTGATATTGATCTTGTTTATGTGAGAACAGATGAGTAGGTTGTTGATATTTTCACTAAAGCACTTGGAGCAGAGAAGCTGAAGAAGTTTCGAAAGATGCTTGGATTAGAGGACATGACATTGAGCTTGAGGGGGAGTGTTGAGATATCAAGCTCAACATGTCATGATCTAGAATGATATGTATCAGTTTTTTGTTTCTCTAACATGTATAGTGGTCACACCGGTATATGTCAGGGATACTTCATTGAGCTTTATTAGATTTATCTACTGAGAGTGATGACACATTTGTTCGTTGCCAGCTCACTCATTCATGGACATTAGGTTTTTCCTTATGTACTAATCTTTATATATTGCACTTATTATATTCTTGTTTTTTTTAGGTCATTCTTGTACATTCCTTTTTATGTAATAGAAGAAGAAGAAGATCATTCTTCCTTGCCTCAATCTGAGTGTGTGATTTGATTGTGACAGTGCATGTGTGAGCTCTCTTCCTTATCTCCTTCCTCGTGATAGAGGCGAATACATGTCTTTTGATTTTAATGCATTTTTGGCTTAGTGTGGGATAAAACATTTGTGTACAATCCCATTAATACCTCAAAAAACTGGATTTTCTCAAAGAAAGAACAAGTCTCTTATGGAAATGGAGAGTTGTATGGTCAAAAGCCAAGCTTTACCACATATCTTTTGGCTTGAGGTTACTATGTATGTGTGTATGTGTATGCATGTAAGCATGTATCTATGCATATGCATGTGCATTATGTATGCATTATGTATGCATATGTATGCATATGTGTGTGTATGTCTATGTATGCATGTATGTGTATGCATATGTGTGTGTGTATTTGTGTATATATGTGTAAATGTGGATGTATGATGTCTATTTGTGTATGTGTGTGTATGTGTGTATATATGTGTGTATGTGTGTGTATGTGTATGCATGTATCTATGCATATGCATGTGCATTATGTATGCATATGTGTATGTGTGTGTATGCATGTAAGTATGTATGTATGCATATGCATATGCATTATGTATGCATATGTATGCATGTGTGTGTATGTCTCTCTATGTGTGTGTATGCACATGTGTGTGTATGTGTGTGTATGTGTGTGCGTGTCTATGTGTGTATGTGTATGTGTATGTGTGTATGCGTGTGTATGTGTGTGTATGTGTGTGTATGTGTGTGTATGTGTGTTTATGTGTGTGTATGTGTGTGTATGTGTGTGTATGCATGTATGTATGCATATGCATGTGCATTATGTATGCATATGTATGCATGTGTGTGTATGTGTGTGTATGCATGTAAGTATGTATGTATGCATATGCATATGCATTATATATGCATATGTATGCATGTATGTGTATGTGTGTGTATGTCTCTTTACGTGTGTGTATATTGGAAGATCTTGGGGCCACAAATTCCAACACTTGGCATCAAAGCATAATTGAGATACACACTTAATTAAGATGAGTGAGATTAGAATTGAGATTGAGGACAAGTTGGATGGATCATCTAATTATCCCATGTGGAGTTTCATGATGATGAATTTGTTAGTGACAAAGGATTTATGGAGTATCATCAATGGATCCTTAACAAGACCAAGATGAGAAGGCGAAGAAGAGGATACAACAACTTCAAGAGGTACTAGTGTTGCTATCACAGAACCAACTGGAGAAGAGGTAACCACTTCTACATCCAGAGTCATAGGAGATAAAAAGCAAAATCAATCGTTAAAAAATAACGATTGCATAACTTAGACTAAAAATCAGATTTTTTGCTATTTTGGATCGCATGCTTTATACTATCATCTTGATTAATTAAGTGTGTATGCTCAAAGATTTTTAGTATTGGAAGATTTGGGGGCCCACAAATTCCAGCACTTATGTCTAAATTTAGCTTGATTCTTAAAAGTTTCCATGTCTAGGTAACAAGTTAGTTCCTTTATTCTTTTAGAAAACACACCAAAGTACTGATACTTGTGTATATATATTGGTCAGTATGTGCATGTGTGTGCACACAAATACACACAACTTGTGATGTTGATAGATTTGGTTGCAATATATTTGGAGACAAGCAACATAGACAATTTTGAGTCGTCAAGCTCTCAACCATGCCTTTCACACTTGTTATGATGCTTTTCATGCTCATTTCTAAAGATGAAAGATAATATCAATGGAAAGGGACTATATAGTAGGTAGAAAGGTTGTTACTAAAAACGTCACAATTTACTATCTCTGTTTAGGGAGAGATTTTGTGTGGGATTGGGAGAATGTTTAGATGGGTGGTATTTTCAAGTTACATTTATTCTCATTGACATGTACTTCTCTGTAGCAATAAATGGATTTGGTATAGAGCTTCCAGTTATGGCTCAAACATATTCTACATTACTATGTGTTTCATTAAGTGCATCCCTTGTTTCTTTTGTTACACTTAATGTATATTGTTGGAGAAGATATCAGGGCATCCTTCCAAGGTATCAATAAGAGGATTCATATTTTCACAAAGCGTGACAATAGCCCCACAAAAATTCTCATGTTTCTAGTCATTTTCCATAGCACTTGTATATTTTCCATAATCGTTGTACAATAGAAGAGTCGTATATAGCAACAAGATTTGTATTTACATACTTTCTAATGAAGGGAAGGGTCATCCCTCAAAAAACCTACCAAGGAAAGAAATTTTGAGTAGCTTTCTATTTCATATTTAGAAACTTTCAAAATAAAAAGGAATGGTCTTGGGAAGCTTCTATAAAAAAGACAAAATCTCATGTGGAAAAGACTTTTTGCTAGTGTGAGTAAGAGACCTGTTGTAAAAGCTTCCTAGCTACAAGATCGTATACACCAAGAGAGAGAGTGAGTACATATCCACCCATGCCACTCAACTCCACCCATATATATATATATATATATATATATATATATATATATATATATATATATATATATATATATATATATATATATATATATATATATATATATATATATATATATATATATATACACACTGGCACACACCAAAGGTCCAAGGGATGCATGGAATAGGACTCTTCTAGGTTTCGTTCGAAGTTTCTTTCATGTGGACACTTTCCCAAGGCTAGTCACATGACCTCTATTTCAATCAAAGCCTTCCTTTCACATATGAGTCAAGGTGGCACTTGGGAGAAGCTTCTCCCAAGTCTAAGATTCTCCTACCTTAGGATAATTATTCCTAAGGATAAAACCATTTAATTGAGACTTCAATTCAATAAATAGCCAAGGGTAATTTCAAGGGTTAAAACCAAAAACTTGAGCTCCAATTTCAAGGGTCTAACCCATTTAAATAAGCTAAGGGTTTTGAAGGATAAATGCCATTTTCCAAGGGTATACAATGTTCTTCCCCCATTTAACATTTTCATCCTCGAAAATATATTTTGGTATAATATGTATAGTATTTCCTCGTGCACCATGATCTAACTCATCGATCATGGACTCACTCTTAAAGATTTTTCTTGTTTCTAACTTAAATTTGGAAAAGAGGGAAATCTTTTATTGATGGAAATTGTTTCCAAGTTGTGTTTTTTTTTCCATCCCTCCACTTAACTAAGAACTCTTTATATAAATGATTCCTTGTATTTTTGTCTCAAGTGCATAGTATACTCTCTAGTTCATAAGGGATTTTATGAAGGGAAATTGGTTGGACTATTTTATTTGAAGATAAAAGATTATTGGTCAGCCAGTTTTCATTTCAATCTACTTACACGAAACACTATGTGAAATAGACAATCATCGGGTAGTTCCAACTCATAAGCCAAAGTCCCTATCTTTCTGAGAGTTCTGGAAGTTCGAAGTCATAAGCCAAAGTCCCTTACTTTCTAAGAATCTTGAAAGGGCCACAAAACCTTTGAGAAATTTTAGGAGGGTCCTATTTTCACATTTTTAGATTTCGCAGGAACTTTTAGATAGACTTGTCCTTCGACCTGAAAGGAAATGTCCCACCTCTATAGGTTGCTCTTTTGAGGGTCAACTTGAATTCCTTTCTCAATTATATTTTGACCAAGATATTTGATTTTAGTTGAAAAGAATTCACACTTAGCTTATTTTCTATACAATTTTTTCTCTCTTAGAACTTGGTAAACTTTTTGAGATGTTCTAGATGAGAAGATGTATTTGACTATAGACAAGAATGTCATCAAGTCGACTACAAATTTTCCCACGGGCTTAGTATTGTATTCATCAAAGTCATGAACATAGGAGGGTCATTTGTGAGTCTGAAAGTCATGACTAAAAATTCAAAATGCCCATATTTTGTTCTCAAAGTCGTTTTTGAGACATCTTTAGTTTTAATTCTAATTTGATGGTACCCTTTATAGAGATCAGGGTTTGAAAATATGTTAGCTCCCCTTACTTGATCAAATAGATCATCCATTTGGGGCATTGTATATTTTTTATTTATCACAACTTTTTCCAAAGCTCGATAATCAAACATAATCTCATTAACCCATCTTTTTTATTAACTAAGAGAATGGATGCTACCCAGGATGAATGTCTAGGTTGAATGAATCCCCTATTCAAGCATTCTTTTAGTTATTTCTCTACTTGTGCTTGTTGGGAATATGGGAGTCAGTAGGAGGTTTACATATGGGCTTCATTCCAAGGAGCAAGTATATAGCATGATCCATTTGCCACAAGAAGGAGGAAACCATGGGGAAGTTCTTTTGGAAAAATATTTTTGTTATTATTCATTAAACACTTAAAATTCAACTTTTCATGATTTGAGAAAGGAGAGGAGACATATGGAACTAGATTCATATTATTAAAAGTATTCACATCCATTGGAAGTATCATATAAAATTTGGATTTCTACATATTTACAAGTTTCTTTAGTTCCATACTTGAAATCAAGGGGGTACTTGACACATCTTCCCCTTGAATTAGGTAACATATTCTATTCCTTTCAAAATCCAAAGTATTCATCATGTAACTTCTTTTGAGTGTTTTTCCTAAACTCCAAAGCCACCCCCTACCCAAGACCACACCATTTCTTTCCATGTGCATGATCTCGAAGTCAAAATTATGTTTATATCCTTGGAACTAAATATACAGATCACAAATCATAATGTCCCAAACCTCTTATCTTTTCGTTGCATCATGGAAACTATATATTGATGTGGAGATTTCTAGTAGGGTAACTTTAATCTCTTCATGAGTGAGCAATTAAGGAAATTATCGATGGCTGAGTTATCTATCATGATTCTCATCTTTTTCCCTCTTATGTAGGCATGAAATCATGTGTTTCAAACTCATTTTTAAGTTGAATCTTCCTTGATGTTGTACCTATAGCATATAAACTTTCCAATGCAATCCAAACATCCCTACTTGTGTCTGAATCTTTTATGTGCCCTACCATTGAATCTTGAATATTTTGTGATAAAATGAATATGACCCTTTTGTATCTTTGATTCCAATGTCCAAACTCCCTCGATTGTTGTTATAAATTTGGATCCTTTGGCAATATAGGTTCGACATCTATTCCATCAATCAAACCATACAAGCCTCTACCTTGCAAGTATGCTACAATCTAAATTGCCATGCTTGATTGTTATTATTATCAAGCTTCTCTATTTGTAGTGAATTTTATGCACCTTTCTTTGCTTGTATGTTGCTTGAGATGCTTCCTTGCTATCTCCTTCTACCTTCGTGTAGTGTTGATGATGAACCTCTACTCCAATAGCTTCAAATTCTTCATCAATGTATTAAAACCTTCTCCAAGCTTCAATTCCTTGCTCTGATACCAATGTTGGAGTTTATTGACCTCCAAAGTATAACTAGAAGTAGGTGGAACCACCTAGGAACTAGTTGACCTTCTCAGAAACTTATGCATAGAAAACGAGTCATGCTTGCAGAGATTTCTATTCTTTATTCACTTAGAATTTTAAAAAAATATTTTAATCACATATACTAGACACCAAGAGCTTTCCAATGAGCTAAAGAACACTCAAAGTGGATAACTACACAAGGAGATATGACCTATGCAACGTTAAGGTTTAATGAAGACCTTCAGTATGCATGTGTATGTGCATGTGTATATATGCATGTGTATATGTATGAGCATGCATGTGTATGTGCATATGCATGTTTATGTGCATGCATGTGCATGTGCATATGCACTTTTATGTGTATGCATGTGCATGTGCATATGCATGTGTATATATATGTGTATGTGTGTATATGTGCATATGTATATGTATGTGCATAAGTATGTGTGTATGTGTATATTTATGTGCATGCATGTGCATGTAGAGATGTTTGTGCATGTGCATGTGTGTGTATGTGTATGTATATGTATGTGCATAAGTATGTGTGTATGTGTATTTGTATGTGCATGCATGTGCATGTAGAGATGTTTGTGCATGTGCATGTGCATGTGTGTGTATGTGTATGTGTATGTATGTGTGTGTGTGTATGTGTGTAAATATATGTGCATATGTATGTGCATGCATGTGCATGTGTATGTGCATGTGTATAAGTGTGTATGTGTGTATGTGCATGTGCATGTGCGTGAACATGTGTGTATGTGCATGTGAATGTGTATGTATATGTGTATGTGCATGTGTGTTAATTTATAGAAACAAAACAATTTAAATGATATATAAACAATGAAAATTGTACTTACAATAATTAGCCATATACTGTGCTCCAGGAAATTCGTCAATAACTTGTAATAGAGAGAGAGATGGAGAGAGAGAGAGAGAGATAGAAATTGGAAGAGAGAGACACACACACAAAGAGAGAGAGAGAGAGAGAGACAGAGAGAGAGAATGCAAGAGAGAGAGAGAGAGAAATGCAAGAGAGAGAGAGAGATTTCAAGCTTGTAATCGCAGCACAATAATGAATGTTGGTTTGCTCTTTAATTAGATTCACAAAAACTGATGATAGAACATCCATGCACCTTTTTTTAATGAACAAAAGCAAGCATCACATAAGCGATGTTCAATGGTTGTATAAGTGACTTTTCACAAGCATCGTATATGCGATGCTTATGAACATCGCATATGTAACTATTCATAAGCATTACATATGCGACATTAGATAGTGTCGCATATGCAATGTTTAGTAGTGTCGCATAAGCCACACTCAATTACCATCTCATATGCAATGGTAATAGAATGTTGCATATGCGACACTCAAGTAAGTGCCATTAGAAACCTAAAAGAAATGTTAAACCATCATCAAACCACCAAATGTATGTATACTATCCAACATCAATGTCTTGAAGCACTAAACATTTCCATCTATTCATAACATTTCTCCTTTGATCAAAAGAAATAATCCTTCTAATGTCTTAAGTTAATCATTTTCTCAATCTTTTGAGACTCTATTATACTAGAATCCAAATCTGTTGGACAAATTCGATTGATTCATCTAGTTGTACTATCAACTAAATTAATCTAACTTACCTTATTTGAAAGGATCTTCCTTAGTTTTTTTTGTTGATATATTTTGGTAGTGATGTGTCCGAACACACTTAGGACCATCAAGACAATTGTTCCCCTCTTTAGGAGGTCTCTTTCCCCCGGCTTGTATATATGCCTATAACCCTAACGGGTGACTTATCTTTGTACATTCACTTGGTAATAGATTTATTGTTGTGTTGTGCTCCAAGCTTCTTCTTCTTCTTCCTTTTGTTGTTTGTGTGCTTTCACAGACCTCGAACTCCAACAATTGGTATCAGACCAGGTCAATGCTTCATCTAGGTATCATCAACACCCCTCCAATCATAATCTCATAATCGAACAAAAATTGGTTAGCATACTTGGGGCGATCAGGAGTTCAAAATAAATTTGCTATGTGGCATCAAAATCTTCATTTAAACTCATTTTGACCTCTAAAAGACATTTAAATCATAGTGACTATGAAGGCAATTTCGTCCTTTTGTTCCAAACATATATACAAGTTTTGGTTCACTAGTACAAGTGCCTCAAAGTCTATTACAAGGTTAGTAGAGCTCATCAGGATGTTTTTGTTCAACTTTTTGAGATAGAGGGATTTTTTAGCATCAAGGTATTTAGTCACTAGCCATGACTGTAGTGCGGTAGATTATAACATTCTTTTTAGAACATGGGAATAGATGCTCTCTGGTATAATGAAGCTATGCATTGGTTGACCTTTCATCCTTGGAACCAAGGGCTAAATTTTATGTAAATTTGTTGGTTTAGGCTATGGAATAAGTTATTGGAGTCCTTGGGGGATTGTATTCAAACACCCTCTTGGACACATTTGATGGAGGCTTGGGCCACACCTTGGGGTGACTCTTGCCCAATGGGGAGAGGTCCATTCCTTGGGGTGATGCCTAGGGATGGTGGGAAATCAACATAAAAAAGACAAGAACATAGCACGAGATAGTGGCACATGGTGCTCAAAAGCTATCAAGCAAGGGCAAGGCTTCTACTATTGCTATATTGATAATATAGGTGACCACATCCACATGAGGAGACTACTATTGGGGTACCATCATTTTGGGAGACCACCAAGCATAAGCATGCAAGGTAATTAGGAAACCACCTAATGGTGCACCCACCTCCAAAATAGGTAATGCCTATTTCTTGGCATCCTCCACTTGGGTGACTACCAAGTTGCCTCTATACATGATATTGGGTGAGGCCGAAAAGCTCCCTCATTACACCACAAAAGGAGAAACCAACAACAAGTTGGGAAAATGCCCAATTTTGCACATAACATGGGGCGACTACCATATAGAGTAGACAAAATGTGGGTGACCTCCAAATGCTGTATGATGACTTAGGCATTGTTCACATTTATGGGCAATGCCCACTTTTGAGGCATTATATTGGAGGCGACTACTATGTTTTGATCACTCAGTCCCATCTCAACAACCGTTAGGGGACTACCAAAGTTGGAATTCTCTCCCTAGAAGGCCACCACCACTTGTAGCATGGCACACATGGGTGACTACCTTTTGTATGGCTCCTTGCTTAGGGCGGCTACCTATTCTTCAACACACCAACATGGAGGGCTCCCATTTCTACATCTCTTCTAATGCATATCTGGGTGACCACCCACCTGTTGGCTCTCCAAGGTGACTACCCTTCTTAGCACTCCTCTTTTGTTCACAGTCAAAGTTGGGCATCTACTCCACCTATTTTTGGAAGTACTGTTGTGGGCCACAAGTGATAGAGTAAAATTTTATTAACTTCTCAGTAAAGTGTTACAGTGAGAATTAGTGCATACCACTGCCATGTTATGGTGGTGTCAGAAGATATGATTGGAGGCCTAATTGTTGTTAGCTACCAAATCCATAATTAGCCCACTCCTCCACCACTTTGGTGCATGTTGGAGTTAAGGGTTGGATTCAACAAGGAAACTCCTCTGGCCTCTAGAGTCTATATAAACAGATGTTTGGCACTCCATTTCATCTTGATGATGTTGTACCATCAGAGAGGTAATAATCAAGTTCTTGACACTTTTTATGCTAGTACTTCAAATATACATAACAAAGAGGAGAATCATCAGAATCGACCTAGATATACTAGAGCTTTAATGTGTTATCATTGTGGTGAATATGGTCACATGCAAAGCAAAAGCTCTCTCGTGGAGGGTGCACCTTTGTGTCAACATTGTCCCAACACTAGGGATCATTTTATACAGGATTATCCTTGAAACTACCCTACTCTGATCCATATGATTGCAATGTCTCCAAAAGAAGAAGATATGAATTCACAAACCTATGTTGTGTCTTCATCCGCAGTGCCTATGATGACTAGGGCTAGGAAAGCAATGACAACTCATGTAGAGGAGCAACAAGGAATCAAGGAAAAAGAAGAAGGAAAAAGAGTTGATTTGGAGGATGGAATGGATATCGAAGAAGCCTCGACATAGTAAGGGCTTCATTGAAAGATCAACCTACTCGCCCTCAAGAAAATACCCAGAAGTAAAAGATCAATGAAATTTTGGAGGGAATTCACCACAAGGTCTATTTATTCCAACTTAAAAAAATGGATGCAAAGGTGCAAAACGATATACTCAAAGTCATATAGTTTGCTTACATGAGCCCAACACCTAGTATATATGGGTTCATGGTGGATTTTCCTCTTGCACCACTAGCAGATTACCGAAGTTTGAGATTCTCTGTTTCTATAAAAGCAAAGTTTTGAAAGGTATCATTGAAGATGGAGGTTAAGGCACCTTTTATTGTCATACTAGTGTTGATATATTTAGGTAGTGATGTGTGTGAACACACTATGACTCTCAGGGCACTTTTTTCCCTCTTTAGGAGGCTTTTTTTCCCCTGGCTTGTATATATGCCTATATCCCTAACGGATTACTCATCTTTGTACATTCTAGTGGTAATACATTTAGTATTGTGTGTTGTGCTCCAAGCTTCTTCTTACTTGTGATGTTTGTGTGCTTTCGCAGACATCTAACTCGAACAATTGGTATTAGAGCATGTTGCCACTTCATCTAGGGCATTGTCGATACTCCTTTGAGCATAGGCTCCGAATGCACTATTGTAGTGCTTGTGTAGGCTATTTCGTCTTTTTGTGTCAAAGATATATGGAGGTTTTGGTTTGCCATTATAAGCATCTCGAAGTCTGCTACAGATTTAGCAGAGCTCATCAGGGTACTTCTATTTGATTTTTTTAATACAATCATTTTTTTGCATCAGGGTATTTTAGTCAGTGGACATGGTTGAAAGCAATGATGTATTCCGTTTGGCTGTTGAGGATAAGTTGGATGGTATGAATTACCCATTGTCGGATTATATGATGCATCATATATTGGTTACAAAAGGACTATGCAATATTGTACAGGGTGTTGGAAAATGTCCTATTACACCTACAAATACAGGTGATGTAGATGGCATCGAAGATGGTGATATTCTGTAGATTCTTGTTCATGCTGTGGTTCCTATTGCACTTACTAGAGAGCAAATTCATTGGAATGGCAGAGATGCTCAGGCACATGCATTGATAGCATTCTTTATCAAATGTGCCATTATTCCTCACATTCACTCTTGCGGAGCACCTAAGGATGCTTGGGATACACTTACCACATTGTACCAGGCTAGAAATGAGGCTCGTTGCTTACCTTCAAAAATAACTAGAGAGTGAGCATATGAATGAAGGTGATTCTATGGATAATTTTCTGACAAAGATCAAGGATTTGAAGGAAAAATCGATTTTTGCTGATGAAGTCCTTCCTGACTGTTCACTTGTACAGACTGTTTTGAATGGTCTTCCCAACTCATATTAGAGTTTTGCTTCTACTCTTTGTTTGATGATGAAAGGCAATCCAAATGCCTTAACATTTGAAGAGTTAGTTTCTGTTTTGCTATAGGAAGATCAATCTAGGTAGAATAGGTCTATTATGCATGTTGTAAATCAAGCTTTCTTGGCTAGTTAGAAGGGCAAAGGTAAAAAGAGCTCATCTACTAGTAATAAAAAATATGCAAATTTTGCACATTTGAAGAAGGAAGACAAAGATGAGAAGAAATGAGAAAAGTAGAAATTGTTTTGCAAATATTATAAAGCAAATGATCATGTCATTAAGGGTTGTCCAAAACTTGCTGCTAAAGAGGCAAAGAAGAAAGAGGTCGGAATGGTTGTTGTAGAGGCCTCTACACTAAAAATAGAGTCTGCTAATCTTGTGTAGAATGAAGAATGGGCGTTTACTAATGTTTGCAGTTTTGACCCATCTTCTCATGATCTATGTATGTCTGCAATAGACTTAGATGTTTGGTTTTTGATAGTGGGGCAAACAAACATATTACCTCATAGTGCAGTTTCTTAAGTTCACTTGAGTCTACCCCTATAAGGAATACTATCACTTGTGCCAACAAGTCCTCTTATCCTGTCATGGGAGTTGGTAAGATCATTTTGACTATTGCTGATGGTAGTTCTTTCAAATTGTTAGATGCTCTATTTGTGCCACAGATCAAGAAAAATATGTTATCAGTTTCTACATTAGCCAAGATTGGTTTGGTTTTGAAATTCATTGATGACAGATGTATAGTTCATGATATATCAAATAACAACATGATTATAGCTTCTAGCATTTTATGTCATGGGTTGTATAAGCTCATAGACTATGAAAGATTTATGAATCATTCAGCATGTGTAGTACATGAGTCTCAAGCTATGTCAGATGTAAAGCTTTGGCATGCATGCTTTGATCATCTGAATTTTTCTAATTTGCTACCCCTACAAAAATTTGAAATGGTATCCTTTTTGCCCAATCTTGAGGCATCCAAAAAACATGTCTATGAAGGCTATATTTTGGGTAAAATGCAGCATTCCTCCTTTCCAAAAGATGGTTCAGTTTGAACTAGTAAAAAGTTAATATAGCTTGTTCATAGTGATGTCTATGGCCCTATGCAAACACCCTCTTTTGGAAATTATCTTTACTTCATGACTTTCATTGCTGATTTCCATGCATGCATGGATATATCCATTGAACGCAAAGTTCAAAGGTTTTATGTGCTTCAAACAATTTTTGTTTTTGGCTAAAAATCTATTAGCATGTAAAATGGGCAGCCTTCACTCTGATCGAGGGGGGGAATATATGTCTTCTAATTTTAATGCATTGTTGGATGAACCTGGAATAAAACATCAGTGTATAGTGCCATATACACCTCAATAGAATGGAGTTCCTGAACAGAAGAACAGGTCACTCATGGAGATGGCAAGGTGTATCGTGAAGAGTCAGGCTTTACTACATAGTTTCTGGCTTGAGGCTATCATGTGTGCAACATATGTACTTAACAGGTGTCCCACTAAAGCAGTGTAGTCTATCACTCCATATGAGGCTTGGCATGGTCGTAAGCCATCAATTTCTCATCTACATGTTCTTGGTTGTCTGGCATATGCATTAGTGCCAAAACAACATCACAAGAAATTGGATGATAAAGTAGTAAAATGTATCTTTGTTGGGTACAGTTCTAAAAGCAAAGGCTTTTGTTTGTATCGTCCCTAGAATAAACACATTTGGTTAGCCGTGATGTTGTTTTTGTGGAAGATGCTATTCAACCTTTACTTTCATGTATGAAGGAGACATCTGTTAGCTCCAAAGACATGTATGATACTTTGGTGCCTCTTTTTATAGGTGGATAGTATAGTGCTAGACCTAATGAGGCAACTTCTCAACCTTTACAGGTTTCATGTGATGATGCAGATCATTCAAGTTCTGATGTAGATTTACATGATGCACTTGTTGATGAGAGAACTGATAAAGGCAAAATCTATACCAAAATGGCTCGTGTAGACTTTGCGTGATAGCCAATTAGATGCACCTGTGCCATATCATACTTGGTCAGGCTCTTATAGTGCCTCTTTTGCATCTATGCTATGGTTGCCTCTAGTCTCTATGATGAGAATGAGCCTCTTTCATTTGACGAAGCATAAAATTTTGAAAATTGGATGGCTGCTATGCAATCTCAATATGATGCTATAATGAAGAATGGTACTTGGTCTTTATGTCACTTGCCTCTTGGCAAGAAGGCGATTGGCACTAAGTGGCTATACAAGCTAAAGCATAAGCTTGATGGATCAGTTGACAAGTATAAGGCTAGGCTTGTCACAAGTTTTCTCTATACATGATATTGGGCGAGGCCAAAAAGCACCCTCATTGCACCACAAAAGGCAATGCCAATGACAACATAACATGGGGTGACTAACATATGGAGTAGGCAAAAATTCGAGCGACTCCAAATGTTGCATGATGACTTAGGCATTGTTCACATTTATAGACAATGCCCACTTTTGAGGCATGATATTGGAGGTAACTACCATGTTTTGATCACTCATTCCCACCTCACCAACACTTGTGAGGCTTCCAAAGATGGAATTCTCTCCTTATGAGGAGACCACCACTTGTAGCATGGCACACATGGGAAACTACCTTTTGTATGGCTCCGAGCTTAGGGTGACTACCTATTCTTCAACACACCAAGATGGGTGACTCCCATTTCTAAACCTCTTCTCATGCATATCTAGGTGACCACCCACCAGTTGGCTGTTGAAGAATCACTCACAAATTTGACATACAGACAGATATAAAGACGAAGAAAGACAAAGAGAAGCACAAACAAAGCATTTCGAAAATCAAGCCTTAGTGAACGGAAAAATTCACGCCTGTAATATAAGCGCAGAAACTTCCAGAATTATGAGTTTGTTGAAACCCGGATCAAAAAGTGTATATAAGAGAGAGAGAGAGAGAGCGCGCGCATAGAACCGGAATAGAATAGCGCATATAGAAACTGAGGATAGTGATATAGAAGACGCCAAAGATTGCGTATGTAAAGATGAATAATAGAACCTGAATTGTCGGGTATTCATCTGACAGAGATGGTAAGGAATAACTACTCAGAGTAGAAGAGTTTTCCATAGCTATGAGAAAAGTGAGGCCAAGCTATTTTTTACACATCTTCTCTAATAGAAAACACATGTTCATGTGGAAGTTGAGCGCATTCTTCGTATGTGAAGAAATTCTGAGTAATTTCATGTTACTGTGAAAGTTAGTTAACAATTACAGTTTTCTCAGTAAACATTTTCCGGTATTTCTAAGAGTTAGATCTCGTAACATAGTGTAAAGATTTTCATGAGTGATAGCTCATCTTGAAGCTAGGAGTCTCAACTATAAGTTGATCAAAAGAGTTCTGTGAAACGGGACAAGTACATAGTACAAAGTCTGACCGTAAAAAGGCATTCTGAACTAGTGAAGTTTTTCCTTAAACTTCAGAAAGAGTTCATTTATTGAAGCAAGCTCAGGTATTACTTCCTTAATTCATCAACAATCATTTGAAGTAACTACAAACAGAATTGCAGTTGATTCTGGTACGATTACGGTGACAGTCCGGTAACATTTCGGTGGAGTTCCGGTGAAGTTTCTGTAAGTTCAAAACACAGTTTTGATACAGTTAAGTAACATAAAGATTATCTTATTGTAAGCAAACACAATAGTGTAAAGTTTTGAAGTAAATCAGTTCAGAATTAAAGCTTGAAGGAAACATGAAGCTTTCTGTAAAGTGATTTTTCGAAGTTCACTAAAACAATAGTAAAGTTTCAGTTTGCTAAGCTACTGATGATTATAGAGGTGTTCTAATATCACTTTAGCTTAGTTCTTGTGGCATGGTGAATTACGCAGTTGAGCTTGCTGGATCACCATGCCACAAGATCTAAGCTAAAGCGATATTAGAACACCTCTATAATCATCAGAAGAAGGCTTGCTGGATCTGCGGATTAAGCAATCACTTGGCTCATGATTGCTGGCATAATTCTCAAGGATCAAGTTAGAATCAGAACAATAACAATAAAGGCAGAAGTGGAAGATATCAAAGAGGAAGACAAAGCCAAAGAGGCGGATATGGTAGAGGTGGAGCAAGAAGTTGGGGACAGAATCAGTCTCACAACACTACCTACTACAATTATGCGAATGATACACAGAATGATAGTCATACAATGTTGATGGTGAACTCGATAAGTGTGACAAAAAATGAAGACCTCAAGGTATTCTATATTGACTCTGGTTGTTCAAATCATGTGTCAGGAAATATAGAATTATTATCAGAACTTGAAGGAGGTATTTCAAATCATATAGTAGAGACAGGTGATAACACAAAACATAATGTAAGGTCAATTGGAAAAGTAAAGTGTAAGAATGGAGCTGACCTACTAACAAATGTTTTGTATGTTCCAACAATCCCGCAGAATTTGATCAGCGTGGGTCAGATAGTAGAAAAAGGTTTTCAAGTCAGGTTTACAAATGAAGGAGTATTTGTTGAAGATCTAGAGAATGGATACAATCATATTGTCCATGGTAAAAAGGAAGGTAGACTTTTTACTCTTAAAGTACAAGGGAATGTTGGTCAAGCCTTGATCACACATGGTGATGAGGTATTCACAGAGTTAGACCTCTGGCATAAGAGGTTAGGACATTTTAATGAAATAGGAATCAAAACTATGGTGGAGAAACAATCCGTGAGAGGATTACCAAATATGAAGAATCAACATATGATTCACAAGTGTGAAGCCTGTCAGATGGGAAAAGCCCATAGGTTACCATTTCTGAAGAAAGGGTACAAACACGATGGTGTGTTAGAACTCATACATACAGATGTATGGGGACCATCGAAAGAAGGATCTATCAGTGGTTCAAGGTACTACGTTCTTTTCATTGATGATGCAACAAGATGGATAACTCTTTATGTTTTGAAAGAGAAATCAGAAGTATTTGAAGCTTTCAGGCATTTTCATGCATATGCTGAAAGACTTACAGGACAGAAACTCAAAAGACTAAGGTCTGATGGAGGAGGAGAATATTTTTCTTGAGAGTTCAATTATCTGTGGAATGCAGGTATCAGAAGAGAAATAACCTGCAGGTATACACCGCAACAAAATGGAGTAGCAGAAAGAAGAAACCAAACTCTAGTTGAGTTTGCAAGAGCAATGCTAAAGGAGAAGAATTGTCCAAATTATCTTTGGGATGAGGCTGTAAATACAACTACATATCTGGTAAATAGATTACCATGTACAGCTTTAAATGGGATGACCCCTTATGAAGCTTGGTGGGGCAAGAAACCAACACTTGATCATTGCAAAGTGTTTGGATCAGTTGCTTATGCTTATGTACCGTCACAACCGAGACATAAGCTTGAACCAAAAGCTGAAAAATATGTGTTCATCGGATATGATGAAAAACAGATGGGTTATAGGTTATGGTGTCCTCTAACCAAACAGTTTACTATTTCCAGAGATGTGATATTTGATGAAGGAAAGAGCTGGTATACAGATAAAGAGCAAAGTGTTGAAACACTTGAAGAAGAGATAAGAAGAAAAGAAAAAGGAAAATCACATATGCAGGTGAATGAAGATGAAGATCATATGCAGGCAAGTACATACAGGATTGGATCAGGTATAAGAAATGAAGATGAACCGAGATTTGATGAAGATGTGTATTCAGATACACATGAAGAATATGAGCTAAGAAGGTCAAAACAGAGTAAGGAAACAACCAACAAGGTATTCCTATGACACTTCTTATTTGACTCAGAAAAACTATGCTTACTTACTAAAGGAAGATGAAGAACCTCATAACTACAGTGAAGCAAAAGGTAAGAAACAATGGGAAGAAGAAATGAAGGAGGAGTTCAATGCTCTGGAGGAGAACAAGACTTGGGAACTTGTTCCAAAACCAAATGGTAAGAAAGTGATTGGAAATAAATGGGTTTACAAAGTTAAGAAACTTGCAGATGGAAGGATAGCCAGATACAAAGCTAGACTGGTGGTCAAAGGCTATGCTCAGACACATGGCATAGATTATGATGAGACGTTTAGTCCGGTGGCAAAGATGTCAACCATAAGGACATTGATTGCTATAGCAGCATCAAAAGTATGGAAGCTAAGTCAGATGGATATAAAGAATGCATTTCTGAATGGATATATATCAGATGAGGTTTACATGGAACAACCTGAAGGGTTTGTAATTTCCAGTTACCTAGAACAGGTTTGCAGATTAAGAAGAGCTCTCTATGGATTGAAGCAAGCTCCAAGAGCTTGGAATTATAGACTTGTGAAGTATCTCAATGACTTTGGATACCAAAGCTCGAAGGCTGATGCAAGTCTACTCGTTAAGAGAACAGATGAAGGTATGATCTACATTTGTATTTATGTAGATGACATTATAATCACAGGAACCTCAGATGAAGGAATCAAGGAGGTAAAGGGACTGCTTGAAAAAGAGTTCAAGATCAGTGATCTAGGAAAGTTATCATACTTTCTTGGAATGGAAGTTACATATACAGATCATGGCATATATGTTTCGCAAGAAAGGTATCTCCTAAACTTACTGAAGAAGTTTAACATGGAGAATTGCAGAGAAGCTTCAACACCGCTTGAAGTAAATCATAAACTCAGCAAATATGGTGGTGCAGAGTTTAAAGATATGAGGAAGTATCACTCATTATTTGGAAGCTTAATTTATGCTATGCTAACAAGACCGGATCTCAGTTATGCAGTGGGAGTTCTCTCACAGTTCATGCATTGTCCGAAGGATCAACATTGGGTTGCAAGACAAAGAGTTCTTAGATATATCAAAAGAACTATAAAAGAAGGATTATATTATCCTTTTATGTCAGATATAAAGCTGAGAGCATACAGTGACTCAGACTGGGCAGGAAGTCAAGATGACAGAAGGTCAACACATGGGTATATGATATACCTAGGAGATAAGCTTGTAAGTTGGTGCTCAAAGAAGCAACACACAGTGGCTTTATCGTCAACAGAAGCAGAATATAAAGGACTTGTGGAAGCAGCTAAAGAAGTGATATGGATGCAGATCTTGTTCAAAAGCATGGGTATTGATCAAGGTATACCTATCATACATGGAGATAAGATGAGTTCGTTATATCTTGCAGCAAATCTAGTATTTCATGCAAGAACAAAACACATAGAGATTCAATATCATTTCCTAAGGGAAAAGGTAATGGAAAAAGAGATTGAAATAGTATACACATCTACAAAGGATCAGATTGCAGATATTCTGACAAAAAGCTTAGATGGAGTAAAGACAAGCAGATTCAAAGAAATGGCAGGTATAAAAGAAAAGAAGAATATATGAAAGATCAGAGAATGCAAATTAGTGATTGAGGGGGAGCTGTTGAAGAATCACTCACAAATTTGACATACAGACAGATATAAAGACGAAGAAAGACAAAGAGAAGCACAAACAAAGCATTAAAAAAATCAAGCCTTAGTGAAGGGACAAATTCACGCCTGTAATATACAGCGTAGAAACTTCCAGAATTATGAGTTTGTTGAAACCCGGATCAAAAAGTGTATATAAGAGAGAGAGAGAGAGAGAGAGAGAGTGCATAGAACCGGAATAGAATAGCGCATATAGAAACTGAGGATAGTGATACAGAAGACGCCAGAGATTGCGTATGTAAAGATGAATAATAGAACCTGAATTGTTGGGTATTCATCTGACAGAGATTGTAAGGAATAACTACTCAGAGTAGAAGAGTTTTCCATAGCTATGAGAAAAGTGAGGCCAAGCTATTTTGTACACATCTTCTCTAATAGAAAACACATGTTCATGTGGAAGTTGAGCGCATTCTTCGTATGTGAAGAAATTCTGAGTAATTTCATGTTACTGTGAAAGTTAGTTAACAGTTACAATTTTCTCAGTAAACATTTTCCGCTATTTCTGAGAGTTAGATCTCATAACACAGTGTAAAGATTTTCATGAGTGATAGCTCATCTTGAAGCTAGGAGTCTCAACTATAAGTTGATCAAAAGAGTTCTGTGAAACGGGACACGTACACAATACAAAGTCTGACCGTAAAAAGGCATTCTGAACTGGTGAAGTTTTTTCTTAAACTTCATAAAGAGTTCATTTACTGAAGGAAGCTCATGTATTACTTCCTTACTTCATCAACAATCATTTGAAGTAACTACAAACAGAATTGAAGTTGATTCCGATAAGATTCCGATACGATTACGGTGACAATCCAGTAACATTTCGATGGAGTTCCGATGAAGTTTCTGTAAGTTCAAAACACAGTTTTGATACAGTTAAGTAACAGAAAGATTATCTAATTGTAAGCAAACACAGTAGTATAAAGTTTTGAAGTAAATTAGTTCAGAATTAAAGCTTGAAGGAAACGCGAACCTTTCTGTAAAGTGATTTTTAGAAGTTCACTAAAACAGTAGTAAAGTTTCAGTTTGCTAAGCTACTGATGATTATAGAGGTGTTCTAATATCGCTTTAGCTTAGTTCTTGTGGCATGGTGAATTCCGCAGTTGAGCTTTAGCTAGTTAAGCTCACTCGCTGCGTCAACAAGTAGTACAAGAGCTCAACAGTTGATGATGGTTTGTTAGAGCTCAACAAGTGACAATTTTCCGTAGTCTTGTTAGTGAACAAGCTTTTGTCACGAAATCAACATTGGCTCCCAAATGTGACTAGCCTTCTTGGCACTCCCCTTTTGAACATGGTCAAAACTAGGTGTCGACTCCACCTATTTTGGAAGGACTATCGTGGGTGGCAAGTGACGGAGTAAAATTTTATGCACTTGTCAGTAAAGTGTTATAGTGAGAATTAATGCAGGGAATACAACCTCCAAGTTCTGGTGGTGTCAGAAGATATCATCGGAGGCCTAATTGTAGTTGATACCATAGTGATAATTAGCCCACTCCTCCACCACTTTAGCATGTGCAATAATTAAGGTTGGGATTCAACAAAGCTACCCCTTTGGCCTCTAGAGTGCATGTAATAGATGTTTGGTACTCCACTCAAGCATAATGATGTTGTACCATCATAGTTTTGGATCTCATATTGACATTCTCCTACTAGTTGAGGCTATTTCTTTGCCACTCTCTACATTCTCTTGCAATTTGGCCACTATTGCTGAGGCCACTCTATGGTGATTATACAAAGTGTTGCCCTTCCAGTGGAGTTGGCAATTAGCATTATAGAGTAATTGAGTAGCCTTGACTAGTACATCTTAGTATGAGTCTATTGCATTTCTCTTGCAAAGATTTCTTGATTCTTAGAGTAGTTCTTGTGTTGATTTCTTCTCACCTATAGAATGGCATGCTAGTCCACTGTAATGTTCATCTGGAATATTTTTGGCTCACTATAATCATTTGAAGTGTTAAGAGATTGGGCTTTTCTCTTATATGTGCACTTGCTATTCTTTCTCCCTCTATGTTTCTTTATTGTCAAGCAGTGTATCTACACAAACATGTCACAAGGTATACTTCCCTAGGGAATAACTCCCGCTGAGTAGAAGAAGTACTAGAACTACGGTCAGTGAGGCCTCTCCTATAGTTTGGCACTCTCCCATAGTTTGATACCCCAATATCTCCTCTCAGCATATATGATGCATTATGTATTGGTAGCAAAAGGGTGGTGAAATATTGTTTAGCATGTTGAAAGACATCCTATGTCATTCAAATTCTTGTTTGTGTTCTGGTTCCCTCTACACTTGCTATGAATAGCTTTGTTGGGATGGTACAAATGCTCAGACACATGTATTGATAGCTTTGTCTATCAAAGGTGCCATTATTCCTGTCATTTGCTTTTGTAGAATAGCAAATATTGATTGGGATACAACTACCACTTTATATTCGGCAAGAAATGAAGCTCATGTTACTTACTTTCGAAAACAATTGGGGAATGAGAACATGAACGAAGGAGATCATATATATAGACAAGAGAAGTGGTTTCATTATTGTATTTTTGAATTTTCAAAATTGATCATGATTTAATATGTTTTTTAGTTGGAAACAAAATGCAAGTGTTTAGTTTGATCACTGTCCTTTTCGTGGAAACATAATCAATAATCTTCCATCAAAAGCCAACATGTTCATACACAGACCATGAGAGATTAATATAGAATGACAAAAAGTAATGTGATCAATATATATGTTGCACTTTCCTATCCAATGGTCCAACCCAAAAAAATGCAGTATGTTTTTGAAATAGAGAGTGCCCAATATATGTTGCATTCTCCTATCCAATGGTCCAGCCCAAAAAAATGTAGTATGTTTTTTAAATAGAGAGATTAATATAGAATGATAGAGTTATCTGATCAATATATATGTTGCATTCTTCTATCCATTGGTCTAGCCCAAAAAAATGTAGTATGTTTTCGAAAACATTGGGTGCCCAATGTCATGTATACATGCCACATAAGAAAATACACAAAGACCACCAAGGGAAGGTTATTTGCACATGAATTCAAATAAACAAGATGTTTTACAATAGTATTTTTTTGTAACATCTTCGACTTCCCATCACACTGCACACATTTTCTGATGATCCTGTTTGATAGTCTCCACATGATATTTCATCATAGATGTAATTTACAATAATATCATCCATTTTTAATTGAATTAAAAGGTATATTTTGAGTTGTAAGATGTCTATAATGGGCTCTAAAATAGGTTATACAATCTCCATAATGGAACAGTTCATAAATGATCTTCCTACACACTATTGAGTCTAATTCTCACCTGGGTTGTAAATGCTTCATGTCCTTGATCATTGGAATGCATAGTGTTATTTATCCTTCTAGTCTACATAAGGTACAATTTTCTTAATGATTGTACATATTATATGTTGATATATTTAGTTAGTGATGTGTGTGAACACACTAGGATCTTTGAGGCACTTTTTTCCCTCTTTAGGAGGTTCTTTCCCCCTTGGCTTGTATATATGCCTATAACCCTAACGGGTTACTTATCTTTGTACATTCACTTGGTAATACATTCAATATTGTGTGTTGTGATCCAATCTTCTTCTTCTTCCTTGTGTTGTTCATGTGCTTCCGTAGACCTCAAACTGCAAAAATTGGTATTAGAGTAGGTTGTTGCTTCATCTAGGGCATCATCAACACCCCTCTCATCACAATCTCAGAATCTCATAAAATTTGGTGAGCATACTTGAGAAAATTAGGAGTTCAAAACATCTTTTCTTTGTGGTGTCAAAATCACAATCTGAGCTCGGCTTTGGCCTCTGAACGCACTATCACAATGCCTATGTAGGCAATTTTGTCTTTTTATGCCAAAGATATGTAAGGGTTTTGGTTTGCCAGTATAAGCACCTCGAAGTTTGCTACGTGTTTAGTAGAGATCAACAGGATAGCTCTATTCAACATTTTGAGATCTAGTCATTTATCTACATCATGGTATTTTAATTAGTGGCCATGGTTGAAAGATTAGCCATTATGGGCTTATATGATGCATCATGTATTGGTTGCAAAAAGACTGTGGAATATTGTGTAGGGTGTTGAAAAACATCCTATTACACCTACAAATATAGCTACTAAAAGTGATGCAGATGAAGTTGAAGATGGTGATATTCTTCCTCATTCCCAAAAGATGTTTCAATTTGAGCTACTAAAAAATTATAGCTTGTTCACCATGATGTCTGTGGTCCTATGCAGACACTCTCCTTTGGGAACTATCTTTACTTTGTGACTTCCATTGATTATTTTTCCAATCATGCATGTGTATATCCTCTAAAAGAAAAATCTAATGTGTTTATGTGCTTCAGATAGTTTATGGTTTTAACTAAAAGTCTATCAGCATGTAAAATAGGCACTCTCCATTCTAATCAAGGGGGGGAATATATGTCTTCTAGCTTTAATGTATATTTGGCTAAACGTGGGATAAAGCATCATTGTATAGTGTCGTATATACCTCAATAGAATGGGGTTGTTGAAAGGAAGAATAGGTCACTCATGGAGATGGCGATGTGTATGGTCAAGGGTCATGCTTTACCGCATAGTTTGTCTGGCTTGAGGTTGCTATGTGTGCAACATATCTGTTTAAGAGGTGTCCCACTAAATCATTGTAGTCTATTACTCCATATGAGGCTTGGCATGGTCGCAAGCCATTTGTTGCTCATCTGCATGTTTTTGGTTGTCTAGAATATGCATTAGTGCCTGAACAACAACGCAAGAAATTGGGTGATAAAGTAGTGAAATGCATTTTTGTTGGGTATAGTTATGAAAGCAAAGTCTATCATCTATATCATCCACAAACTAAACACATTTTGGTTAGCCGTAATGTTGTTTTTGTGGAAGATGTTATTCAACCATTAATTTCATGTACCAAAGAGACATCAATTAGCTCCAAAGACATGTATGACACTTTGATACCTCTTTTTACAGGTGGACAGTCTAGTGCTGGTCCAAATAAGGCAACTTTTCAGCCTTTATAGGTTTCACATGATGATGCAGATAATTCCATTTTTTAATGCAGATTTACATGATGCACTTATTGATGAGATAATTGATATAGAGGAGGCAAAAACTATTCCTAAATGGCTAGTGTAGAGTTTGCGAGATAGTAAATTAGATACACCTTTGTCATATCATACTCATTGAGGATCTCATAGGGCTTCTTTTATGTCAGATTACTATGCTATGGCTACCTCTAGTCTTTGTGGTGAGAATGAGCCTGTTTTGTTTGATGAAGCACAAAAATCCTAAAAATTGGATGACTGCTATGCAATCAAAATATGATGCTATTATGAAAGATGGTACATGGTCTTTATGTGACTTGCCTCCTGGCAAGAAGGCTATTGGCATCAAGTGGGTATACAAGTTGAAGTGTAAGTCTCATGGAATAGTTGATAGGTATAAGGCTAGGCTTGTTCCAAAGGGTTGTGCTCAAGAAAGACGCATTGATTTTGATGGGACTTTTGCTCCTACATGCCGAATGATACTATTCGTAGCATCTATGCACTTTGCTGCTCATCATGGTTGGAACGTACATTAGTTGGACATTAAAACTATATTTTTGAATGGTGACTTGCATGAAGAAGTGTATGGTTTTCAAGCCTGTGGTTTTGTGCAGAATGGGCATGAAAGCAAAGTGTGCAAGTTGAAAAAGGAATTTTACGGTTTGAACCAAGCACCATGTGCTTGGTATGAAAATATACATGCCTACCTCATTGCACATGGTTTTGAGAACATTCCAACTAAGAGCACCTTATATGTTAAGCATGGAAATGATGTGCTTTTGATCATTGTTGTTTATGTTGATGACATGCTGCTCATTGGTCCTCATGAGAAGCATATTGCTGATTTTAAGGCTGATTTTCATGCCTCATTTGAGATGTCAAATTTGGGGAATTCACATCATTATTTGGGAATTTAGTTTATGCAAGTTGATGGCAAAATAGCTTTGTGACAAACCAAATATATTGAGACATTATTGTAGCATTTTGGCCTTGAAGACTACAAATGTATTGCCACTCCTATGGAGATAGGTTTACGGCTCAGCCTTCATGATGTTGGAGATGCATTTGATGTTGTTCTCTATCAGCAGGTCATTGGATGCTTGATTTACTTATGCATTACTTGGCCAGATATTCAGTTTGCTATCTCACAAATGAGCAGGTTTATGCATTGCCTAGGTGTCAAGCATTGGCAAGAAGTTAAGCGCATCTTTCACTACTTGAGTGGTATGTGACTACTTGGATTGTTTTATTCCAAGCGGGATCACTACCACCAGATTCACATGCTTTTTCTTACTCAGATTGGGCTGGTTGCTATAAAACTCATGTGTCCACCAGTGGTTTTTGCTTCATGCTTGGTAGCTCATGCATATCTTGATTGAGCAAGAAGCAACCTTCTCTAGCCACTTCTAGTTGTGTAGCTGAGTATAGGGCAGCTGTCACAACGACTATTGAGTGTGTGTGGCTCAGAGGCCTTATGGCTGATTTGGGTGTTGGTCAGTCTTTTGCCACCACCATCTTCATTGACAGTCAGAGCACATTGGCAATTGTGAGGAACCCCATGTTCCATGCTCGCACTAAGCACATTGAGGTGCACTATCATTATGTCACGAAGAGGTTCTCTTCTACAAAGATCAGTTTGGCATATGTGCCCACATAGGAGAACATTGTAGACCTTTTCACAAAGACTTTTCCCAAGGAGAAGTTTGAAGCTTTTCGCAAAGCTTTAGGCTTACTTCCTTTTGTGGATTTATTCCACATAGCTTGGAACTTCCTTATACATAAGTGCTAGCTCTCTCTTTACCGCATGACTCCCTAGGGGGATTCGTTGATATATTTAGGTAGTGATGTGTCTGAACACACTAAGACCTTCGAGGCACTTTTTCACCTCCTTAGGAGGTTTTTTCCCCAGCTTGTATATATGCCTCTAACCCCATTCAATATTGTGTGTTGTGCTCCAAGCTTCTTCTTCTTCCTTGTGTTGTTCATGTGCTTCCGCAGACCTCAAACTCCAACATTATCCACTCAAAGTTATTTTTCTCATTTGTGACAAAGTTCTCCAACACACTTCAGTTTCGACTATATGTTGGAGACCAAATGAAAAGCCTTAACTATGGAAGTGCTTGCTACCATTAGATTTTGGATTATTTTTGTAGAGGACATATCCTTTATGTTATTACATGCTCTCTACTAACATGGCAACAAAATAATAGGTAGCCTAATTCTTTCTTGGCTTCATTTGCACCTTTAAAAGAAATGGTTTTCTTATCTTAGTATTTCATTCTAGTGTTACTCTAGATGTTGGATATATACTATATGGAATGTCATATGAAGTTGGATCTCATACTCCATTAGTGGATGTTAGTGGCTTTGGAAATCTAGCTTTTTGCTTCTTATAATTGTTTTTCTTTGTTTATCAAGGTTGGCTACTATTCCTAGCTTTATTTGTCGAGATTGAATGCAATTTTAAGGTTTATTTTAGCTTCTAAATCCTCTAGTCTTCCTCTATGTTTCTCTTGTAGAGATCTATAATTTGGGAATTTTTATCTTTTGGTATGGCTTTCTTTCATCTAGTTTGAGAGCATCATGTGTTGTTTACATGGATTTCAACTCAATTTATTGTCGGAGTTTATTGCTTTTTCGGATTTAATGCATCAATTACCTAGGGATGTTCTTTTGAGGACGAGCATGGTGTGCATGGAGTCAATGATTTTGTTCAAAAAAGTCTATATAAGATAATTACAAACACAGTACTATTTCACTAAAATTTTCTAGATACAAGTGAACTCCTTATGTCTAAATTTAAATTGAATCTTAAAAGTTTCCATGTCTAGGAAACAAGTTAGTTCCTTTATTCTTTGAAAGAACACACTAAAGTAATTATACTCCTGCATAGAGATTGGTATGTATGTGTGTGTGTAGACAAACACACACAACTTGTGATGTTGATAGCTTTGGTTGCAATAGATTTGAAGACTATCAATATAGAGAATTTTTTCTAATAGAGCTCTCAACCATGCCATTCACACCCGTTATGATGCTTTCTCATGCTCATTTCTAAGTATGAAAGATAATATCAATGGAAAAGGACTATAGAGTAGGTTGAAAGGTTGCTACTAAGAAATTCACAATCTACTATCTATGTTTATAGAGTTATTTTGTGTGGGATTGGGAGAATGTTTAGATCGGTGGTATTTTCAAGTTACATTTATTCTCATTGACAAGTATGTCTTTGTAGCAAGAAATGGATTTGGTATAGGGCTTCTAGTTTGTTGTGAGAGATGGATGGATACCTCAAGGAAGTGAGGTGGTGCTGCTAAAACCTACTTTGTACCTACCCTAATACAATTTAGATTTATATAGTAGGCCCTTTTAGCTTGCAATTAGCACCAAGAAAGTACCTATGTACTTTGGAGTTGATATTTGAAACAATTGAATCACAGCAGACTACTTCAAGAATAGCTAGTGTCACAAAACTTGCTATTGTAGTCCATACACCTACTGATTATTTTTCTCAAAGCTCACATTACAGTAACAGTTGATGAAATTCCTTTTGAGGGAACTCAATTAGCTTAGATAGCTAATGATTGCAAGTGGAATCATCTAAAATGATGAACTATGCTATGAGAAATAAGTTTAGCAAACCAAAGCTTACCCTGAATTTTTAGGGACTAACTAGTAGATGATGAATGAGCACTTCGATGATGATTTCTCTTGGATGCGTAAACCAAATGCATTGAGATTTTGATAGCATAAAGTAGACTTTAGGCTGGTTCCAACAAGCAAAAGATTATAAAATATGGTTGAGAGTTCATTGAGATATGATAAGAGAAATTTGACTATTTTGAGTAGTCATAGCAAAGAAGTAGAGAGAGATGTTCAATGCACTATATGGTGCTAAGACAAATGTGTAGGCTTGATCATTTTGCACCAATAGCTCCCCCTCAAGCCAAACACCTTGGATTTCATTACTTCCTCAATCTTCTTGAATATCTTGTAATCCAATCATGGTTTTGACCTGCAAAGTTTAGTACCATCAAGTGCTTTGGTTAACAAATCAACACACTGCAAATTTGTAGATACATATGCTAGTTGAATCTCTTTGCTCAAGAGTTTCCCTCTAACATAGTGATAGTGTACTTCTATATGCGTAGTTCTTGCATGATAAATGGGATTGGCTGCAAGATGCAAAGAGCTAGTGATGTCCTCAAAGATCATTGGTGAATGAGTATGAAGTCCCAAATCTGAGTAGAGCAATCTAATCCAAATATCTTCTTGTGTAGCATTTGCTAATCCCTTGTATTCAGCCTCTATTGAAGTTTGAGCAACACTTGGTTGCATCTTAGATGACCATGAGATGGGTTTATCACCTGCAAAAGATAAATATCTATAAGTACTTCTTCTGTCATCCTTACATCCTGCCCAATTTGCATCTGAGTACAACTTTATATCCAAATCTGATGTGTATGGGAAGTAAAGACAATGATTTTGAGTACCTTTGAGGTACTTCAAAATTCTTTTAGTAGCTTCCAAGTGAGGTGCTCTAGGTTTGTGCATGAATTGGATCAGAACACTTACTCCATAACATATGTCAATCCTTGTTAATGTTCATAGTTTAGACTTCCAACTATGCTTTGATAACCTGCAATGTCTTCAAGCAAATAACCTTCATGAGCACTTAATTTATGATTTACCTCCATAGGGGTGCTGGCTACTTTTGCATCCTCCAAGTGGAACTTCTTCAACATGTCTTGCACATATTTCCTTTGAGTGATGTAGATTCCAGAGTTAGTGTATACTAACTCAAGTCCAAGAAAATATTTCAGAAACCCTAGTTCATTGATCTTAAACTGTTGCATCATCTGGTTTTTTATTTGTTTGATGCCATTGGCATCACTACCTGTAAGAATGATGCCATCCACATATACGCATAAATATATCATTTCTGAATTACTCCTCTTGACAAACGGAGAAGAATCTGCCTTGTTCATCATAAATCCTTGGTCTTGAAGATAGGTTGTTAACCTATGGTTCCATGCCCTAGGTGCCTAATTCAAACCATAAAGAACTTTCTTTAATTTGAATACATGATTCACCTTGCTTGGATCTTCATAGCCAGGAGGTCAAGCCATGTAAACCTCCTCTAAAATCCACCCATTGAGAAAAGCATTTTTCACATATAATTGATACATATTCCAATTTTTGGATGCAACTACACTTACCAATACTCTGATGGTTAGCATATTAGCCACTTGTGAAAACATTTCTTCATAATTTACTCCTTGGGTTTGTGAAAAACCCTTAGCCCAAGCCTAGCTTTATACCTATTTATGGATCCATTTGAGTTCATTTTGATTTTGTAAATCCATCTAGAACCAATTACCTTCATTGATGCTTTCTTGGGTACTAGCTCCCAAGTGTCATTCTCTTGGAGTGCTTCTATTTCTTCATCCATAGCCTCCTTCCATTGTGCTTTGGTACTTGCTTCTTCATATACAGAAGGTTCTTCAAGTGATGAATCCTTAGCATGATAAATGGAATGCTTAGTGAGTAATGAAGTATCATACCCATATCTGGTTGGATTCTTACTCTCTCTTTGTGATCTCCTTAAGGCTTAATTGGATGACTCAAGTATGTCCTCCAATCTCTTCATCTTGACCTTGCCTTTCCATTTCCATGCTTTAAACTCTTCCAAGTTGATCAATCTCATCTCCTATGCTTGCCAATTGATCAGTTACATCTTTGAACCTAGTCACAAACTTTGAAACATTCTACTTAGGTTGCTTCTTTTGAGTAGTTAACTCCATCCACAATTGATTTTTCCTAGCTCTTGTATTGGAAGAAAAATATGAAGATAGAATCTCCCAAGTCTCTTGGGAAGTTTTGCAATTCCTAAGATGAGGAAGAAGGAAGTCAAAAATAGAGTGAAGTAGATATGACTTGGCCAAAGAATCTTTGGCACACCATGAGTTGATTCTTTCTAGCTCCTCTCTTGTAGGTTGTTTTTTGCTTCTAAATCTGGGCATATCCTCATCTCCTGATATGTATCCATAGAGATTCCTTTCTTGTACATAGGTCTTCATCCTCAAGGACCATGCTAGATAATTATTCTTGTCCAATTTGTCAATGAAAGACAGGAAAACATCTCCCATTTTACCTCAACTTGCTCTGATACCACTGTTGTGAGAGATGGATGGATACCTCAAGGAAGTGAGGTGGTACTGCTAAAACCTGCTTTGTACCTGCCCTAATACACTTCAGAGTTATATAGTAGGCCCTTTTAGCTTGCAATTGGCACCAAGAAAGTGCCTATGTACTTTGGAGTTGATATTTGAAACAATTGAATCAAAGCAGACTACTTCAAGAATAGCTAGTGTCACAAAACTTGCTATTTTAGTCCATACACCTACTAATTCTTTTGCTCAGTGCTCACAATATGATAACAATTGATGAAATTCCTTTTGATAGAATTCAATTGGCTTAGATAGCTAATGATTGCAAGTGGAATCATCTAAAATGATCAACTATGCTTTAAGAAATAAGTTTAGCAAACCATAGCTTACCCTAGACTTTTTAGGGACTAACGAGAAGATGACCGATGAGGACTTCGAAGATGATTTCTCCTAGATGCCTAAACCAAATGGCTTGAGATTTTGATAGCATAAAGACTTTAAGTTGGTTCCAATAAGGCAAATGTTATAAGAAAATGTTGAGAATTCACTGAGATAGGATCAGAGAAAGTTGATTGTTCTGAGTAGTCATAGCAGAGAAGTAGACAAAGATGTTCAATGCACCATATGTATTATAAAACATGATTGTACAAGATCATTGGCATTGTAATGATGCTCAATGATGATGGACTTAGTGAGCAATGGTGTGATCCACTCATCTTCTACAAATATCAAGGAGAGAGCTCTGAATGAGGCCACACAACCATGAGATTTTCCAAAGCTTTTTATAAGTATTCATTCTAAGTTTGAATTTCGAATTCAAACTTGGCTCCAACTAAAAGTGACTCCATTGATTTAGGCCATGAGATATAGGCTTTTACAAGATTCTCTCAATTATTTAATCTTTTACAATGGTAAATGAACAAGTGGTTATAAGCCAAGGTTCACATGTATCATCAAGTGATAGTTGCACACATTGTTTGCTAAGCCAAATGTGTAGGCTTGATCATTTTTCACCAACATAGTTATGACTCAATCATATTCCGCATTAATATGTGTTTCATTAAGTTAATCCCTTGTTTCTTTTGTTACACGTAAGGTATAATGCTGGAGAAGATCACAACATCCTTTCAAGGTGTCAATAAGAAGATGCATATTTTCAACAATGTGACAAGAGCCCCACAAAATTTTTCTCTTTTTACTCATTTTCCATAGCACTTGTATAGTTTCCATAAATATTGTTCAATAGAAGAGCTGTATATAGCAACAAGATTTGTATTTACATACTTTCTAATGAAGGGAAGAGTCGTTCCTCAAAAAACTTGCAAAAGAAAATAAATTTTGGGTAGGTTTTTATTTCATATTTGGAAAATTTCAAAAATAAAAAAGGAATGGTCTTGGGAAACTTCTATAAAAAGGAAGAAAATCTCATGTGGAAAAGACTTTTTGCTAGTCTGAGTAAGAGATTTGATGTAAAAACTTTCAAGATAGAAGATCATATCCACCAAGAGAGCAAGTGAGTACGTATCCATCCATGCCATTCAACTCCACCCATATATCTACCAAAGGTCCAATGGATGCATGTAATAGGAATCTTCCAGGTTTCGTTCAAAGTTTCCTTCATGTGGAGACTTTCCCAAGGCTAGTCACATGACCTCTATTTCAAAGTAGCCCAAGTGTAGAGCAAGAACGAGTAGATGCATCGATGATAGTAGAGGATCATCAGGATATTTATACTCAAGTCTCTCAAACTATTTTTGAGAATAACCAAGATACATGTACTCCATTTTCTCCAACTTCATCAAAAAAGAGTGGAGTTGGTGAATGTAGTAGAAATGGCGGATCTAATACTCTGTCACCATGCTTTGTCTGTAATAAATCACAAATACTATACATGTAGCTTTTGAAAAGCAAGATTGTCTCGACCTTCATCTTAAATGGACTCAAGCATTCGTGGCATGTGGGATTCCTTTCAATGTTATTCGTAATCCCATTTTCAAAGATGCTTTGATGTCAACTGCACGAAAAGGTTTCACCATGCAGATTATAACAAAATGCAAATAGAGTATGTAGATAAAGTGAAAAAAAGTATTGAAGCTATTTTAAAATGAACAGTACTTGATTATGTACCCATGTATGGATGCACAATAGCATTGGATGGATGGACAAGTTGTCAAAAGAAACCATTGATTAATGTCATGGTTATATGTCCAAAAGGAAACATGTTTTCAGAAGCTGTTGATACTTCTCTTAAAGAGAAAATTTTGGCTTTTCTTTTAAAGGTATATGAACATGCTTTATCGCGCATGGGTGGTCTGAAGAATGTGATTGTGATAGTGGCGGATGATGCCTCTAATTTTTGAAGTGGTGGAATTACAATTCAAAACAAGTATGAAGGCATTACTTGGGTTCCATGTGCAGCTCATACATTAAATTTGTTATTGAAAGATATATGTAGATTATCTTTCATTAAACAAAGCTTATTAGATGCAAATCATGTGGTCAAATTTATTAGAGAGCATCAATTTTCATATTCGCTCTTTCGATCAAAATCTGCCAATAAAACACTTCAGATTTTTTGTGCCACATGATTTGCAACTACTTACATTGTGCTCAGTGGATTATTGGAAGTTAAGCCAGATCTTGTAGAAATGATTGCTGATCTAAGATGGGAGGCATGGCTAGAGAAGTATCCTTCTTATCGAGTTGCAGCATCCAAATGTACGTGTCTAATACAATCACAAAATTTTTGGCGTAATCTTGAAAAAATTGCTTGTATCCCTAAACCTTTTGTGGAACTTTTACGAATGGTTGATACTGATAAGTTTGTGATTGGAAAAGTTTATTGGGTTATGTTAGAAGCTATTCAAAAAGTAAAAGACTTTAATGAGAGTGTTTTAGCAGATTTAAGTGGTAGTTGTGAACGTAATTGGAGTGCCTATGATTTTCTTCATTCAAAATGAAGAAATCGCTTAAGTGTATCACGTGCTAATGATTTGGTACATGTGTTTTTGTAATATACATTTGTTACATGCTCCAACCAAGATAGCTTCTACAACAGCACAACAAACTTTTGGAGAATTTCAAACTCATGAAAGTTTAACAAATGATTCATGGAGTGATCATGATCTAGATGTAGATCACAATGATGGTTCAGACATGGAAGAAATAGATGACATGGTACCTGTCATAGATGATGATATTCAAAATGAAGAAAATGATGTACTATGAAAACTATGATTATATTCAATTGCAAAATTGAATACAAGTCATGTCTTTGATTACAAAAAAAGCTTGCCTATTTAGTGTTTTCTTGATTCAATAACTCATCGGCAGTAAACCGATCAAAAGATGATGTTGCCTCTCAGAGTCTTCCATATTTTCTCTCATATGCATCCATAGAAATTTGTAAATTTTTCACTTGATTTTCTAGATCATCAATCCTCTTTTGTTGATCATCTATTGTTCTTCGTAATGCAGGAATTGTTAATCCTTCATGTATAATTCTTCCCCTTGTGATGACAAATCATGTATAAGATTATGTTCTTTAGGTGGCAAAATGCAAGGCTGCTTTCTAGGAAGAGGGCCTTCGTTTCCTTGATTACGAAATTCTGCTCGATTTTGAGGACGACCCAAACCGATACCTGCATTCTTTGAATGATCATCCCAATCTACACGTCGATGAAGAATATCTTGTACAAAAACCTTTTGAATGAAATACAATGCTATTTGATTATTATTTGGTAATGATCTCTCAACTTGCACAAAGCGTTGAAGTAGCATTTCTACTAATCCTTTATGTTGTAAGTCTGAAAGCTTTAAGGGTGCTGTTCCTTTTGCGCTTCATGTAACCTGAAAGAGAACATCACGAACAAAATAATTTGGACATAGCGTTTTTACTTATTTCATTGACAATGTTTCTCCCTCTAATCCCTCTGGCTCTAAATCTTGATGGAATAAAAATTCTAATCCTGATTGTGCAAATTGAGCATTCTGCTCAGATAAAATTGTTTGAGATTCAGTATGACCAAGATCATCATTCACATCTGGCATTCTTGCCATGTTTTACTTTCAAATCTGCAAAATAAAAACACTAATTATATCTCAAGAGAATTCATAACATTTAATCCATATAACTCAATGAATCCACTTCATTTCATCCACTTAACTCAAATGTAAACACTTCATTTAATCCACATAATTCAAATGAATCCACAATATTTAATTCACATATGTTAAATGAATCCACAACATTTAATCCTTATAACTCAAATGATAGCACTTCATTTACTCCAGATAATTCAAATAAATCCACATTATATAATCCATATATTATAAATGATGACACTTTATTTCATCCACTTAACTCAAATGATACCACAACATTTACTCCACTTAATACAAATGATTACATTTCATTTCATCCATTTAACTCAAATGATACCACTTCATTTACTCCACATAATTCAAATGAATCCACAATATTTAATTCATATATGTTATATGAATCCACAACATTTAATCCACATAACTCAAATGATACCACTTCATTTACTCCACATAATTCAAATAAATCCACATCATTTAATTCACATATTACAAATGATTACACTTTGTTTCATCCACTTAACTTAGTGGTACCACAACATTTACTTCAATTAATGCAAGTGAATCCATAACATTTACTCCACTTAACGCAAATGAATCTATATCATTTAATCCAGATACTTCAAATGAATACATATAGTTTTCAATATGGTCTTAATCCATCTGTCATGGATATCTTTAAACCATATCGAGTTAGATGCGAGAATACTCTAAGCAGTTCATGTGCATCTATTCTTTTTTATACATCTTTGTTAGAAGCTAATTCTAAAGCATATTTGAACTTGTAAATCCCATTCTTATCAATGGGATAGCTATTGAAATCTATATCTTTCAAGATTTGTAATAGGAGTATCGAAACTGTAAATATCTCTTGACTCTTATTAAAAGGTGGAGGACTATTGGATATGCATTTGGATGCAATCCACCACTACTTTCGAATCCACTCATTTCTAGTTGATATTTCTAAATTAGGTAGCTTCAGAAAACATTTTTTGGTTGGTAAATATGTCGCTCTACCAAAATCACATAATCCGATATAAGCATCTTGATCTTCAAAATGCAACAAGATGTTGCTTGAATGGAGATTGTTATGGGATATATTACAAGTGTGTAAAAATGATTTTGTTTATAATAAGCCGTTGATCAGCTTCCAAATGTTTGTTTCACGTTGTTATGTCTCCTTCTATGTCCTTCACACCTCTGCTTTGTGGTACATTTAGGTATTCCTTTTTCATTCTTTCGAGCCACATGTCCAATGTACCACCATTCCAAAATTTGAAAATAAGGCACGAGCTTTTGCTATGATGTCTAGCTAAACCAAGTGGACTAATAATTCCACTATGCGTAATAGACAACACTATGGCTTCATTGATGGCTTCATTTTCTCATGTTTGCATGTCAGCACCATGTAATTTGAATAGCTTGGCCACAAATACTTCATTGTTGAATCTTGGGTGGGATATTTTGACTTTATGGATCATTCCATATTGTCCTTCCTCCACGAGAGCTACATCTTCAAAAAGAATAGAGAAATATGGGAGCAAACAAAGATTGTTCGATGAGCCGTGTCTAGTTTTAATCGCTTTCCTCTCTTCATAGTCTGATAATGTAAATCGATAAATTTAATTTTATTGATGAATCCGGGCGTATTGGTGATATCCACCGCCAATGACTCTGCTACTTTGATGATTTGTCCAATGATACGTGTAAGCTCTTTTGACATTTGCTCATTTAGTACCTGTGCTCCATCAGACACACTGCCAAATTTATCTTCAATATTAATAAATGTTGTTCTGGATAATTGCCCAATGAAATCTTTGTAACTAGATGTGTCCATGGCTATAGTGATTTCATCTTCTCTCATTCCATACATGTAGGAGCACACAAATTCTTCTAAAATTTTTTGCTTTTGCTTGTTTACTTTACGTGCCATCTATGCAAAATTAAAAAATAGACTATCAGTAAGTGTATGGATAAATAAATCAATAGTATGTGTACACAAATGATAGACATATGCATAGTTAAATAAGTAGATTTATAATTAAATAGAAAGTGTAATTATAATCTTGAAGTGAATCTATGTAACCATTAAGAATGTAAGAGTCAAAGAATCAGACATTTATAATAGTTCATATACATTCGCTATAGTATGTATCAGTTTTGTCACATAACTATATATAACTTTTGTGATAGTAAGAGTCAAAGAATCAGACAATCACAATAGTTTCTATACACCTTGTGTCCTACACTAAGTATTCACATTGGAATCTAAGTGACTATTGTGATAGTGAGAGTTAAAGAATCAAATAATCACAATAGTTTCTATACACCTTGTGACCTACACTAAGTGTTCTCATCAGAATCTAAGTGAATATTGTGAGAGTAAGAGTCAAAGAATCAGACAATCACAATAGTCCCTACACACTCCCTATACTATTGAGAGATTAGGAATTGAGGTGGTGATTCAATCAATCTCAATAGATCTATTATTGTGTCCTATACTACTGTGAGAGTAAGAATTGATGTAGCGAGTTAGACAATCACAATAGTGGTTTATTTTTAAATGTTTTTCATCCATGTATACAAGTAAGAAATGCTTGCACGAGTCGAACATGTATATAATTGATGATTAAAAGACACAAAACAAATTATATAAATAAAAATCAGGCATATGTAAGAGACGCATATGCAAATCATACAATATGCATGATACAATGAACAAAACAATAAAATAAACAATAAATAAAAATCGAATCAATACCTCAATGATACTGTGAAGGAAGATCTCTATGATAAAAATTGCAAGATTAAAGCTCTCTAGAATATCAATGAAGCACATGCGGAATGAGATTCTTGATCCAATGTAAAAATATATATTTATTTGCTAGAAATTGCTTTTCGATTGAAAGCACTTGTGATCGAAAAATATTTTGATCGAAAGCACTTTCGATTGAAAAAGTATCTATCTCCATTTTTTTCGGTTTTTATTCAAAAAACCATGAATAAAACAAACATATTTGGTATTTTTTTATTATTCGATCAAATACATGCAACCCAGGAATAAATGCCATTATCCAAGGGTCTAACCCAAGGCTTGTACTACATTCTTCCCCCCTTTGACATTTTGGTCCTTGCATATGTGTGTTGGTATAATATGTAAAGTATCTCCCCATGCACCATGATCTAACTCATGGATCATGGACTCACTCTCAAAGAGTTGTCTCATTTCTAACTTAAAATTGGAAAAGAGGGAAATCTTTTATTAATGGAACTTACTCATTCCCAAGTGGCACTTTCTTCTATCCCATCCCTCTATTTAACTACACACTCTTTATATAAATGATTCTTAGTCTTTTATCTCGAGTGCATAATATCCTCTCTAGTTCACAACATATTTAATATGAAGGGAAATTGGTTGTACTATTGCATTTGAAGATACAAGATTTTCTTTTTCAACTAGTTTTCTTTTTTATCTACTCACATGAAACAATAGGTGAAGTAGAAAGTTATCTAGTAGTTCCAAATCATAAGCCAAAGTCCCTATCTTTATGAGATTCTTGAAATGGCCACAAATGTGAAGAGATGGATTTGTACTTGATGAAGATGAAGTGGTGTTGCAAAAACTTTGCACTACACCAGCCAAATGGACTCTAGAGACATGTGGTGGGCCCTTTTAGCTTTCCAAAGGATGTATTAGACACCCTATTTACCTTGGAAGATCACTCTCAAAAAGTTGAATCAAAACAGATAAGTTGTAGTAGATTTAAGAGCCAAAGTGTTATTTATGTTCATACACTTGTCCAAAGTTTTGAACACTGTTCTCTAGCCATAGCAACAATTAACTTAATTCCTTTTGGGGAACTCTTATGCACTTGGTAAGCTAACAATAGTGAGTGATTTGATAAAAAAAAGATGAACTAAAGAAAGAGAAACAAACTTAGCAAGTCATAGGATGACCCCGATTTTCTTGGGTTGCAACAGTACTCAGACCCGTGATTAGTAAAATACAAATATCTCAAGCTTTAAGAATCAAGTGATTTTTGTACACATATACTAGAGAGTATGCAAAATCTAAAAAGCTTTAAATCAAAGAAAATGGTGAAGTACACACTGAGAAACAAATATGACAAAATGACTATTCTGAGAGAGTGTTGTTAGAGAAGAAGATAACCAAGTGACATAGTTGACTTCAAATGATCATAGTTGAAGATTGAGACATCCAATTGTAAAGAAAATTTCTGAGCATATAGTAGACTTAGAGAGCTAACTCCACCAAGTTAAATCACTGAAAATGATTCACCAAGCTCAGAGAAATCATCTCTGCAATCGGACTGAGAAAACTAAGAGATATGGCAGTGAATAGTACACTTGACAAGAACATGAAGATATGTATCACTGGAGTTACTGATACATATGTGTGCCTTGAAACCACACCTTGATATGGCATAAAGCTCAGATATTCGACGTCTTCTCTTTAACCACGACTAAAACTACCATGTATTTATAGTTGATCTTGGGAGCCTAACTTCCCTCAATCACTCTTCAATCTATTTGTGATTGATTTGATTCTCCAACTACCTTCAATCACAAATTCATGGCTTCTCTTTCCTTTTTTGATCAAGGTGGACTCAATCGCCTAGGATTCTTTCACTTTTACATCAAGTAAAACTTCAAAAAGTTACAAGAGGTAGTTCACAAGTGAACTTTACATTGTCTTCATTTTAAAGCTTCTTCTATGACTTTGTGGGACTCAAGCCAATACTTAGGCTTGTCATAGACTTGTTCCAACAGCTCCCCCTCAAGCCAAGTATGCTTGAGGTTTTCAATCCTCCAAGATTACCTGCAAACCTATCATAGCCTTGAATTTTCAAAGCTTTGTACCATCAAATGCTTTGGTTAGAATATGTGCACATTGTTGATGAGTGGACACATATGATATTTGAATCTCCTTGCTCACAATCTTCTCTCTTACATAGTGATAATGAACTTCAATATGTTTAGTCCTTGCATGAAAAATTGGATTAGTAGCTAAGTGAATAGAGCTCATATTGTCACCAACAATAGTCGGAGTGCCGAATTCCAATCCAAGATCTGTGAATAGTATCTTCATCCACATAGCTTCTTGAGTAGACATGGCAAGACCTCTGTATTAAGCTTTAGTAGAAGAGAGAGCAACTGTGGGTTGCTTCTTGGATGACCATGAAACAAGTTTTGAACCTGCAAAGGTAAGATAACCTGAGGTGCTCCTTCGGTCTTCCTTGGAGCCAACCCAATCTGCATTAGGGAACAATCTCTGCAATAGCCCTAACTTTGTCCTCATCTATGGATATGCCATTATTGAGACTATGTGTCCTAGAATCTTGCTTTGTTTGACCATAAAAATAGACTTTTCTAGGTTTAGGTAGACCTGATATTCCCTACATTTGTCAAAGATTTGTCTAAGTTTAGGTATATGTATCTAGCTAATGTTGAAATGAGAATAGAGATCACCAACATAGACTTCCAATTTTTTCCTAAAGAACTCTTTAAAGACATGACACATCAACGTCTAAAAGGTAGCTAGCGCATCAGTTAGACCAAATGGCATTACCCGAAAAGCGAATATGCCCCACTTTGTAGCAAAAGCCATCTTATGCTGATCTTCTGGAGTAGTGGACACTTGATTATAGCCCGATAATCCATCAAGAAAGCTATATACTTCCTTGCCTGCTACTCTTTCTAATAGATGCTCAGTGATAGGAAGCAGATAGTTATCTCTAATAGTGGCTACATTAACCTTCTTTAAGTTAATGCATACATGTAGCTTTCCATTCTTTTTGGGCACCACTACAATGGGGGATACCCATTCAGTGTGCTCAATCTCATAGATAAATCCTACTTCTACCAATCTATCTATCTCTTCCTTGATCTTGGCTTCATAATTTTCATTATATGTGTATGGCTTCTGCTTAGAGGGTTTGGCATCTAAGGTCATGGGAATCATATGTGAACATATGTCAGGGCCTACTCCTTTTAAGTCCTTGTAACTCAAGGCAAACACATCCTTGTATTCTGTTTGAAAGGCTATCAACTCTTGCTCCTCATCTTCTATCAAATCATGTCCTATGTACGTGCATGGTTCTTCACCTTCTTCTATGGTCACAAGATTTTTTGTTTTTTTTCTTTATTATCATAGGCCTCTCCTGTGAGTGCTTCACATTTAGGTATTCTTATCATGACTCTCCGATCTTCTATCTCATAGTTTTTGAAATTTTTTGGGACCTCAAACAAAGATTCTTCCTCCTCTAGTGAGACTTCTCTCTTCTTTCTTTTCTGGTCTTCATTCTTGGTGGTCACTTGTGTAGCTAGCCTCACATCATTCATAAGATCTCCTTGTTCTTGAGGATGAGCTTCTACTTGATAGAGGAATTCATCTTCTAATGCACAAAAAGGATCCATAATGATTGACTCTAAATCCAAGTCAGTCAATTGTTCAATTTCTTCCCTATTGGGATCGCATTCTTCAAGAATTGAATCACATATTATTGGTTCTATTGTGAAAACTGAAATGTCATATCCATCTTCATCATAGTGGGGTGTCCATTTTTATTCATTGATGGCTACATCCATTGTTGCTATTACTTTTGTCCAACCATCAGGTTCAAATTCTTCATCAAGAAATACTATAGGTGCATAGGATAGGTCTTGAAGTGATCTATGCGTTATCTTTGCACCTACCTCTCTTGCCTCTGCTCTTTTCTCTTCTTCTACTACAACTTTGCACATCCATAAGTGTGTCTTCATGCATCCACGAGGATCTTGATCTTATGGAATGCACTGATTATGTATCATCTATGGCTCTGTGGATGGGATTCCATTGAATGGGGGGCACGTCTCTACGATAATAATCATTGAGATTGACTTTGCTTATGACTCCTATGTGTTGTAGATACAAAGAATTGGTTCCCCAATCTTGCACTACATGCAATTGTCTCAAGAATGGTCTTCCTAGAATCATCTCATAAGCCTATTTCTTGCCAAAGTTTCATATAGCAAAAGTGTGCTCAAACTCTACACCACAAGTAGTGAGAGTTATTCCTTCAAGCAGTCCTAAAGGTCTTTGTATGTGACCATCGGCCATCTATAATTTCATCCTAGTTGGTCTAAGTGCTGGTTTGCCCCAACTCTTCCATAGGGAAGTGGTAGCAATTGCAACTCCTGCACCTGAGTCCAAAATCACCTTGGTTATGTAACACTGATGAGTGATGGGAAGATAGGTGTTTCCTTCTTCTCCTTTGCTCATGTCTCCTATCTTGTCCAAGGGTATTTTGGGCACTGTTCTATGAGGTCCTACCTGGGAACGAGGTTTCGCTACTTCTCACACTTGGTTGGCTATGTTTCCACAATTCTAGTTTAACTTTTAATAGCTCTTGTACAGTGAGATTTCACTGCACTATAGTGTTCTTCCCTACCTCCGCATTCCTAGGTATGATTGAGTCTTCAATTCTTACCATGAATGTGGGTGCTCTCATACAGGTAGACTTTGCTTCCCGTGGGCATGTGAAATGCGGCTATTATCCTTTCCCATTGAATGGTTTCCTATGAGCTTTGCTGAATTGGCAAGCTCCACATTTGTAGATCATATGCTGCTAAGTCACATTAGGAATCCCAAGCACACTTTGATCCCTGTAAATTTGCTTCAAAGTTCTCTCTCCTATGTGTACTAGCCACTTGTGCCATATTTCCAACTCAGATAGGATTTGATCTCTATAACTGAATAGTGCTATGTTCCTTGTGTCTTCAATTTCAAAGGTAAACAATCTACTTGACTTCTTGCCTTTGACAATACTTTTGAATCCTTGTTGGGGGTCTTCCACATATGCTCCATGCTTTGTGAACTGCCTTGTAGACCTTTCTCTACTATCTGCCCAACACTAGTTAAATTTTTGGTTATGGTAGGCACATACAGAACTTTGATCAAAAGTTTCATACTACCATCTGATGTCTTAACATTTCCAATTTTCTTGACTGAATTCTTGGTGTCATCACTTGCTTGTACCTTATGCTTTCCCTTTGGTTCTTCAAGATTAGATAAGAGTGCTACATTCCCTGCCTCATGATTTGAACAACCTGAGTCAATGTAAAAGATATGTTCATCATCTTTACCTTGCTTGGATGTCACCATAATGAGTAGAGAATCCTCTTGATCTTCAGTGTAGTTATTGAAGTCCCTTCTTCCTCTAAAGCCTCCTTGATAGTTGTTGTTGTTGTAGCCTTGATTGTAGTTATGGTTGTAGTTGCCTCCACCATTGTTGTACCTGCCTCTTGTTTTTCCATAGCCTCCTCTATGGAAGCCTCTTCCTCTTTTGTTCCTTGTATTTTTGTAGAATTCTTCAGTAGTGTGGTTGTTGAGACCACATATGTTGCATGGTGAGTTTTGCAGGGTCCCCCCCTACCTCCCTTTCCTCCTCTGCCCTACCTCTAGAACCTCTTCCTCTTCCTGCATAATTGGCTTGAGAGGTACTAGCCTCTTCATCTTGTTTCTTAATTTTACCTTTATCCTTAAATTTATTCTTTTTTGTATAAAGGGCAGAAGATTGGTTACCTCTTGAGTTGTCACCATTTCTGTTGAGTTTTTCTTCATGGATGAAGAGTTGTCCCATCAAGGTGTTGAGATCCGGTATCTACATATCCATGAAGAGATCCATTGCAGTGGTGAAGGATTCTCACTTGTCATCATCTTTAATCCCATTGATGATCTGCCTCACTATGTGCTCTTCCTCTATCTCTTCTCCAATGCTTGCAAGTTGGTCTGCAACATCCTTCATTTTGGTTACATAGTCAGCCACTCCTTGCTTTGATTGCTTCTTGAGAGTTGTGAATTCCATCCACAATTGATTCTTCCTAGCTCTTGTGTTGGAGGAGTATGATGAAATCACTTCCCAAGTCTCTTGGGAGGTTTTACAGTTTCTAACATGAGGTAACAAGAAATCAGAGATTGAGTTTAGTAAATATGACCTTGCAAGAGCATCCTTTGCACACCATGTGGTTAGCCTCTCTTGCTCTTCCCTTGTTGGTTGATTCTTGCTCCTGAATATTTGCATGTCTTCATCTCTTGAGATGTATCCATATAAGCTTCTCCCTTGAAGCTATGCTTGCATCCTTAGGGACCATGCTGAGTAGTTGTTCCTATCCAACTTGTCAATGAAGGATGGAAAACCATCTCCCATCTTGATTGTGCTTGCTATGATACCACTGTTTAAGAGATGGTGGATAATCCTAAGAGATGAGATGGTGTAGCTAAATCCTACTTCACACCTGCTATAATTGATGCCTGGAGAGTGTTGTGTCCTTAGCTAGCTAGTAAGCATAAATGATCATATATGTTGTTTGGAAGATGATGCACAAATGATAGAATCGAAACAGATAGGTAGGCATATGATCCAATGCACAAAACTTGCTATTTTGGTTGAGACACCTGCTTAGTGTTTTAATCAATTCTCTGAGTATAGCAACAATTAGTTAAATTCCTTTTGGGTAACTTCAATTAGCTTAACAAGATACCATTTGTGAGTGGAATCATATAAAATGATAGACTATATGGAGAGAATTATTTTAGCAAGTTAACCAACACCCACAATTTTTGTAGGCCTAGACAGTCACATACCAGTGAGCATTATTCAAATGATATCCAACGACTACGAGAATCAAATCCAATGAAACTTTGTAGGATCAAAGTAGACAGTATATTGAAGATTTCATGCTTTAAATCATGCAAAATGATGAACTACAGAGTGAGAACCAGTTCAGAAAAGATCACTATTCTAATAGAGCATGACAGAGATATGAGAGTAGGAAATAATGAACATGTATTGACTAAATCATATAAAATTACAAAGCCATTGGCAATAAGGCATTGCTCAATGAGTGTAGGATGAGAGAGCTATGAGGTGAGCTCCTCTTCGTAAAGAAGGTACATGGAAATGATCTCTCAACCTCGAGATACCATGAATTTTCTTCTCAACTTTTTATAGCTTTGTGTTGGAGCCAAGCATTTGAATTCAAATTCTAATCCTCACCTAAAAGTAATCCTAAATTATAGGATTGATTCTCTCTTGACTTTAACTACCAAATGATACGAGACTCCAAGCTTCCTAACTTCTCATGCGTCTACATCATTTTACAATGAGTAATTATACTCAAAGTTACAAGAGGTTGTACATATGAGGTTTCTCAAGTGATATACTAATACATCAAGCTTATGTGTATTCATCAAGTATGTAGTCTTGGGCTTAGTTGCACCAAAAAAAATGTAACAAAAAATCTAATTCCATCATTGTAAATTATTCCAATTTTTGTAAAAGTGAGGAAGAGTCTTGCTATATCTTTTTAGATCTCTCCAAGCTATTTACTTTTAGAATGGAAGTTTGGAGAACTTTTTTTAAGTGTGAACAAGGCCATTTAAAAATCTATCTAAGAGAAATTTGGACACTTTGTAAGTACTTTTGGAGATCCTTAGATGCATGAAAGCTTGGAGAGCTCTTAGCATTTTGCATCCACGTGTGAGTAATTCCATGGATTTCCATTGAATAACTTTTGTTTTTTTGTGTCGTATGCTTCCATTTATCTATTTTCAATCTAAGTGCCAAAGTTTGGTTGTTAGAAGTTGTTTTCCCTTGACTATGTGAAATTAAAAAAATTTCGATTCTCTCATCAAGGTGTTATATGTTGATATATTTCAGTAGTGATGTGTGTGAACACAGGAGCACTGGGGCACTTTTTTCGCCCTTTAGGAGGTTTTCCCCCCCGCTTGTATATACAGCTATAACCGTAACAAGTTAGTTATCTTTGTTTATTCACTTGGTAACACATTCAGTATTGTGTGTTGTGATCCATGATTCTTCTTCTTCCTTGTGTTGTCCTCGTGATTCTCGAGGCCTCAAACTCCAACAATTTGTATTAGAGCACATCGTTGCTTCATCTAGGGTGTCGTTGACATGCCTTCGATCACAGTCTCAAAATCACACAAAAATTAGTGAGCATACTCAAGGCTATTAGGAGTTCAAAACAGCTTCACATTGTGGTGTTGAAATTTTGATATGAGCTCATTCTGGCCTCTGAATGCACTAGTGCAACACCTATGTAGGCAAATTTGTCCTTTTGTGCCAAACATACAGGTTTAGCAAAGCTCGATAGGGTAGTTCTCTTCAACCTTTTGAGATATAATCATTTTTCTGCATGAAGGCATTTTAGTTAGTGGCCATGGCTAAAAGCAATGATGTATTCCATATGTTTTCTATTGCAGATAGATTGGATGGTACAAATTACACATTATGGGCAAATATGATGTGTCATGTATTGGTAGCAAAAGAATTGTGGAATATTGTGTAGGGTGTTGAAGAACATCCTACAACACTTACAAATAGAGTTATTGAAGGCAATTGTGCACCTAAGTTGTAGATTCTTAGAGAATATATCAAATAATATGATAACACTTGATCACCCATCATAGAATATCATCATGACACTCCACATCATAAGATTTGAATCAAAATCCACATAATATGAGTACACATCTTAATTTCTAAATTAAAAATCATTCGACATCATCGATATAATAACATTTGAAATCCACATATAACTTTAGCTTTTAAGGTTTAGGGTTTATGATTTAGGTTATAGGGTTTAGGGTTTAGCAATTAGTGTTAAGGGTCTATGGTTTAGGGTTTAGAGTCTAGGATCTAGGGTTTAGGGTTTAGGGTTTAGGGTTTTAGGGTTTAGGGTTTAGGTTTTAGGGTTTTGGGTTAAGGGTTTGGGTTTTAGGGTTTAGGGTCTAGGGTTTAGGATTTAGGGTTTAGGGTTTAGTGGTCAGGGTTTAGGGGTTAGGGTTTAGGGTTTAGGATTTTTGTTCTAGGATATGGGGGTTAGTGTTTAGGGATTAGTGTTTAGGGTTGAGGGTTTGGGGTCTAGGGTTGAGGATTTAGGGTTTGGGGTTTAAGGTTTAGACTTTAGCCTTTAGGGTTTAGGATCTAGGGTTTAGGGTTTAGGGTTTAGAGTTGAGGGTTTCGGGTTCCGGGTTTAGGGTTTAGGGTTTAGGGTTTAGAGTTTAGGATTTAGGGTTTAGGGTTTAAGGTTTAGGGTTTAGGGCTTAGGGTTTAGGGTTTATGATTTAAGTACTAGGGTTTAGGGTTGAGGGTTTAGTGTTTAAGGTTTATGGTTTAGGGTCTAGTGTTTAGGGTTGAGGGTTTTAGGATTTAGGGTTTAGGGTTTAGGTTTCAGGGTTTGGGGTTTAGGATTTAAGTTTTAGGGTCTAGAGTTTAGGATTTAGGTTTTGGGATTTAGGTTTTAGGGTTTAGTCTTTTTGTTTTAGGGTATAGGGGTTATGGTTTAGGGATTGGTGTTTAGGGTTCAGGGTTTGGAGTTTAGGGTTTAGTGTTTAGGTTTTAGGGTTTAGGCTTTAGGATCTAGTGTTTAGGGTTTAGGTTTTAAGGTTTAGTGTCTAGGGTTCAAGGTTTAGGGTTTAGGGTTTAGGGTTTAGGGTTTAGGGTTTAGGGTTTAGGATTTAGGGTTTAGGGTTTAGGGTTTAGAGTTTAGTGTTTATGGTTTAGGGTTAAGGGTTTAGGTTTTAGGGTTTAGGGTTTAGGGCTTAGGGTTCAGGGTTAAGGGATTGGGGCTTGAGCTTAAGGATTTTAGGCTTTGGGGTTTAGGTATTATCATTTAGCATTTAGGGTTTCGGGTTTAGGCTTTAAAATTTAGGGTTTAGGATTTAGGTTTTAGGGTTTAGGGTTTATGGTTTAGGGTTTAGGGTTTGGGGTTTAGGGTTTAGGGTTTAGGATTTAGGGTTTAGGGTTTAGGGTTTAGGGTTTAGGGTTTAGGGTTTAGGGTCTAGGGTTTAGGGTTGAGGGTTTAGGATTGAGGGTTTAGGGTTGAGGGTTTAGGGTTTAGGGTTTCTTTATCTAAAATCTTTCGGATCTAATTTTTTTTTTTAGATTTTAAGTCGTTTCAATCTAAAATATTTAGGGTTTAGGGGTTAGGATTTTATGTTTTAGGGTTTAGGGTTTAGGGTTTACAATTTAAGAAATTTTCCACTTTATAAAAGAGTGAAGCGCATGTTTGGATATAGGGAACTTGCAAAACTTTGATGTGGTTTCAAGAGAATAGATAAACTAATGGAAGACTACCTGTTTGAGCTACATGTGTTGTATTTAAGAAATTAATCTATGTGTTTTCTCCAAACATAGAAAGGAAGGAAAGCTAGCCCCACTAATGAAGATGTTCATAACAGATCATCCGACTTACACAATTCTCAAACCATACCATACTGCCTACACCAACTGCCTCAAACAAAGGTGTATCCATGCACCTCAAATTGCTCTAGAATCATATTGACAAGAATGGAGCTCACTATGACTGACACAAGAACTGATAAAGTTCTTGAGAAGCTCCCACTTAGTATATGCCTATATCAACAATATTAAAGCTAAAAACTCCAAGTGCAAAAGCTCCAACTACAATTGTAATGTTTTTGGTTTGGAGCATAATAACTCATAAATCAAAATCCCAAATGCTTACAAAACATGTGTTATCCTAGCTAACCTAACTATGATAGACATTCCTATTTCCAAGGCGTCCAAAGGCCCAACATCAAGATCAATATGTCTTGATTTATCCATGTCAAGATCTTGCATGAGGGAATCCAAGAATGACTGCATAACTGCTGACTACTCAACATCCAAATAAAGAATGTGTATAGTTGTGCATCTTGAGAGATAATATGCCCTACCACAAATTGTGTATCATAAGAGCTATTTGTGCTCTACCACATCAAGTGTATCATCATGTTCCACATGAGCTAACCACAAAACATCAACATCAAGGCCCATATTATGATCTAATGCAAACTGAGTATCATAACAATTCTCTACATGAGCACCCACATTATGCTCTAAAGCATCTAACTGATCATCTAAAGTGTGCTCCAAGAGCATGCATATGATCAACAAAATCATGCTCTGCAAAAGCATCATGAGCATCTAAATCATGCTCTACATGTGCATCCATCTGAACATCTGAATCTTGCCATACATGTGCATCATGAAGGTCAATAGACCTATATGTAGGTAGACCAAATGATTCATGATGAGTCTCACACCACACATAAGGATGAACTCCTAATGATACAATATTGTCTCTCATTTGGAGTACCTGTAGTGGATACCTGTGCCCAATCCTAGTGCCTCTGACAAGCATAAGTTGTCCCAACTACAATTGAAAAGTGATACTCACCAAGGAATGCATAACATCTGCTCCCTTGTAACTGGCCAACTAAAATCAAGCTCATAGGAAAAAAAGGCACATAATGTACATGAATGAGTGTAAATAATGCTACACTGGGTAGTATAAGGCATACATCTCTTTCACCCTCAATGCCATATGTCGTACCATCAGGTGTATGTGCACATCCATGGCTCTCAAGTGAGAATCAACAAAATCACTCATCATGTGGATGGCAACCCCATGTATCTCAACCCTGAACTCTCAAGGTCATCAATTAATCAATATGTTCTCCTATTCTTGTCTAGCGCGGTAACTCTAGATGAGTCTTTAGGATATCGCAATTCATAGATAGCGGATGGATTGGTGCCTTCTCCTTGTATAGGTGAAGTGGCTTGCAATAATGTGTCCAAACCACTTACCATATACATGTTAATCAGGTAATCATCCTGGGGAATTAGATCTCCTCTTCTGATATGATTGATCATCAAATTTCCCCTCAGAGTAGTCACAACATCCTCACTCTTGGTTCTACTAAGTTTTTTGGCTCCTCCACCTCTCCTCTTTCATTTATCCATTCTAGTTGCTCAGTTACCACATATATTTATCCTACTTTATCCATATAATAACCTCCTTCATACTTCATAGTATGTCACAGGACTATCTCAAAATTTGTTGAATTCCTCATCCTGACCATGGATCTATTCAAGCCATCAAGGCAAATAGGAAATCCATGTACATTAGTAGAAACGTATTGCAGGGATGTCCTATAATCCTCTTCTATCACTGACATGTCTTCTGAAGCCATCAAGGGTCCTCCTTCTACATCACTAAAACTCTTAGAGTACATCGAATGGGTACTTTTTTTAGCAACACTTCCCACAGATGATATTACATTTCTTCAGCTCCCTAGCACTCGTCCAGATCTTGGGTTAATTCATCGCTTAGTTTTTGGGTCCTCTCTCGTAATCTTTCAGATCTATTAATAGTCTTTGTCAATGTTTAAGTAGTAGAATTTGTTAGATTTCCCTTTCAAAGCTCTTTGGTCACTTTTCCTTTCCCCATGATACATGATACTCAAAGGATGCAATACATGATATCTCAAATAAGACGATACATGATATTGACTTCCACAATATGATACTTGAGTTTTAACCGATACACGATATTTGACATGGACGATACATGATACCCAATTTTCAACAATATGATACCTGCACCTGTCAGGATAGACAATACTTGATGGGTAAAATGATACACGATACTTCGAGTGGGACAATACACAATACTTCCTTCCATGATACGATACCTCTCCTTTGAACAATACACAATACAAGATTGCAATGATACATGATACACAAGATGACTTTTCCCAAAATACAATATTAAGTCTTCTCACGATGCCCAATACTCGAGGAATACACGATGCATGATATTTAATCGTGATACGCGATACTATCGATGATACACAAAACAAATACTCATGATACTCAACTCGATGATACACGATACTTATGAGGTATCATGATACATGGGGATTACAAGGTATCGGTGATACACAATACCTGCCAAGTATCGCGATACATGGGAGTTCTAGCATCAGGATAGTTGAACTTGACAAGTCAAGATACTTGGACTTATAGAGGTCCAATTTTAGAAATTTTTATGGGGTTGTGCTCTTTATGTGTTCCTAATTTCCCTTATGTGCATGTGGGTACAAAATCTCACTCAAAGCCCCCTATAGCACCCTTGCGATACATAGAAAGTATCATGTCATGTTTTGGAGTTGTTCTAATGTATTCTAAAGTTTAGCAAGATGCAAGGATCACCTCAAAGGTCCCCTTGCTCACTTCTTAGCTATTGAATCCCTCTATGTGTCTACTTTTTCACGATACTTGCTCCACAATACTAGTCGCTAATCTGCTCATGATACTTACATCAAGCACAAGTGACTTGGAAAATGTAAGGTTTTTAATTTTAGGCCTTAGGGGTGACCAAGGCTTGAAAAGATTTTTTTTTTTTTGAAATTTTCTTGAGGTGATTTTCTTACTCTACTCCTACACACGTCTACCTAATCCTAAACCCTAACTCTCTCACTCCTAAACCTAAAAAACTCATTACACACACCCCAAGTGTGTGAAGTAATGAGTGCAAAATTTTTTTGACTTTCCACTTCATTGAAATCACTTCTTAGCGCACAATATCTTCACTCCAGAGCTATAACCATCATGTAGGCACCTTGATCGAACTAGTTCCCGAGCAATGGTGCCAAAAAATGTGTGTACCTAAACCAACCGGTCTTAGGGACTTGTGAAAATTGAGACTATACCTCAATTATCTGCAAGTGTGTATAGTGGTGGATTAATACACTCTTTAATTTATCAATATGTGGACGTAGACATATCAAGTGTATGAGGACATGTGCATATGTAATGGTAAATGGAGTGAAGGTGCCATGTGGAAGAACCTCCCAAGTCACTTGTTTCCCTAAAAGTGCATGTCGTGGTACTTGCTATAGTAATAAACATAAGCTAGACCTTTCCTCTCAGCTCCAATAACCGAATATGGTCAATAAATAGGTTCAATTTGAGGCTCTTGATGAGAAGCATCTGATGGTGGTATTTATCAACCTAATCTGACAAATGTGCTAAGAGTCATGAGCAAAATACTGAGTGGTGGGAACCACCAACTCCACTCCACAACTCACCAAGCTTCACACACACACTACAATCAAGAAAACATATGGGGAAGGGGTAGATAACACCTATAGGCACACATTCCAAGAATCAAACACACATGCAAGCTCTTACAAAAGAAGATATAGAGGTGGGAAGAAGCAAATTCAAAATTTTTAGATTGATTACTCACAATGGCAAAACTCTCTACAAAGAGTCACAAACTGACTTATATACATGTGCCCTAAAAATGGTCCTTTCATAGAAGAGACCGGCACTTTTATTGGAAATCACTAAATCCTTACTATTATACAAGGATCATGCATCTAGGGGACTCCTCTACAACATTTACATGGATCTTGATGCAGTATCATGGAAATTTGAAGATGAAAAATTATGCCCAAATTTGAAAATTTTTGGGGCCTGCTTCTCTTTACTTTTCTCCTCTACAACAAAGCTCTCCACTCACTTTTGCCCATTCTTTTTGTCAACAAAAAGTCAAAAGATTTCGAAGCTTGTTGGGTGAAGGATGTTGGGTGTGTAGAAGTGTGAGAGACACACAAGAAGCACACACAAGGAGCACAAACACAACAAGGCACATGGAGAAGATGATGGATGGAATAGCTCTCTCTATTGACGATGAGCTGAACTGAAGTAAGAGCTGAATAATATCCCTAAGTACAAAGTACCACCACATATGAGTGAATCATGTATGTGGTAACATGAGGAAAAAACCTCTAGCTAGCACTAGAGTAAAAAGTGCCCATGTATAGGGAAAAGGTTCACATCAAAGCTACTCCAGGAACACATAAGTGTAACAAACTCCCCTGGAGTGAATGATGTGAACACATACAGGGAGTGACAAATCAGCCCCCACAAAGTAATAAGCCTAAAGCTTTGTGAAAAGCTTTAAACTTTTCCCGTGGAAGAGCTTTGGTGAATATGTCTGCAACATTATCTTGTGTAGGCATATACACCAAATCAATCTTGCATGAAGGCGCTCTCTGACATAGTGATAATGCACCTCAATATGTTTGGCCTGTGCATGAAACACTGGGTTTCGTGCAACAGCCAAAGCACTCTGTCTATCTATGACAATATGTGTAGCAGCATCAATCTCCATGCAAAGATCCATCAATAGGCATCTCAGCCATATACACTCCACTGTAGCTGTGAAAACTGCCCTGTACTAAGCTTCAAAACTCGATGTCGCCACCGTAGGTTGCTTCTTAGTCAACCAAGATATGCATGAGTCTCCAAGGAAAAAGCAATTACCACTAGTGGACATGCGAGTATCATAACAACCAGCCCAATCACTATCTATAAAAGCATGCAAGCATGGCTGAACATCTCTACCATAAAAGAGACCTAAGCTCAAAGTGCCTCGGAGATATCTAAACACACGTTTCACCACTTGCCAATGCTTGGTGCCAGGGCTATGCATGAACCGACTCAACTGGGAAACTGCATACTGTATATCCGGCCTTGTGTTGCATGCATATATAAGACATCCCACAACTTGCTGATAAAGAGAAGTGTCAAATGCATTACTGGAATCCTCAACTGAGAACCTGAATCCTGTCTCAACTGGTGTGGAAACTGGCTTACAATCCTCAAAGTCAAAACGCTGAAGTAGTTTCTCAACATACTTTGCTTGATGCATAACAATTCCCCCCTCAACGGATACAAACTGGATGCCAGGATAGTAGCTCAAAAGACCAAGATAAGTGACATCAAAAGTATGATGCAAATCAGCCATAAGAATGTCAAGTTTTGCATCACATGACCTAGTCAAGAGTATGTCATCGACATAAAGAACAAGCACTATAAGATCAGCCCCATTTTTGCATACATAGAGTGTGCTTTCAATCGGACTACATGTGAAGCCAAGAGCAATCAAGTGCTTATGTATTTTGTCATACCATGCACGTGGAGCTTGCTTGAGACCATACAAGGCTTTATGCAAGCAACAAACCATATGCTCTTTCCCTTTCATAGCAAATCCAGGGGGTTGCTTCACATAAACCTCTTCTTGCAAATCACCATTCAAGAAGGCTGCCTTTATGTCCAACTGATGCACTTTCCAACCTTGATGGGCATCCAATGCAACCATGGTCTGAATGGTAGTCATGCGTGAAGTAGGTGCAAATGTTTCCTCATAATCAATGCCATATTGTTGCGCATATCCTTTGGCAACCAATCTAGCTTTGTAGCGATCAATGCTACCATCAGATTTTCTCTTAATCTTGTAAACCCATTTTGTACCAATGGCATTCTTTCCTTTTGGCAATTCACATAACTCCCAAGTACCATTCCTATGTATGGAATCCATTTCTAATTGCATAACACTCATCCATTGTGGATCGTCACATGCATCTTCAAAAGAAAGTGGCTCTTCATTACATGCTATAGCAATAAGAGAATAATTCCACAAAATTACTTGATGCATGGCGAGAGCTTGATCTTGTTCTACCAAGTAAAGGTGCACTCAATTTGCTGTCCTGCAAAGTTTGTTTCAGCCACTTTGGCATAGATTGTGCACTCTTGATAGACATACGTTCATTATGTAAAACATCTTCAATATGTATATCATGCGTGGGCTGAATTTCATGCTCATTTTCAGCCATGTTTTGATGCAAATGTTCAGCCATATGTGGTTATAAATTTCCAGCAGTTTTGATAATTTTTGGCTGAAATTTTTTAGCCATGTTTGGCTGGAAATTCTCTACATTTTCAGCCCTATTTGGCTGGAATTTTTTAGCCCTTTGAATCTCAGTTGGCTGATCTACATGGCCATAGTCAACCGCACCATTTTGGAACAAAGGCATGGGTGTGAGCTAACTGTTGGTTATTTTTTGCATTCAAGTAGAGGGAAAACTAAATTTTCAGCAAATACCACATCTCGACTCACAATAATTGTGTTCATCAATGGATGGTACAACTGATATCCTTACTTTCAACACTATAACCAACAAATATACATTTCTTTGCCTTGTCATCAAGTTTGTGACATTGTTGTGATGGCACAAGAGCATATGCCAAACAACCAAACACACGCATATGACTAACCATAGGCTTATGACCATTCCAAGCCTCATAAGGAGTGATGACTCTCAATGCCTTTGTAGGGCAGCGATTCAACACATAATTTGCACACATGACCGCTTCCATCCAAAACTTATCAGGAAGATGCTTTCCTTTAACCATACATCGTGCCATTTCAAGTAGAGTTCTATTTTTATGCTCGGCAACACAATTTTGTTGATGTGTATATGGCACTGTACATTGGTGTGAAATACCTCTTTCACGAAGAAAAGCATTAAACTCATGCCAGATATGTATTCACCACCACGATCCGTGCATAGAGTCAAGAGCTTTTGTGAAGAAAAATTTTCAACCATAGCTAAAAATGCTTTGAAGCAAGAAAATACCTCATTCTTTTCTTTCATAGGATACACCCATGTATGGCGAGTAGCATCATCAATGAAGGTAAAAAAATATACATGCTTCCCAAAGGATGGAGCCTTGACGGGACCACATACATCACTATGGACAAGCTGCAATTTTCTTGTAGTGTGTGTATGACCATCTTTTGAAAAAGAAGCACGATGCATTTTTCCAAGAATGCAACCTTCACATGCATGCTTTTCAATGGACTCAAGTGTAGGCAAGCCAATAACCATGTCCTTCTTTTGCAAGTAAAGCAAACTATTGAAGTTTAAGTGACCAAAATGAGCATGCCAAAGCTCCATTTCAGCCATGGAAGAAGTATGAGCAACTAAGGCATTCGATGAAGCCCTCTTGTATGTATCCATGCGATACAAGCCATTACATAATGTACCAGACATCACGATAACATCACCATTGCTGAAATCATGAACCATACACTTATCATCAACATAGTGTACATGAAGTCCAGCTTTGGCAATCAACGGAACTGAAATTAAGTTCTTCTTGATACCGGGCACATAAAATGCATTTTTCAAGAGAATCACACCTCCATTTGTAGCCATAAGCTCAATTTCTCCTACTCCAATGATAGGATAAGAGGCATTGTTTGCACACACCACATGTCCTCCTTTAGATGCATCTTTCAAAGAGGCAAAAAATGTTTTGCATGATGTTATGTGCTTTGAAGCACCACTATCAAAGAACCAATCCGAATCAGCCTCACTCACAACCATACATTTAGAATGTAAAGAAGCATCATAATGACATGTAACAACACATGCCCAAAAATCTTGAGCCATGTTAGCTTCATCATTATTTGCATTTGCTAAATTTTCAGCAATAGACATGCCGGATTCCTTCTTCTTTCCATTGGGTTTAGCAAGCTTTCTACACTCATCAATAGTATGACCAGCCTTTCGGCAATATTTGCATCTCTTCTTCTTTTGAAAATCACCATCGTTAGAGGAATGAGTGGAAGAGGAAGCTTGAGGCTTTGGTTTTGATGAACCCAAAGCTGAACCATACTTGCTTTTCCCCTTTTGTGAGATAGCAAGTGCTTACGTTCTCTCAATCAAACCACTCCTTTTCACTATAGATTGCTCTTCTTGCAAAAGAAGAGACACAACCTCATCAAATGCATACATATTAGGATTTCCTTTTACAACCAAATGGAGTGTAGTAGCAAATCTTTGAAAAGATTCTGGTAATCCTTTCAACAATGTAGAAATGAGTGATGCATCTAGAATGATCTCATCTATGTTTGCCAATTGCTCTTTCAAGTCCTTGATACGTGTCACATACACATCCAATGACTCATTTTTAGCCATACATACATCCTCAAGTTGCTTCCTCAAGTTGCTTCCTCAAGTATGCAACACATGCTTCATTACGCATGGCATACAAAGAATCAAGAGTGTCCCATGCCTATCTCGATGTAGAACATGATCAAATGTGTGGAACTATATGATGCTTCATTGAAAGCGCAATCAAAGCATGAGCTTGAGCATCTTTTCCATCCCATCTAAGCTGCTCCTATGTAGATGGAGAAGGAGAAACCACTGTACTCGAAGAAGAAGCTCCATCTGTGATAGTAGACTGTGAAGTAGAAGAACCTGCCAGTCTCCGATCTACATCTGCCACTATGTTCCAAAGTTGTTTTGCAACAAGAACATGCTTGATCATGTTTGAACACATCGGATAGTTGGTCCCATCACGCTTATCTTCAACTTGAAGCATGCCAAACAAGTCATTGTTGCCCGCCATTTCACAAAGGAACAAGAATGTGACAAAAACTTTACTTCGACGAAAGCTGAAATAAGTGCTGAAATTTCAGCTCACAAACCGTCACTCTGATGGTGATTCTGACAACACGAATGGCTTCAAAATGGGGGTAAAACCCCAGCGCACCTGATGGAAATGTTTCTTGGCTGCTGAAATTCACAGTTCTATGCTCCAAAGTCAATTTGCACTGTTAGAAGTGCACGCGTGCCACGACACAAAAAACCAAAACTTGAGAAGAAGCTAAAACTACTCTGATACCACTGTTGGGTGTGTGTAGAAGTGCGAGAGACACACAAGAAGCACACACAAGGATCACAAACGTAGAAAGACACACGGTGAAGTCGATGGCTGGAATAGCTCTCTCTATTGACGATGAACTGAACTGAAGTAAAAGCTGAATAATATCCCTAAGTACAAAGTACCACCACATATGAGTGAATCATGTATGTGATAACATGGGGAAAAAACCTCTAGCCAACACTAGAGTAAAAAGTGCCCATGTATAGGAAAAAGGTTCACATCAAAGCTACTCGAGGAACACATAAGTGTAACAAAGGATAGTCCAAAACACTTCAACATTTCTCATGGAAGGATGAGTCGAGTAGGGAATTATCCAAAGTAGCCCAAGCCAACCTACAAGTGAAAGAAAAATTTCAAAGAAGATCTAGGAAGTACTCGTTTTGTATCCCATCTCTTCTTTCTTTCAAATTAGGAATGGCATTTTCATTTCTTTTTATTTCCGAAGTATTCAATGGAGGGGGATTCATACAATAGTAGCATGTTGTTAGATATATCTAGATAGGAAGTAGACTATGCACTACAAGACGGGGTTAGTCTTAAGCAATTTAGCTTTTGCTGGTCACAAATCCTAAAACCTCTCGTGCACAAAGCCCAACACACACAGAGGAGATATGTTCTATTCCGCCCAATCGTCAAGCATCGCTCCTCTTCTTTTGGACGAGGCCCCAACCTTAACAACTCATGCAACCGTCACCATGACACAAAGATCTTTTTCGGTTCTCCTCCCAGCAATGCCTGAGCATCCTTCATTCCACTGACATGATGATTCTTCTACTCCCCTCTACCTAATATCAAGTGATACCCAAATATGCCATGTGGCATCCTTTTATAAAGGTGTTTCACACACAATATAGATATCATGTGACATTTCCTTCCCCTTGAAAACATTTCCGTCCTCGAAAATGTAGATGAAATGTTCGTAATGGTAGAAAAAATTGCTCGGACTCTCTTGAACCCCATGTACTCTATGTACATGGTCATCTCTGTGTGTTTTGTTTCCGCATATCCTTCCCATTAAGAAGCCTCTTATGAAATCACCTTAAAGGTCGAAAACCGTCAAAGTGGTGCCTACTATGTCCCATGTACACTCAACTTCCAAATTATCACTCCCATAACATATAACATCATCAAAATGAACTAAGTCTATATGATGTATCCTCTATGGAGTAATAATATAAAAGGAAAGTGTAAGGTGCCAAGATTAAAGACTTGATCATTTCATAATGGAGATCATAAGCCATAGAATCCTATAAAATATAGAACAAAGTCCCATAACAAGTGACTCCAAACCCATCTAGGAGAAAATGATAGATTCCCCTCATACCATTCTAGGTCTTCCTAACCTTGAGTGTACTCACAAGTAACAGTTTAATCTAAACTACCTTAAGATCTATGCAAATCCATCATCTAGCTCATATATAAGAATTTCTTGGTAGTCAAATGCAATCTCTACATTTCACCAACCAAGAAGTCTGTGGTTTGTCATCCTTTACCAATGGACTAAGTTCTATTGGAAGAGCATCTATTGGCACTAGTGTAAACTCTAAAATATCCTCTTCCCTGTAGTTTTCCATATGAATGCAAAAGCATTTACTTGGAGATTCACATAATCCATAAATACCGATCCTCCGAATTGGTGTTCACACATCATCCTCATGATGTAACACCAACTAAGAGTTCGATACCCCAATAGGTTAGATATCTCCCTATCTCCTAGAAACCCTAAAGAGAAGAGTCATAACTCTACTCCCGGTCTCACTAATGTCAATAACTAGATCATCTCATCTAATCAAAGACCATTACTGGAAATAAACATAACTACTTCTCTCTAGAGTCTCCATGTGAGACTCAATCTAATCATCATGATTAACTAATCTCCCTCTTGTCTTTGATAGAAGAGTGCCACTTCTATCTAGACAACTAAAATGAGAAAGCGAAACTCTCTCTATATGTCTCTCTCTGTAATCTCCTCTAAGGAAAAGAGCTATGGTAGTGGAATCTATTCCACTTTCCCTTTCCCTTTGAAAGAGATTCTATTGAATCCACTTGCTCTACTCATCCATAATTGAGAACATGTATATAAGTTCTCCAGGTTTTCCTTCTAAATTAGTGGAGAAACAAACTCCCATGTGAAGAAAATTTACAATGCAAAGTAGAGTAAATGATTTCCTTCTAAAATGTAGAATAAGAGGTGTTTTGCTAAACATCTCTTCTCTCTAAAGGAAAATATACTCTATTCTTCTCATATGAAGAAATCATGTTTTCCTTTCCTTTTTTTCTCTCTCAAAGAACAAGAACTAAAGTCAGACCTCTAAGCTAAAGTGAGATCTCTTCTCGATCTCTAGGCTGATTTCCACTTTCTTCTTTCCTTAAAAGAGAAACTTGTGAATTCATTTAGTCCTCTCTTCCATAACTCATACATAATTCCTCATAATATAGAATCCTATAAAGACGAAGAATAAATCTCCCATAACTAATGAAGGTGTATGTAGTGAAGAATGGAGAAAATAAATTCGTTATAAGTCTCAAAGCCCTTTATGAAAATGATGAGCAAGGATATGACATGATATCATAAACACATGTGTATCCATACCAAAAAGCTATCTCTACCAACCATTCTCTATGCATGGATCTATACGATGCAATCAAACTAATGGAGTTATCCTTCCTGAAAACCTCAAAATGAGTATGGGATGCCAATGGTGATATAATCACCCATCACATTATCTACTAGAAGAATAAATCTTCCCTAAATGATGAAGGATAACTTCCAGTTCCAAGGAGATGTCTACTAAGAGGTCTCCTCTGATCTAGTGAGACATGATGCTATGAATGATGAGTCCTTTTCTCCCTGGCCATAGAAGAAGAGTGCTCAAAGGGAAGTCGTTTCCACCATCCCGTACCAGTGGAACCTTCTTCCAATTCATCGTGTCATACCTACACTAAACCGAATATATATTCTGTATATATGTAATGGAATATGTAGGTGGACTCTAATGAATCCCGTATCCAAAAATCATGTCGTGGACTCAAATGGGTCCCATGTCCTTGAACTAGTTAGTTTGGTTCTAATCAACATGTGACAATGGATATCCCTTTCTTGTTCCAAACTAACTTGTTCCTAGGTACCAAGACTGAGTCTAAGTACCTCTCTGTAGATCCCAATATACATATATGTGTTGGGTACTCCAACTATTTCTAACTAAGGGATCTATGGTCTAAGTCATAGAGCTAGTGTCATGCCTCTGGCCTTCCTAACCATCACTCGAATCACATAAGCACCCATCGATGCTTTCTCATGAAACCCATCTTTATGATCCCATCTAATTGGTTTCCTTAGTAGTGTAGAAAAAAATGCTTCACTACTTGCTCAAGTGATGTGCATGAGTGAAACTAGTCACTCTTTGGGTATTCCTGATAATACCCAATAGTCTCCTAATCATATTGTGAGACTCTTGTGAAGATAAGTAAATCTTCACTACCTTGGAGATCATCATAAATATATCTCCCCTGTCTGTATGCAACTTCCTATAACATATAGGATTGCTTGTGCACATTCCCAATGGTGAAGGTACATGTCCTTCCCCTTAGCGATCCTATGGTCTAAATCCATAAGGATTATATGTAGGGATCATGTTACTACTGAAGTTGCCTTATGTATACTACTATGATGGTACTAAGCCCATCAAATACATGCTTAAAAGCATACTAACATCTTACTGATGTTTGCAAAAAAGGCATGTTACCATGCTATAACATTCTTACCTAAATGTAAGTGCATATATAATGCCATGAGGTGGGCAAAAATTGAACAACAGCATTTTCCCAAGGAAATGGAGTCCCAAAAAATTTTAAACATAAACTCAATGGCACACAGGCCATCCAACAGCATAGGGCTTGGCAAGCCCATGACATGCACACCATAAACTAATACATGGACTCCATAACCTACAAAAACATAAAAAGAATTGCTAGCACCAATCTCTTTGTTGCATAACCATGTAGTTCCTCCAACCGTCTTTCCTACAAACAATCAAAAAGTGTTCTCCTAGCAAGTTGATCCATACTTTCAAAATTAAAATAATGACCAACTTTGATGTACCCATTCCAATTTATGCATGTACATACAAAACATGCCATAATATAAAGTAAATTGCCTAAAAATATAAGCCATACATCCCTGAATGGTTTGATATTGGAATTGCATGATTCCAATCCTTTTTTATAAGTTTTGAGAACTCTGCACCTTCCCCTTCAAATCCTAACATAAACTCCAAAGTTTCTGAAAACATCGGATCACTTTCCAAAACATAAAGCATGGTCAAATGATTACCAAAATAATGCAAATTTACCCAAAAAGTGCATATTTAATCCTTCTTTAGACTAGCAAAGGCCTTTTTAAGACCTGCAAATAATCATAAAATGAAATATATATCATGTGCAAGTGGCTCGAAGTGAAATAACTTCAATCGCCTTCTTGGTTTGTAAGATATGGCTCTCGGAAGGTAGTTGCTAAAAACTATTTAGATTTTCAGACCTGCATAGACCTGTAAAAATAGATAATTTCTGAAATTTCTTTTGAAACTCAAACTAGACCTTGTGCTCTTTGAAACGAGCCATAGCACATCCAATTTGGATTTCCAAACTCAAGATATGGCCTTTCGAAGCGGGATAAACTAGTGGATTGTTGGAGGGGTTGGAAAAAGTGTGAAAATGTGATTCTTGGAGTGTCCAAGAGCATTCTTCCATCAAGAAAATCCTAAAATTCTCTCCATAACCTCAGACAGTAGTATACGAAGATGCTTGGGCCTATTTTCACCTTTCCAAGTGCTCCCTTCATACATGCTAATTTTCTCCCCAAAAAGATGCCTAAATCAAGATTTTTACTTTCTTGAAAAAAGTCAGATGGGAGATCTTAGCAAGCTTTTAATCCACTTCTAGTGTGAATGTTTCTTGGATTTTCTCATTCTCCATGGTAATTCACACACTAGAATTCATGTATCTATGCACTAATCCATGGGAAGCCTCTTAAGTAATCTCTTTTCTTACTCCCAACAGTGGAGTTTGACAAAAATTTACATCTGAAATTTTTCTCAGAAAGTGTGGAAAGGGGGTTATTGAGGAATTAAAATTCCTCTTTAACTTATTATTCTTATGAATCTAATGATTCCATTATGAATTCCATATATCACACTCTCAATATATATACTTTCTCCCATCGATTTGTAGCTAATGCACCCGTTTTTCCCTCTTCCAAGCTGGCTACTTATAAGAAATAGCCCCTGAAATTTATGTGAAAATCATGAAAGTAGGCTATTTTGAAGGCACTTAAATTTTATCTTATTGTAATTTGAGGGAATTGTTGAATCTAGATGAGAGTATACATCTCATAATCTCCATATATAAGATCTTCCTAGAAACTTATGCTTAATCTACTTTCTTTGTTGCTCTCCAAAATGGAGTTTTAATCCAATTTGACTTCTGGAGATCTCATAAAATGGTTGAAGAGGGGGCTTTGGAGAGGTCAAATTCTCTCTTTTCTCTACTAAATCTTGATAATTCACTTTCCTAGAGGTATTCCATGCTCCTCTATCTGAGGATACCTCATTTCCCTCCTTCAACTCATCCTAAATGACCCTCATATTAAATGTCAAAAATGAAAAAAATCATAATTTATACCTGTGTAGGAGTGAAAAGACATGGTATATCTCCTCCTTTTGCAAAGATACTTTTGACTATGTGGAAGTTCCATGGATACTCCTCATTCCATCCTCCTCTTCTACCATACCTTCAGAGTCGAGCTTTGTTCATCACAGCTTAAATATCAAGTGGAGCTCCTTCTTTTGCGATAGGTGATGAGATAATTTCCCATCATCTCCACCCTAAGTCGCTCATAGCTTTTCATCCCAATTCTTCACCATCTAGTACTGTAGACTAATATTGAATATGATGCGCACATATTCTTTGATTACCAAGCATTCGTGGCCTAGTGGTTAGAGCAGAGAGTTCCTATCAATGAGGTGATGGGTTCAATTCTTGCACTCCGTAGTCACGCAGATGTCGTCCCCTGTAGGTGTGATACCAAATCTTAAGCTCTTTAGCTGTTGCTAGTCATAGCTCCTAAACGCTCCTATGCGTAAGCCATAAGCCCAACACACACAAAGGAGATATGTTATGTTCCGCCTAATTGCCAAGCATTGCTCCTCTTCTTTTGGATGAGGCTCCAACCTTAACAACTCGCACAACCGTCACCATGACACAAAGATCTTTTTTGGTTCTCCTCCTAGCCACGCATGAGCATCCTTCATTCCACTCATGTAATGATTCTTTTACTCCCCTCTACCTAATATCAAGCGATACCCAAAATATGTCATGTGATATCCTTTTATAAAGGCGTTTCACACCCAGTATAGATATCATGTGATAGTTAGAGAGGCAGAATGCACTCCAGGTCTTTGTGAAGTGGGAAAACATGAAAGGCACAAAGTTAAAATTTATAAGGAGCTTAACGGGTTGGAAAAGAAGATGAATGATATCCAAGCATATATGTTCATAGTTAAAGAGATCCAAACCCAGATAGGGATTGTATGCACTTCTATCAATGAAGCGAAAGGGAAAATGGAATAGATCTTCGATACGTTCTAGCCAACCTTACCCCTACCTACCCAAATTCCTTGTCAATTTGAGCAAGAAACCCTATGACGATTAAAGGATTGGATGGTCCTTTACCCATCCAAAGTAACTTATCTCTCAAGAATAGAACTGACGAATCAACTACAAATCCTTAGCCTACTTTCCTTAGGTCTAGAAGTCTTTTTTTTGTGAAAGAATTAAAACCACCTTAGTTTCTAGGAGAAGACAAAGATTAAAAAAAAAAGATTCTTGACCTTTTTGGAAAAATTGCAAGACTTACATCAATTGAAAAACACTCGTGAAGCCTACCAAGTCTTAGAGACTAGCTTGTCCCTTGGACCAAAGGATTATAAATGGTGGATGCACATAAAGGAATCTCAAAGGATTCCTGAGACTTGGAACCAATTTGAGGAGCTCTTTAAAAAATATTTCCTGCCAAAAAATGAGGATGAATGAAACTAGAAAGAATGGGAGAAAGTCCTTCAATGCGGACATCCTTGTTCTTGTTTATTTATCATTATCAAGACATAGTTCTCAAACTTCAAAACCTAAATGATTTCCATAAATTTCAAGGTTTCATCCATGGCCTCAATAAGCAAATCGAATATACCATCAAATTAGAATTAAACATGAAGATGCTTCTAAAACAACTTTGAGAACCAAATATGGGCATTTTGAATTTTTAGTCATGCCTTTCTAACTAACAAATGATATTTCTATGTTCATCACTTTGATGAATACAATACTAAGCCCATGGGAAAATTTGTAGTTGACTTCCTTGACAACATTCTTGTCTATAGTCAAGATACAACTACCCATCTAGAACATTCAGAAAAAAATTTCCAAGTTCTAAGAGAAAACAAACTATATGGAAAAGAAGCTAAGTTTGAATTATGGGTATCTTGGTCAAATTGTATCTCATAAAGGAATTCAATTTGATCCTAAAAAGGTCCAAGTTATTCTCAACTGGCCTCATCTTAAAACCATTACAAAGCTTCAAAGTTTTTTAGGGTTAGCAAGAAATTATAAAAATTTTGTGCCAAAAATCTTTATCCCTTTATTTGAGAAATTAAAGGGAAATCCCAAAAGCCTTAATTGGGAGAAGGAACTGATTGAAAGTATGGAATGGGTTAAAAAGTCTTAGCTTTGGTCTTGGTTCTACAAATAGTAGATCCAAATGAACCCTTTGTAGTTGAAACAAATGCTAGTGATTTATCAATTGGAGCTACATTGACTTAGAATGGTCAACCAATTGCTTTTGAAAATCAAAAGCTAAACTGAGCTCAACGAAATTATTCTATCGATGAGAAAGATCTTCATGCCATTATGCATGCTCTAAAGAAATGGAGACATTACTTGTTTGGCATCAAAGTAACCATAGTTTTTTTACCAAGTAAGCATTAAATGGTTTGCAAACCAATCCAAGTTAACATGTAGAAAAGCTAGATGGGTGGAGGTACTTCAAGAATTTGACTATGAACTCAAATATAGAAGAGGAAAGATCAATGTGGTGGTAGATGCTTTAAGTAGAATTCCAAGGTTGAAATATCTAAGTTTCATATAAATTTCCAATGACTTAATAGAATTAATGAAAGGTAAATATCAAGAAAACATGATCTTTATGGAAGCTTGGAAGAAGGCTTCAACTCAGGATACATACTTATCATCTAAAGATAAGTTTAAAACTATAGTATTCAAGATGAATATTTGTTATACAAGGGAAAAGTATGTGTACCTTGTGATAAAGGGCTTAGAAGAAAAGTTTTGTTTGAATATCATGATGCCCCAAGTGATGGGCATCCAAAAATCAACAAAACTTACGAGTTGTTCAAATGACAATTTTATTAGCCAAGTGTACATAAAGACATACATGATTATGTACTTAGGTGTACAAAATTCCAAGTAAATGAAATAGAGAAGTTTAAGATAGGAGGTATGTTACAACCCTTGGAAATTACCAATAGAACATGGGAAGGCATTTCCATGGACTTTATTGTGGGCGTGCCTCAAATCCAAAGAGGCCATGATGCAGTTTGGGTCATAGTTGATCGATTGAATGAAATGGCTCATTTCATGCCTACTCTTACTATAGTCAAAACTCTAGATTTAGCTAAAATATTTATAGAATATCTTTATCGACTCTACGGTGTACCTCAAGACATAGTGTCTAATAGAGGTAGAAAGTTTACTAGTCGTTTTTGGAGAGTTGTGTTCAATAGGTTAGAAACCAAGTTAACCATAAGTATAGCAAAACATCCATAGATGGATTGTCAAACCCAAAAGGGTCAATCAAATACTAGAAGATATGCTATGAAATTATGTATCTTCAAAAAAAATTGATTAGGAGGACTATTTGCCGTTAGTTGAGTTTTCTTACAAGAGTGCCAAGGACTCTTACAAGTGGATATAGTCCCTTCATGTTAATGTACGAGCTCCAACCAAGAGCACTGTAATAGTTAGATTACAAAATGAAAAGGTTCAAGTAGCTAAAGATTTCTTGGGACACATGAATTTTAAGTTGAAAGTAGCCAAGGAAAACTTGAGGAAAGCCCAGGGTAGAGCTAAAACATTAAACAACCTGTAGAGGTGAGACATTTCATTTCAAGTTGGACGACAAGTCTTATCTAAAAGTTCCCAAGAAATCTAAAACTTTGAAAATATGATCCGATCCTAAAATTTCTCAAAGGTTTTGTTGTTGGAGCAACTCTATGACAAGCCTAAGTATTGGCTTGAGTCCCACAAAGTCATAGAAGAAGCCTTAAAATGAAGACAATGTAAAGTTCACTTGTGAACTACCTCTTGTAACTTTTTGAAGTTTTACTTGATGTAAGAGTGAAAAAATCTTAAGTGGTTTAGTCCACTTTATCAAAAGAGGAAAGAGAAGCCATGAATTCGTGATTGATGGTAGTTGGAGAATAAAATCAATCACTAATAGATTGAAGAGTGATTGAGGGAAGTTAGGCTCCCAAGATCAACTATAAATACATGGCAGTTTTAGTCGCAGATAAAGAGAAGACCTCCAAGAGCTGAGATTTATGCCATATCAAGGTGTGGTTTCAAGGCACACATATGTATCAGTAAGTCCATTGTATTTTACAATCAATATACTTTCATTTTCATGATCATTTGAGTTTATATCTTCATGTTCTTGTGAAGTGTACTGTTCACTGCCATATCTCTCAGTTTTCTCAGTCAGATTGCAGAGATGATTTCTCTAAGCTTGGTGAATCATTTTTAGCGATTTAACTTAGTAAATTTAGCTCTCTAGGTCTACTATATGGTCAACAATTTTCATTACAATTAGATGTTTCAATCTTCATCTATGATCATTTGAAGTCAATTGTGTCACTTGGTTTTCTTCTTCTCTCGCAACACTCTCTCAGAATAGTCATTTTGTTAGAGCTGTTTTACAGTGTGTCTTCACCATTTTCTTTGATTTGATGCTTCTTAGATTCCAAATATTGTCTAGAATATGTCTACAAAATTTCATAATCATTTGATTCTTAAAGCTTGAGATATTTGCATTTTACTGATCACAGGTCTGAGTACTTTGCAGCCCGAGAAAATCGGGGTTATCCTATGACTTGCTAAGTTTGTTTCTCTTTGTGTAGTTCATATTTTTTTATCAGATCACTCATAATTGTTAGCTTACTAAGTGCATAAGAGTTATCCAAAAGGAATTAAGTTAATTGCTGCTGTGGCCAGAGAATTCTTCAAAACTTTGGACAAGTGTATGAACATAAATAGCAAGTTTTTGGCTCTTAAATCTACCCCAACTTATCTATTTTGATTCAGCTTTTTGAGAGTGATCTTCCAAGGTAGATATGGTGTCTAATACATCCTTTGGCAATCTAAAAAGCCCACCACAGGTCTCTGGAGTCCATTTGGTTGGTGTAGTGCAAAGTTTTTGCAGCACCGCTTCATCTTCATCAAGTACAAATCCATCTCTTCATAGTGGTATTAGAGCAAGGTTGGATGGACAACATGGCAGATGGATTTCCTTCATCAATTGACAAATTGGATAGAGGTAACTAATGAGCCTGGTCATTAAGGATGGAAGCTTATCTTCAAGGAAGGAATTTATATGTTTATATAGCTCGAGATGAAGTTATGCCATGTTTCAGGAACAAAAGTCAACCAACACAAGAAGAGCAAGAAAGATTGAGCACATGATGCTCCAAGGATGCACTTGCAAGATCTTATCTCCTCAACTCTATCTCAGATTTTTTGTTGCCTCACATTAGAAGTTGTAAAACATCTCAGGAAGTGTGGAATGCACTTGAAGCCTTCTTCTCTTCAAGTACAAAGGCCAGGAAGCATCAACTATGGCTAGGCTTCACAAATCTCAAGAAAGCTCCCAAACAAAATGTGATTGATTTTGTCACAAAGCTCAAGGACATAGCATATCAGTTAAGCAGCATTGGAGAGGTAATAGATGAAGAGAAAATTGTAAGGCAAGTCATCAATGGCTTGAAGGCAGATGACAAGTGGGAAGCATTCACCACAACTATGGATCTATACATGGATATGCATGTACCAGATTTCAACACACTCATAGGACAACTACTTACTCAAGAGGCCAAGCTTATCAAGAATGGAGAAAGCTTCAAAGGTAATTAATCTTCAGCTTTGTATACTGATAAAAGCAAGTCCAAAGAAATCAAAGGAAGAGGAAAGAAACTCGATGATGAAGCAGGTACACATCAAGCTAACTATGTAGGTAGAGGAAGACATGGTAGAGGTGGAGGCAGCGGAGGAAGAGAAGGCAGGGGGAGATCCCAAGACTCTAATTCATGGTCTATTTGTGGATTAACTAATCATACAACTGAAAACTGCTTTAGGAATTCCAGGAATCAAAGAGGCAGAGGCTACAATAGAGGAAGTTATGGCTACTCAAGAGGAAGGTTCAACAATTGCCATGGAAACTACAACAATTACAACCATTCAAACTATCAAGGAGGCATAGGGGAAGAAGAGACTTCAATAACTACACAAAAAACTCAAATCAAGAGGACTCATTGCTAATCATGAATATGGCCATGCCACAAGGTAAATCTGATGAGCATGTTTTCTACATAGATGTAGGTTGTTCAAATCATGTGGTAGGAAATGTGACCCTCCTATCAGATTTAGAAGATCCAAGGAACAAGCATGAGGTACAAACAGGAGATGATACAAGACACCTTGTGGAGAAAATAGGAAATGTCAAAGCACCTGATGGAAACATCAACTTACTCAGTAAGGTACTCTATGTCCCTACCATTACAAAGAATTTGATAAGTGCTGGGCAGATAGTAGAGAAAGGGTTCCAAGTCACGTTCACAAAAGCAGGAGCATTTGTTGAAGATCCAAGTCAAGGATTCAGAAGAATTGCAAAAGGTGAAAAGATAGGTAGATTGTTCACATTTGAATTACAAGACACTAGAAACATGGCTCTCTTTCATTATGGTAGTCAGACACTCACAGAATTGGAAGTATGGCACAAAACGTTAGCACATATTGGTGAAAAATCATTAAAGAAAATTTGCAGGGACCAAAGTGTACTTGGACTCCCTAACTTGTCAAAACAACACATGATTTATAAGTGTAGTGCATGTCAATTTGGGAAGTCTCATAGGTTACCATTCATGAAGAAAGGATATATGCATGGAGATCTCTTGGAGTTGGTTCATATAGATGTATGGGGACCTAGCGAGGATGCTTCAATATCTGGATCAAGGTATTATGTCTCCTTCATTGATGATTGCAGTAGGTGGACTATATTATACTTTATGAAACACAAAGATGAAGTCTTTTCATGCTTCAAAAGATATTTGGTTCTTCTGGAGAATCAAACAGGTAAAACACTAAAAAGGCTAAGGTCAAATAGAGGGGGAGAATACTTCTCCCATGAATTTGACTCCTTTCTTCAAGAAAGAGGAATCAAAAGAGAGATCACTACAAGGTACACTCCTGAGAAAAATGGAGTGGCAGAAAGAAGGAATAGGACAATTGTTGAAGTTGTAAGGTCTATGCTAAATGAAAAGTACTTACCTAATTACTTATGGGCTGAGGTTGTATCCACAGCCACTTATTTGATTAACAGGTTACCTTAAAAACCACTTGATGGCATGACACCATATGAGGCTTGGGATGGAAGAAGACCAAGCTTGGATCATTGTAAGATTTTTGGATGTGTTGCTTTTGCTCATGTTCCTTCATAGGTTAGAGGCAAGATGGATCCCAAAGCAGAAGGTGTTTCTTCATTGGATATGACAACAATCAAAAGGGCTACAGACTATAAAACCCAACAACCAAAGGATTCTTGGTGAGTAGAGATGTAGTATTTGATGAGAATAGTTCTTGATACGAAGATTCATGTAGAAAGGTCAACCTACCTTATGATCTTGAAGAAGATTTTCCAAAACTTCTTAAGGATAGTTCTTCTAAAGTTGAAGAGCGGGATACCTCAGAAGATGATGAAGCAACTCAGTATGAAAAAATCAAAATGTGGAAGTCTAAAGGTAAAGCAAAAATACACGAACTTAGACAAGAGGCAGAATCATCAAATCATGACCTAAGAAGGTCCATGAGGGAGAAAAGAAAGCCAGAAAGGTATGGGTTTGATACTTCTCTAGTCACGAAACATTCAATCTATCTAGCATAGGACATAAATCAATAGGAATCTTCAACATTTGAGGAAGGAAAGAAGAAATCAGAATGGATGCATGCAATGGAAGAAAAAATTGAAGCTCTTGAGGAGAATAACACTTGGGAGTTGGTTCCCAAGTCTCCATCAATGAAAGTGTTTGGCTCAAGGTGGGTCTACAAATTGAAGAAGAACTCAAATGGCTCCATTAACAGGTATAAGGCAAGGCTTGTGGCAAAGGGCTTTGCACAAACTCAGGGAATTGATTATGAAGAGACCTTCTCTCCTATGGCAAAGATTCCTACTATTAGGGTTTTGCTTAGTATTGCCTCTTTCAAGAATTGGAAGACACTTCAATTGGATGTAAAAAAATGCATTTCTTAATGGATGGATAACAGAAGAGGTATATATGGCACAACCACCTGGTTTTCAGAATCACATATATCCTAATTATGTGTCTAAACTTAATAAAGATTTATATGGACTCAAACAAGCCCCAAGCGCTTGGAATCACAGGCTTGTGTCATTCTTGCAGGACAAAAGATTTCAACCTAGCAAAGCAGATCCATCACTATTCATAAAAAGGAGTAATTATGAAGTCATCTATTTGTGTGTGTATGTAGATGATATTATACTTACAGGAAATGATACAGATGGCATGAAGAGAATCAAAGAACAGATGACATAATAGTTCAAATTAAGTGATTTGGGTTCACTTACCTACTTCCTAGGATTGGAAGTTTACAAAGATCATGGCTTGTTTCTTACTCAAAGAAAGTACGTTAAAGACATGTTGGCAAAATTCAAGATGCAAGATTGTAGGATTGCAGGTACTCCAATGGAGGTTAATCATAAATTGAGCTCACATGAAGGTGAACTCATAGAAGATGTGACAGGTTATCAAAGCCTTGTGGGTAGTTTGAACTATGCCACACTGACAAGGGTTGATATATGTTATAGTGTGAGTGTGCTAAGTCAATTTATGCACACACCCAGGAAACCTCACATGGAGGGTGCCAAGAGGATACTCATTAAAAATAACCCTTCCTCATTGATCCATAGTTTTAAGCAAGCTCCTATAGAATCAGTGAGATTGGTGGCAAGAAGATTCAAGCAATATGTGGATAGATGTCCAGTGGAAGAGAGACCCACTCAAAACAAGATGGTGTCATTGTTTTTGGAAGGATTAGTGAATGGATCATTAAGATCACTAGTGTATGTGAAAAGAGTTCAAACTTTGCAAGAATGTATGAAAGAATGTATTGACCTAGAGGACAATCTAGCAGAAGATCTGAAAATACCTCAAGGTAGTGTGAAAAGTGAAGATTCAGTCAGCAGTGCATCAAACCCTAAGAACAATGTAGAGGAAATTTCCGACTTAGTAGCAAAGAAGTTGAACGTTCAAGGACAGAGGAACCACCCCAACAACCCAATGAGAGTGCCCATGCTTAGAAGATGTATGCATTGTGGAGGTGATCATCCCTCTCATTTGTGCACTAGGGGTGTAGTCACACCACCTGCTTATGCTTACAATAGACCACCTATTCCAGGCCCTCTACAATATTGCAGGATAGAACAAAAGTACACAAACCACAGTACAGAAAATTGTCCTTACAACCACTCATGAGACCTTATGGATACCCACAGAGAGATCAAGGAGAAGAAGCCTTTAGATATCCTACATATTAGCCGTAGACACCAGCACCACGACCCTATGCTTATCAAAGTTACACTCAACCACAACCAGTGTTAGGACAACAACCGCCCCATCCTCAAAATGTAGTCTCAGTGAAAGTAGCTAGACAGGAAGAGAACCTTGAGAGAGCAATAGTTCCAGTGCCTTTGACTAGTAGCGAACCATATGATTCATCTTATGACCATAATCAAGGAGATTACTCCACATATGAGAGCTCCATGATAGAATATGGACAAACATATGAACCTTACGCATATAGCATGGAAGCACTAGATAATTCTTACGGATATGAGCAGGATTATGTGTCATTGATGTACACAGCTCCTAGAGCCCCCATACCCCCTCGACCTATGAATAGACCGCCTGTATCCAGAGGACCATGTTATAGATGCGGAGGTGACCATTATATAAGAGAATGTACACTACCAAACCCACCACCACCACAGCGAGTTTGGGAAGGATACTGTAGTGATTGTGGTAAAGAACATCTTTTCAAAGATTGCCCCAAAAATCCTAATAAAGTTAGCTCGAATGTGCAGATTAATGTGATAGAAGTGATAGAGTCGTCAGGGAGTGATAAGGAGTACACCGTGCCACTGAAAGCAATAACAAGAGCTAAAGCTAGAGAGACACCAGAAAAAACTAGGGAGAATGTCCAAAGTGACAAAGAGGTGAACCCACCCACACCTCAAAGAGTTGAAGACTCGGAAGAGCCTGGAAAAATTATCACAAGTAAACGAACCCAGAGATGGAAGAATCGTAGAGAAAGGATAAAGGAAAAGAAACTATAGCAATAGATGGAGAAGGAAAAAAACGAACAGGATAAAAAAGAAAAACAGAAACTTGAAGAAGAAAATAAAAAAAGAAAGTATAAAAAAGAAGAGGTAGGATCGGTCTTAGTAGATCCCATGCCAGAAGAGTTAGCCATGTGGATATAAGCATACCAGGCACGAATCAGAGCAGGACCGACCATTGAACAACATGAAAAAGAATATCCTAGAGGTGACTTAGAGAAAGAAAGGTTGGAGATTTGCAAGAAATTAATCGAAGTAGCTCAACAGACCTTAGAAAAACCTATCTGTAAATTACCCAATTCACGAATTCCTGAAGAAGAATTCCAAGAGCATGTCATCCTTAATGACCCTGAAAAAACCAAAGAAGGTGAGACACATAATGAAAATAACTGTGAGGGTAAAAGGGAAGGATCCATTGTTCCTGAAGTAGATGGAGAATGGCCTAAAGACTTGTGGGAAAAGGTCCAAGAATAACAGATGGAAGAAAGTGGAAGGAATAGAGCCACCCTTTGAAGAGCTAGAAGCAGAAGGTGAATTAGAACATTCAATATCTGAGCTGAATTCAGAAGGATTATTACCCTTTGATCAAACTGAAAAGGAAAATGATAGTGAAAAGGTCTTGACCAATTACACAAGAGAATACGAACATAATTCGGAATTATACCACATTCCCTCAATAAGAAAAAAAGAACAGAACCCATCAGTCCAAGCATCGGACATCATACAACACCTTAAAAAGGTAAAAATCCCTTGCACTCTGACATATGGAAGAACTATTGAAGTTCAAACCGCATTTGAGGGAGAAATTAACCAGTCAAATGGAGATCAAAACGGAAGAGAAGGAGATGTCTGATGAAGTAAACACAGTGAAAATCCCAGTCGATAAGGTTGGAGATTTTAGTGAGGGAGATGAAGGAAACACGTGTCTTCCAATTACCTATAGGGGTTATACCACTAAAGCCATCTTCGATTCTGGAGCTGGAGTAGGAATTGCAAGTAGAGAAATCTAGGAGAAATGGGGAAAACCAGCTCTAAGACCAACACGCATGAAGATACAAATGGCAGACGGACACACAGAACGACCCTTGGGATTATTGGAATGGGTAATTTTTACCACTTGCGGAGTTGAATTCGAGCACACCTTAGCGATATGTCAATTTGAAAGGGCTAGCAATTATGAAATGATACTTGGAAGACCCTTCATGAGACAGCTAAAGGTAGTGCAAGATTGGGGAAAAGACGCAGTAAACTTACAACATGAAGGAACCACAACAAGAATAAACCTCCACACATACACGTATCAAGATGTTCCCCCCTTGCAATGGAATCAGATTCATAGAGGAGAAGATGCGCAGTCGATTCACAGTATAGGTTCAAGTGATCAATCGTGGATGAACGAAGACACTCATCTATGGATATGCCAAACTGCGAAAAAGGAAGAGGATAGGAGGAAAGCATGGCAGCACAGGCAAGGAGTTGCTAGATCTGTACAAGATCCAGCCTATATGCCTCAACCTAGATGAAGAATTCGAACCTCATGGTTGGATGGAGATTTTAGCCACTCTCGATGTGTGTGTAAACGAAGAAGTGATAACCATGAATGAATGCATTGATGAGGAAGGCTATGACGTTAGTCTATATGTGGTAGTTCTTCAAGAGGCTGAAGAAGGGGAAGTAATTGAAAAAGAATGGAAGGAGGATTATGAGAGCATTGAAATGGAACATGAACATATGGAAATGGAAAATGAAACTCAAGAAGTAAGTGTCATAGCTAATGAAATACATCAAGAACCAACACAGGAAGAAGAGCTGGGATTAGATAGAGCAAAAAATGATGAAGACAACAAGCCTCAAGACCAATTTGAAGTGCCTGCCCACTTCAAAAAATATGAAGTAGAAGAGAGGAAAATTGCTATTCAAATGCCAAAACGAGAAGCACAACCAGGAATAGCATATGACAATAAAGAGCAAACCAAGAAAACAGTAGTAACCTTGCAGGAAGGAGAAGAAAGATGTACTTTTATAGGTCAAGATGTCTCAATGGAGGAAGAACAAAAGCTGATACAACTCATTCGAGAATATAGGGATGTCTTTGCTTGGACCTATAAGGATTTGAAAGGAGTAGATCCTTCTATATGTGCACATAGAATCCCTATGACATATAACGATGTTTACTCAGCGAAGATCAAAGAAGAAATAGATAAGCTGTTAGATGTCGGGTTCATTTATGAGATTGAACACACGGAATGGGTGTCACCTTTGGTGGTCGTACCGAAAAAGAATGGTAAGCTAAGGGTATGCATTAATTTGAAAAAAGTAAATGCTGCCACCATAAGAGATAGTTACCCATTACTGTAGCTCAGTGATGAGTAGCACCTCCTTTAATGTCAATCCGGGAAGACGTGAGGATGGTATGAAGACCTCGAGCAAGTGAAGGCACAAGTGCGTGAGTGAGAAGCACACTAACATGCACACACATACACACACACGCGTACACACAGTAAGACAAAGAGTGAGAAGCAATGGAGTTCTTAGATTACTTTCAAAAAGCTCTTACAAGTTCAAATCAATTACAAGCTAACCTCAAAAATGAGCTCTCTAGCTCTATTTATAGTTTTTGACTAGGTTTTGGCCCTGTCCAGACCTAGTGTCCAGCCTAGTTAAAAATTAGGTTCTCTACCCTATTTGGAGGTTCAAACAAAGTCTAAAAAATGTGAAAACTGACAGGTAGGTACTTCTAAAGCTCCTCAAACTCAAGGACTCCTTGGCTTGCACAAAATGGAGCTACAAAAATATGAAATGGTATTTACAATGGTTTTTAGTGATGAAAATCACTATTTTTGTAGGGGTTTCTATTAACATTTTGACATACATTTCCTGGAGCTCCCTACTTGCTCCTTCTCCTTGTGTGTCCACCTCTTTTATATGTGTTAGTGTCCTGAAAAAATATTGGCCTACTTGCCAGATCATAGTTGACTGCTCTGTCTGCTTGTACTTTCTCTTCTCTCTGACTCCCTTCGTAAGCTTCCTTGGCTTGTGAGTCCTTCAGTTCCAACACCCCCCCCTCTCTCGCGTCTGTCGTCCCTGACAGACCCTTGTTGGGTGGGTCGTTGGATGTAGTATTCTACAACATCTTGTGCTAAGTGATGTTCTGCAATTCTCAATCCTTTGGCCAAGTCAGTGAGTAGAGCATCCCAATCTACCGGCCCGGGAACCTCTGGATGTGGTATACGTAACTTTTCTGAATGGAGAGCTTGTTCCACTGCAAACAACTGCAATAAATGTGATGTTCTGGGAATGAATATCTCTGAATGATATTCCCAGAATCCCGTGACAAACATTTTTTCAAACGTCCGTTTGAAGTAGGCTGGTAGATACTTGATACGCGCGTGCCATGCATATACAACATTAGTAGATGGTGTTGCACTCATGTTGTAGACAAGGTCCTGATTACCTTCATTAAATCCAAGAGCTGACAGATGAGGTTCCTTGACATTCTTGAAAGTCCTGAAGGTGACCAACATGAGTTCAAGAATTTTCAGGGATATTTGGGCCATGACATCTGGTACATTTTTAAACCTGACCCCCCAATGCCGAATCGTCGAGATCATATATCCTATGGTAGGTTGGCCTTTAGGTGGTGCTTGGTAGACATAATTGAGCCATTTCTCGCGTCCTTTGGTTGTCAGCACAATTTTTGTGTATTCCGGCCATGACCTTCTTCGAAATACAGGGCAGTAGCATGGGTTGTATTTGATGTACAAAGGCATGTTATTCCATGTTCTTACCATCTCTGGGTAGGTTTCCAGTAGACGAATCCTCCACGTCGGTTGATGTATATTGCCATGCTTGGCACTTGCTGGGATGTTGTCCGGTGCAAACTGTGTAGCCGAGGTTGGTTCTTTTGAGGTATGGTGCTTGATTTCGGCATTGTAGTCCGCCATTAAGACACAGAAAGGAACATACAAATCGTCGGATGTGCCGATCCACCTATGATGGGAGAGGTTTCAAAAGTACTCCGATTTTATAACTACCTCTTCCAATCGTGACATTGACGCTATCTGAACTGCCACTCTATCATCATGGGTTGTGGCCACTTTCTCTAGCCTCTGCATCCATTCAGGAGCCTCGATCTCGATGGTGTCCATGCCCTCTTCTGTTTGCTTGCCCCCTGGTGCAGGCATGGGAATGTATGGATCTTCGAAGGTTTCCACTAAGTCTTCAGGCTCGGGCTCTACAAGGGGAGAGGGTTGACGTTCGTATTGCATGACTTTACTTTGTAATTCTTCTAGTTCTGCTTTGAGTTTTTTGACTTCTTCAGACGTGTCAACTGCGGTTGTGACTTTGCTTGGTGACTCCTGCTATGTTGCCAACTACTTTAATAGGTCATCTCTTTCTCTTTCTAATGCTGCATGGGCTTCCAGGAGGTCGGCATGGGTTTCCAATACCAATTGCATGTTTTCTGAGGGGATGGCCTTGAACTTCTCGGGGTCGATTTCCTGCGGGGAACCCTCCATTGCTGCTTCCAAGTTCTCTTCATTCTGTTTCTGTAGCCGTTTATTCTCTTCAAGTGCTCTAGACATGTGTTTTCGTAGGAGGGCCAGGTTGCGTCTAAGCTTGAGATTCTCCGTTATCTGGGAGTGTAGCAAATCATCCATATGTTGCCTTTCTTCTGCATCTGACTGGGTGGATTGGCTACTAACTGTTCATGTTGTTCCTGTAAAGTGGCATGTTGTTGTAGTAGCCGCTTTTCCCTTTTGAGATCAATGAATCGTACTTGAAGTTCTTCATGGCTTCGAAAGAGTCATGTATGTTGGTTATCAAGATGTTGGTAGTGCTGTTGTAGTTGCGACATACACTGATACATATTATTAAATACATTATTAATAGGGGTGGATGCGGGAAGGGTGTTGAATGCAGAAGGGAAGGAAAAGGGGAAGGGGAATGGAAGTGTGGATGCGGTGCTGGAAAATGGTGAAGTGGGAGGTGGGGGAATGAGAGATGGTGGGTGTATGGGGGGAGGGAGAGGTGCGGAGGTGGGTGATATGTCCATAAAATCAACAGTGGATGCAGTGGTGGGAGTGATTGTGAATATTGGAATTGTGGGTGCGGTGATAGTGGTGAAAGTGTACAGTGGTGTGTAACAATTGTGAATACGAACTGCCCGGTCTGTCGTATCTTCGCTCCGTTCTTCGTGCTTGTGCAGCCGTCTCAGGTACTCCTAAAGCATCAGATATCATGTCAAGTGTGGCGCGGTATTGCTCGTCTACGCCTTCCTCCTCAAGGATCTGGTTCATGAGGGCTTTTCCTGCGGCTAGGGACAGTCTATGTTGCTCTTGAACTCTGTTGATGGTATCATAGAGCTTTCTCAATTCCTTTGTATAGGCCGGGGCACCTTCAAGTACTTGTAGAGCTTCCTGATCATATTCCTGCTCTTCTACCTCGGATTGTCCATCATGTTCCTCCTCTTGTTCTTCTTCTTCTTCACCCTCCACTTCAACGACCTCTGGTTGTCTGGGATGAGGTTGGTCTGTAGCAGTTTGTTGTCCACTAGCTTGCTCTGCCTCGACTTCTGCGTTAACAGCCTCGATGATTCTGGCTACCTCCTCATCAGTTAGGTCTTCTAAAGTGAATCCGTGAGGGAACTCTAGATCGGTTGGTACAGGTGGAAACACTAGATTTGGTCCCTCAGTGCTATGTCTTGGTAATCTGATAGTAAAGGGTTGTACCCGCCTCGGGAGTCGTGGAGTTGTCTCTGGTGTCAGTGTCGCACCGCGGGCTTGTGCACAGGGCATCTGAATGGTGCCTCTCATTTTTTTGGGGGGTGGCCCTGCGGTGGATAATCTGCGTTGAAACTCCTGTACCATGGTCCAAATAGGTGCCCTTTGCACTGGCACATCATACGCCAGACATCTATACACAATCCTGGTGAGGGCACAACATCCATAGAGTACAGACTTTTGTTTCTTATACCACCTTTGATGAGCCAAGTGGATTTGGTCGATAATCCAGTGGGGCATGTTGATTGTCAAATCGAAGGCGTCGGCCAAGTATAGAATAAACCATATCTTCTTAGGTGGCATCGTGAACCTCTCTTGAGCGGGAAATGCAAAATGCTGCATGACCATTCGCAAGTGAATGGTGATTGTAGGTGTCATTGCCACCATGTCCTTTAATTTCATCAGATTCTTGTTCTTCATATTGTCGGGGACCATAGTCTCTTTCTCCGTAGGAATGTGCATACCTTTCATGTTTAGAGCTTCCCTTACCAAATTGATAGTCAGCCTGAAGCGCTTCAACTCATTGCCCCTTGTGAGAGATGGGAGGACGAAGGTGCTGTATCCCTTTTTGTCTTTGCTTGGAGTGAGGGTGCTAATTAAATATGAGCATCTTAGAAAGTCAGGCTTTGGTAATTGGAATTTGAAGTAATCATAGAGTCCCGCCTTCTTCCATATAGGTTTCAATCCTTCAGTGTTCTGCAGTCTCTCAAATTCCCTGGTGAAAAAGTGATATCTGCCCCAGCGCCCATTGAATTCTATCTCGGCCTCCCACATGTAAGTGCCTTCACCCAGGGGTCCTGCCACATCACTGAACCAATGTGAGTTTTTGCTGATCGGCATCGTGTGCACTGTGGAGGATTCTGAATCGGTATGGCATGTAATGCCCTCAATGGCACTAGGCGTTCCTTCAATTCCTCCTCAACGGGAAGACTTTCAATGTCCACGACTTGGGGGCTGGTGCCTGCCTGGGAGCTAGTTCCTACCGTATCTACCATGTTACTTCTTGCCTCCTGACTCTGTGAGAATATAGAAACAGGTGTTAACATTGTAAAGGACAAGATAGAACCGTTTTTGTCCCCATTACAACATTAACATGAGGTTCGGGAGAGATTAGTAGGCTATTCAGTGCTCGGTGCTTGTGCGTGTAGTTAGGAATTGGGTAGACCTAAGAGCTAAGTGGAATGATGTAGTGAGAGAGTGATGTAATTAGTAGGTGGCCATGGATTTACAACTAGGGTCTGGGGGTTTATTACAAGTTTTAGGTTGCCAAATACAGTGGATGGGCTTTGATCTTGAATTTGTGGAGACTCTGGAGAGTTTGATAGGGGTATCTACTTGAAAATGAGGCTTTTTAGGGACCCATTTACAAGTGATTCTACTTGTGCTCATGGAAGAATATGTGCCCGCGTGTGATGTATAAGCATGGGCATCTGATGTTCGAGTGAGTGAAACATGTTGTACCGGGTGTGGCCTCGGTGTAGCTATTTGAGCCTGCAAGCAAGCCTTAGGCACCCAGATTTGTAGTGATTGTGGGCTGGCCTTCATCCTTGGGTACCCAAATAGACTTTACTTTCACAGAAGAATTTATGAAAGACTTCTTATTAGTGCCGTGTTGTCGATTACTAATAAGAGGTTTTGGCCGTGGGGTTGGCATGGTCACAACAGGGTGTTCGCCTTTCAGCACCCACACTTGTTTCAACAGCTTAGACATTCTGCTTCGCACGTGTTTTTGGCCTCCAGTATAAGTAGTACTCTGCTCCTTCTGTATTTGATCTGCCTTTGGTTTCTGCATCCCTCTGGCCTTTGAAAAAAAATGGAGTGCCGTCTTATCCTTGACTCCATTGTTGAGACAATCCTCTTTCTGCATCATACAGTTTTGGACAAGAATAGTATTGTCAACTTCATGTGTGCCCCTGGAAGGACCAGGAGTTTGTGCCCTACCTAGTTCCTTGAGTGCCTCATTTTTCAATTCAACTGTAATTCGACTATGATTTACCCATACCTGAAGAAGTCCACTCCTTAGGTTTAGGTTGACTGCATGATCATAGATCCAGTCTTGACCCAAGACAAGAGGCTCAGTGAGGTCCTCATCTTGACACACTAGTACTTTGACTGTCATTACTTCGTCTTGAATGTAGAGGGGAAGTTCCACCTTGCCCATGCAAGGGGTTTCCACACCTCCCAATCCTATGAGATATGCTTCTATAGGATTGATAGTTAATTTCAACTTTTGACAGTAAGAAAATTTAACAGCACTAGTGGCTGCACCTGAGTCAATCAAGGCTCTCACAGTCCTTGTACCCTTTCCTTGTCCTATCTCTAAGGTTATAAAAGGACGTCGATCAATTATCCTATGAGAGCTAACACCTGAAACTTCACACATAGCCACATGATATCATTGATCTGCATATGCATCTGTCCTAGGTTGCTCTCTACCTTGTCTTCTCAACTTCATTCTCCAGATGCGTTCCAATGCTTCTGCTTGAGCTTCTTCAAGAATTTGTTTTTCTTCTTCTTTGCGTTTCTTAGCAGTGTTGAGTCGACTTAGCATTTCCTCTGTCAGAGGTTCCTGATATAACTTGACTCTGCATCCGCTTATGTAGCTCGGGAGAATATCGCCTTCTAATGTGGCTAGTTGCACTGCTCCACTTGTTGAGATTCTATTAATGATCATGGGTCCATAGCCTCTCTTCTCTAGTTTCCTCGCATGTTGTTTCAAAGTGTATACTAGTACTAGGTCGCCTGCCTTCAAACCTTTATCCTTAACGTGGGCATCAAAGTATGCCTTCTGTCGTTTCTTAGCTGCATATATCCCTACAGCTGCCCTCAGTCTTGTTTCTCCTAATCGTTCAAGGTCAAAAAGTCTAGAGGAGAGTCCATGACCCGTCCATTCATGCTCTTGTGCTACTTTCAGTGTAGGTATTAAGAAGTCCAACGGTAGCACTGCATTTTGGCCAAATACCATCTGAAAGGGGGTGGCTTGGAGTACCGTTTTGTAGGTGACTCGATATGCCCAAACAACATGGTGTAGCTGTTTGTCCCAATCAGAGCGTTTATTATTCACCAATTTGGTAAGCACATTGCATAGAATCTTGTTTGTGCTTTCGGCCTGGCCATTAACTTGTGGGTGATAGGGGGCAGACTTCTATGTACTACCAGAACTCTTGGAGCAGATTTTCAATAACTTCATTCAAGAAGTGAGTGCCTCTATCACTAACTAGCTCTATAGGTAGCCCGTATCTGGTGAACACATTCTCAAATAAGAACTTAGCTGTTGTTTGAGCATCGTTCTTCGTTGTGGCTTTTACCTCTACCCACTTGGTTAGATAATCCGTTGCCACAATGATATATTCAGCATGAGAACCCTTAGCTGGGGGATTAATAGGACCTACAAAGTCTATTCCCCACTTAGAGAATGCACGTCCACCCATCATAAGTTTCAGTGGCATCTCATCTTTGCGTATAGGATACTGAGTTCGCTGACAGACATCACACCTCTTCACATAGGTATGTGCATCCATGTGAAGGGTCGGCCACCAAAAGCGTGCAAATAGTATTGCCTTGATCACCCGATCTAGTCCAAAGTGTCCTCCTGCTACACCCCGGTGAGCAGTTTCCAAGATCTTGAGATATTCACTTTCATGGACACATAGTCTCAAGTAACCATCTTTACCACGCTTGTATAGATTATCACCAATGAGTGAATAATCTAGGGCTTCTTGTTCTAAACTCCTTTTCCTAGCCAGTGTCATATCTTGAGGGAATGTTTTCGTCCTTAGGAAGGATACTAGTGGATCACTCCAATCTGGCACTATGGACACTTGATAAAGAGTGGCATGCTCCATAGGTGGTTTAGTGCAGCAGATTGGGCATTCCTTGCACAACTTTTGGACATCCGCTTCCATAGTCGGCCAATGCACTCCGAGTCTCCTTAGTGTCTGTAGGGTTCGTTGTTTTGAGTAGTGTTGCTCTAATGCACCTACATGTGCTAATTGCAACCATTTAGCGTACTCATCCTCTTCCACACAACAAGCCAAGATCCCTTGATCTGTGTGCTTGTACATACTTCCTGCCACGATGTGATACTTTTGGGCTTTTACTACCTCTCTATCCTGTGTGTTTATTACTGGGTGGTTAGGCCCGTATGTCAATACTGGCACTAATGGCTTAGCCCACTGCGGCACCACTTCCAAATTAAACAAGTAAGCATCAGGTAGGTCATCTGGCACTCCTTGTGGGGCTTCTCCAGATGTGAGCCTAGAGAGATGGTCTGCTCTCAAGTGAGTTTTCCCTTTCCTTACGACAACCTCAAAGTCATATTCCATTAGCAAGAGAAACCATCTTACTAATCTTCCTGTATTGCATGGCTTGTTTACCAGATATAGCAGTGTCTAATGGTCAGTAAAAAATTTAAACTTATTTGCAAGCAAATAATGTCTAAACTTTTTAACTGCATATACCATGCCTAATCCTTCTCTCTCCGTAGTGGTATAATTTCGTTCAGCTGCATTCAATTGTCTACTAGCATAGGCAATTGGAAGATCCATATTACCTTCACCGGTAGGCTACGCGAGTACACACCCAATAGCATAATTGGATGCATCAACATGAACATGGAAGGGCTTATTCCAATCCGGTGTGGTCAAGATTGGTGCTGAACATAATCGCCGTTTAAGCTCATTGAAGGAATTCTCACATTCGTCAGTCCACTTAAAGTTAGTCAAAAGTCCATACAGAGGCTTTGCTATGATGGCATACATGTGTATAAACCCGTCGGTAATAACCACAATGTCCCATGAAAGCTTGTACTTCCTTGACATTCTTTGGCCTAGGTAGTTCCGCTATGGCTCTCACTTTCTCTTCATCAGTGGATATGCCATCCTTTGACACTATGTGTCCTAGAATCTTGCCTTGCCTGACCATAAAAACACACTTCTGGGTTCAGGCAGACTTGATATTCTCTACATTTGTCAAAGATTTGTCTGAGTTCAGGAATATGGGTTTGTCTAATGTTGGAATGAGCACAGAGATCATCAACATAGACTTCTAAATTCTTCCTCAGGAACTCTTTAAATACATGGCACATCACCCTCTAGAAGGTAGCTGGTGCATTGGTAAGCCCAAATGGCATTACTCTAAAGGCAAAAATGACCCATTCAGTGGCAAAAGCGGTCTTATGCTGATCTTCTGGAGCTATGGCTACTTGATTGTATCCCGAAAATCCATCAAGGAAGCTGTACACCTCCTTGCCTGCTACTCTTTCTAAGAGATGTTCTGTGATAGGAAACGGATAGTTATCTCGAATTGTGGCTGCATTAACCTTCTTCAAGTTAATGCATACACGTAGCTTTCCATTCTTCTTGGGCACCACTACAATGGGGGATACCCACTCAGTGTGCTCAATTTCATAGATGAATCCAGCTTCAACCAGTCTATCTATCTCCTCTTTGATCTTAGCGGCATAATTATCATTATAAGTGTATGGCTTTTGCTTAGAAGGTTTGGCATCTGAGGTCATGGGGATAGTGTGTGAGCATATGTCAGGGTCCACTCCTTTCAAATCCTTGTAACTCCAAGCGAATACATCTCTGTATTCTCTTAGCACGGCTATGAGCTCTTGTTCTTCCTCTTCTGTCAGGTCATGGCCTATGTACGTGCATCTTTCTTCTCCTTCTTCTATGGCCACAACTACTTTCTTGGTGGTTTCTTTGTTATCATAGGCCTCCCCTGATTGTGCTTCTCGCTTAGGCATTCTTACCATGACTCTCCTGTCGACTATCTCATACTTTTTAAAGTTTTCAGGGACCTCAAACAAAGATTCTTCCTCTTCTGGTGTGACTTCTCTCTTCTTTCTTTTCTTTCCTTCTTCCTTCGGGGTCACATGTGTGGCTAGCCTTACATCATTTGTAAGCTCTCCATGCCTCTGGGGTTGAAATTCTACTTCATAGAAGTATTCTTCATCTGATGCAAAAGGTGGGTCCATAATGATTGACTCTAGATCGGAGTTGCTTGCATCCTCAAATGCATCAGGGCTAGGTTCACACTCTTCTAACACTGCCTCTCCCATGATCGGCTCTATGGAGAAGACTGAAATGTCATAGCCATCTTCATCACAGTGAGGTGTCCATTGTTCTTCATTGATGGCTACATCCATTGTTGCTAGGATTTCTACCCAGCCGTGGGGTTCAAATTCTTCGTCAGGAAAGACTACAGGTGCATAGGCTGGGTCTTGAATTGATCTATGTGTTTCTTTTGCACCTATCTCTCTGGCTTCTTCTCTCTTCTCTTCTTCTATTGCTACTTTGCACATCCATAAGTGGGTGTCTTCTTGCATCCATGAGGATCCTGATCCTATGGAATGCACCGATTCCGTATCATCTTTGGCTTTATGGATGGGATTCCATTGGATAGGAGGGACATCTCTATGAGAGTAATCTTTGAGATTCACCTTGGTCGTAACACCTAAGTGTTGCAGGTACAAGGAATTGGTTCCCCAGTCCTGTACCACTTGCAACTGTCGCATAAAGGGTCGTCCCAAGATCATTTCATAGGCATGATTTTTGCTAAAATCACATATAGCAAATGTATGCTCGAACTCAGCACCATATGTGGAGAGAGTTATTCCTTCTAACAGCCCTAAGGGTCGCTCTATGTGACCATCGGCCATTTGCAATTTCATCCTCGTGGGTCTGAGTGCTGGCTTGCCCCAACGCTTCCATAGGGAAGTGGTAGCAATTGCAACTCCTGCGCCTGAGTCTAAAATGGCCTTGGTGGTGTATCCTTGATGGGTGATAGGAAGATATGTGTTTCCTTCTTCGCCCTCACTCATGTCTCCTATTTTGTCCAAGGGTATTTCTGGCACTGTTCTCTGGGATCCTACCTGGGAACGAGGTTTTGCTATCTCTGGTACTTGTTTGGCTACATGTTTCCATAGCTCTGGCCTTACTTTGAGTAGTTCTTCTAACGTGAGGTTGCATTGTATTTTAGTGTTTTTCACTACCTCTGTGTTCCTAGGTATGACTGAGTCCTCATTTCGTACCATGACCGTGGGTGCTCTCATACAAGTAGACTTAGCTTCCCATGGGCCTGTGAAGTGGGGTAATTCTTGTAGAGAGTTAGACTCAAAGTCTAATCTTTCCTGAGATTGGGTGCTCTCCTGCTCCTCATAAATGGATGGGATGTCCTGTGGGAATTGGTCGTGTGCATCATCCACAAGTTCAATAGGAGGAGGGTCTTCACTCTCTTTAGCCCATTTGTCTTCTTGAATCTCTCGTAGGAATTCGGGTGTGAACCGATTCATAGAAGATGATGTGTCTGGCTCCGTAGAGTTAGGCACATAGGCTTCCTGGGCAGGAAGACCTGCTCCTTCACTAGCCTTGTCCTTGTGTTGAGAGGCGGATTCCTTTTCTGATTGTGCAATTAGCCTCTCTATTCTTTCTAACAGTCCTTCAAAGTGCAGCTTCGTCTTGGCTGAGCTAGATATATTAAAAAGGCGGCTGGCTTCAAACATGGTTTGAGCCAATTCCACCATCTTAGCACAAATTTTGGTTCGTTCTAGCTCTAGTTCTGCTCTAGGGTAACACCTTTCATGATCAGTTACGTTTGGCCCTTCTTGGATTCTGGCCTGATATGCTTTAAGCATCATATTAAGGTCCTCGAGAGTGGAATCTGCTAGGACTGATCCTACTCTTGGGGGTGGTGGAATTGTGTGAGGTGGGTTGGAAGATGGCGGGTAGGATGGAGATGGGAATGGTGGTGGTGGGGTAGTGTGAGAGGGAGTTTGAGATGTGAGTTCAGTTATCCTGGCCTTTGTTTCTTTGAGGCTTTCCTCGAGTTCACTCATCTTTTTTGCCCATTGCCTTTTCATTCTTTCACGACTATCTCTCCAAGCTCTAGTCCTTTTCTTTGTCATGCTCTCTGTTTCACTAACATCTGGGCTCTTTTCCTGGCCTACACCTGGGTTCTGCTGTAAGGCTTGGGCTCTAGTGACCACTTGTATCGGTGTAGTGGAAGTGACACTTCCTGTGGAATCTACCACTAACCCAATAACATTAATGGGAGTGATTTTTGGCATATTGTTGGGATTCTTTGGACAATCTCGTAAGAGATGCTCCTTTCCACATTCTTGGCAAAAGCCCTGGATCGTCGCTGATTGGGGTTGTGTAGGTGGAGGCAAGGGACAATCACGAATGAGATGATCTCCCTGACATCTGTAGCATGGTCCTCCAGGGAATGGGGGTCTTACTTGCCTAGGTTGAGGTCTAGGGTTGGGGTTTGCATACATGACGTTTGTGTAATCTGACTCCCAACTAGGTTCATTTGGCTCTTCACTATAGTAGGACTCACCATGTTCAGGAGACTGCATGTAGTAGGCCTGGGGGCTGTCAATATGCGTCGAATCAAAGCTATGGTCACTTGGGTCACTTTCAGAAAGCAATGGTGTTACAGGGACTATAGCTCTATTCAGGTTTTCTTCTGTCGCTGCATATTTTACTGGGATCACATTAGTAGGAGCAGGTGGTTGTTGTGCTAGCACTGGCTGGGGTCTCAGTTGTGCCTGATATTGCGGTTGGTAATTTTGTTGGGGCCTAGTATAATGTTGTGGTGGGTATTGACTCTGGTATCTGCCTTGCTGGTATGGCTGAGGGTAGGTTTGCTTAACCGCTTGCTTATTGTATGGGCAGTCTTGTGCGGAGTGATTTGTGTATCTTCGTTCTATGGTGCAGTACTGGCTACTAGGATTTACTTGGGGTTGAGCCGTAATGGGACATACATTTGCCATATGGTCACCTCCACAAGTATAGCATCTTTTCACTGGGGCAAATCTTGGGATCTGTTTGCTAGTGACACCTAATTTCTGAGCTACGTTCTCTGCAAGTTCCTCAATTGATGTGGATTGCGCGGAAGAGAGGCTATAGGCACTATCTGAGTCTTTGTAGATTTTGGAAAGATCTAGTTCTTCACCTAGGTTATCCTTGATGTCAATGCACATGCGTACACACTCTTCTATGGTCCTAGGGTCCTTCAAGTACACATATGATCTCAATTTGGTACTTAGCAATCCATCCAAGAATAAAGCCACTTGCTTAGCTGGAGTGGGTAACTCAGGGACAGGGCATCTCTCCAGGTATTGCCTAAATCTTCTTCCAACAAGTCTCACGGTTTCTTGAGGGGTTTGCTTGAATCTGTGAATCAGTGAGGACGTGTTATGTCTTATGCCACTTTTAGAGAATTCTATAATGAATGCCTCTAGAAGTTGGTCTATGCTCTTGAACTGCCTCTCGTTTAGTGGTTGAAACCATGTCAGGGCAGTGTTCCTAAGGGTTGGACCAAAGGCATTGTACTGCGTGAACAGATCTTCAACTTGTTCAGTTCTCAAAACTTGCCTAAACTCTGCCACATGATCGTATGCTCCTTGTATGCTCTCTAGGTCTTGGTAGAGGGAACTCATCCGCATTTCTTTGATTCCTTGGAGCTCTAAGTACCTCAGGTTCCACTCTATTTGTTTCCGTTCTCGTTCTTTCTCTGCCCCCTGGGTTGGCAAAGCTTACTTCTGGCTTATCTCTACTTCTGTCTCTTTGAGTTCCATGAGCTTGGGATGTTCCCGCTCCAGGGTGACCATAGGACATGTTCGATCTTGGTTGGGGGAAAACGAATTCACCCTTCCAAGTGTAAGCATGCCTGTCATGTTTTGTAACCACAAGGATCCTCTCCGAAGCGTGATCTAGGTAGGTCACTCTGCCTGGGCTATCTGGATCTTTAAACTCATAGACCATGATTGCTCCTATATCACTTGGTCGATCAGATTTATACCTCCAAAAGGCTTCGTCAGTTTCTCGGTTCAGGAGTAGATCTATGCTCTTATTATCCTGGGGAATCCACTCTGGTGTGATAATCCTAGTGAGAACAGATTTGCCTCGGGGGGTTCTAGGTTCTACACCCATGTTTCCTTGCTCCAGGTCTCCTAAATCCACTTTTGAGATCACGTTACCGAATTCGTCTGTCCTATCTGGGTGACTAGTGACCACATATATGGTTCCCTCTTTATCAAGGTATGCACCATTTTCAAACTTGACAGCAGGGTGCTCTAGTCCAATGGATTGGTCAGGGTTTTTAATCTGGACCACTGATCTTCCTAGGCCGTCCTCATAGATGCTAGCACCTAATTGGTTGGTCCTAAGGTATTCCAGCTGCGTCTTGTAGGGGCCTTCCACCCTATACAAATATGGCACACCTGAACTTCCTGTGGGTCTGTCCATGCCTTGAGACATATCTAATTCACTAGTCTCAGAGCTAGGGTAATGCGAGTGGTGACTCAACTACTGGGCCCAAGACCTAGCAGTATGATTAACACTAGCCTCCGAAGATCTCAGACTTTTTCTATCTCTCCCTAGATGTCGTCCTGATCTAAGGTTCATATGCTTAATTGAATAGCCCAAATTTGCCCAAGTACAACCTCGTTGCTGAGTTCTTTTGTATCCGTTACTTGATTCTTTTTTAGTTGATTACCGTGTTTATGTTCTTGTCTGATATCACGTCGTCAGGTATACTTGAGTGTATTTCCGCACTTGAAGTTGATTGTTCCACGTTAAGTTCCTTTCCTTTAGAGTTCTCGGCCGTACAAAGATTATGTCGTTAGCTTGAACTTGAGTATTTAGGTAGTCTTCACTTGATAAATGCCCATCGCCACCCTGGCCTACTCCTATCACTAGTCGTTCCTTGCCTAAGCTAGGAATTGACAGAGGGAGTTGAGAGTTTCCAACCTTTTGTTTCCTTCTTGGTTGCCCTTGAATGCCCAGAAAGCGTGTTCCCAAGCTTGCACTTACTCTTGCTTAGAATGCCCTTCGATGCTCTCAATAGATCTATAAGAGTTCCAAAGTTAGCTCAAGACTTAAATTCCAAAGACAGAACCAATCACTTTCATTCATGTAACACAAACACCAATTTGCACTGTGATTTTCTTGGAAGATAATTCTAGAGATACCTGAATTTTGTTCCCCCTGGGTATGGTCAACTTCCAAATACCCTATCTAATAATCCTGATCTTAATTTAATCCTGGGTTTGGTTGTCCTCCCCACGAGCTTTCCAACAAGACAAGAATCACAACAAACGGATTTCGTCTGAGAAAGCTATGATAGTTCAGGGTTCTGGTGCTAAAACAGGGTTCAAGCAGACTAATAGATCACATGATTTTTCTCAAGAGTACATGTGTAGGGACCTCACAAATCACTAATTGCTAGACCAATATGCCCAAAAACTATCCCCAAAACTTGGAATAAAAACCCTAATTTTTTGGCCGAAAAGCCTGTCAATCGCGATTGACAGAGGTGTCCGTCGGGGCCTGTCGGTCGCGATCGACACGTCAATCCCGATCGACAGTGTCAATCGCGATTGACAGAGTCGATCGTGGGTCCTGTCAATCATGATCGACGGTGTCAATCGCGATCGACACGTTTTCCGGGTTTTTCGTCGTAAATTCAGTCGATCGGGGCTGTGTCCGTTGCGATGGACACGTGGCTATGCGAAAAATTCAGTCAATCGCCAAAATTCAGTCGGTCGCGATCGACGGTGTCAATCGTGACTGACAGAGGTGTCGATCGTGGCTGTCGATCACGATCGACGATGTCAATCGCGATTGACAGGGTCCTACGTGGCAATCAGTCGGTCGTGGGGTCTGTCGGTCGCGATCGACAGGTCTGTTGGTCGCGATTGATAGGGTCTGTCGGTCACGATTGACAGATGTTGTCGATCGTGGCTGTCGATCGCGATCGATGGTGTCGGTCGCGATTGACAGAAAAACACGGAATTTTTTCAATTTTGTTTATTGATTTGGAATGTGCTCTTTGTGTTGGTCCTAGTGGTGCACTTAGTTTTACCAATTGGTTGAATTTTCTGTCGATCGCGATCGACAGAGGTCAGCGACACAAAGACAGTTTCTGAGTTTTTTCGTACCTGAGCAGCGTGCTGGAGGGGATGATACAGCTGGATCCTGCAAGAAACTCAACAAACATGCAAAAACAATGCACACAATATTGCTCTCTCGCTCTCTCTCACAAGTGGAATGAGGGAAATGGAATGAAGAAGGTGATAAGATCAAAACTGAACGTGATGATAGAGATGGAGGTGGGAGATGGTGATGATGATGATGGTGATGATGGTGGTGAGGTAAGAAAGAGAAAAATAAGAAGAGTGAAGAAATTACTTTCAACGCCAACGTCTCAAATCTACGTCTTACCATCACACGCTCGTCCTCAAAGCTCGATCCCCGGCAGCGGTGCCAAAATTTGGTGTAGCTCAGTGATGAGTAGCACCTCCTTTAATGTCAATCTGGGAAGACGTGAGGATGGTATGAAGACCTCGAGCAAGTGAAGGCACAAGTGCGTGAGTGAGAAGCACACTAACATGCACACACATACACACACACGCGCACACACAGTAAGACAAAGAGTGAGAAGCAATGGAGTTCTTAGATTACTTTCAAAAAGCTCTTACAAGTTCAAATCAATTACAAGCTAACCTCAAAAATGAGCTCTCTAGCTCTATTTATAGTTTTTGACTAGGTTTTGGTCGTGTCCAGACCTAGTGTCCGGCCTAGTTAAAAATTAGGTTCTCTACCCTATTTGGAGGTTCAAACAAAGTCTAAAAAATGTGAAAACTAACAGGTAGGTACTTCTAAAGCTCCTCAAGCTCAAGGACTCCTTGGCTTGCACAAAATGGAGCTACAAAAATATGAAATGGTATTTACAATGGTTTTTAGTGATGAAAATCACTATTTTTGTAGGGGTTTCTATTAACATTTTGACATACATTTCCTGGAGCTCCCTACTTGCTCCTTCTCCTTGTGTGTCCACCTCTTTTATATGTGTTAGTGTCCTAAAAAAATATTGGCCTACTTGCCAGATCGTCGTTGACTGCTCTGTCTGCTTGTACTTTCTCTTCTCTCTGACTCCCTTCGTAAGCTTCCTTGCCTTGTGAGTCCTTCAGTTCCAACAATTACCCATCACTGATCATCTTTTGGAAAGAGTGACAGGGAAGGAAGTTTATAGTTTTTTGGATGTCTTTTCAGGATATAATCAGGTAGCCATCGCTCCTGAGGACCAACATAAAATAGCCTTTGCAACTGAATGGGGAGTATACGCATTTAGGGTTATGCCTTTCGGCCTAACCAATGCCCCAGCCACTTTCCAAAGATTGATGTGCCATGTATTCAAGGAGTTCCTGGGAAAGAGTATGGAGGTATACGTGGATGATTTATGCACTTATTCAACTATGCGATCAGAACATATCCCTGAACTAGGAAAGATCTTTGCCAAATGTCGACAATATAGAGTATGGCTCAATCCAGAAAAGTGTGTTTTCATGGTTCGACAAGGAAAGATATTAGGACATATTGTCTCTAAGAATGGAATCTCAACGGATGAAGACAAAATCAAAGTAATTCTGGATTTACCGAGACCAAAGACTGCTTAAGAAGTACAAGCATTTATGGGACATTGCGGATACTACCGATGATTTATACACATGTATGCCATAATTGATAGACCTCTTTATGCATTATTATCTCAGTTTAATTGGACGGAAGAATGTGAAAAGGCCTTTAACGAATTAAAGAGTCGATTAAGTTCAGTCCCAATCCTTCGAGTACCAAATTGGAACAAACCATTTCACATTCACGTAGATGCTTCCAAGTTTGCAATTGGTTGCATCCTAGCTCAACCCGAGATACAGGAAAGTTGGATCACCCTATAGCCTATGCGCAGTGAAGAAGTTTCGACACTACTTATTGGCGAACAAATTCAAATTCTTCATTGATCATCAATCCCTACTGTACTTAGTTAATAAGCCTTGTAATACAGGACGATTAGTACGATGGTTTCTATTGCTGATGGAATTTGATTTTGAAGTAGTAGTCAAGAAAGGGAATACCCACATTAGAGAAGATCACCTATCAAGAATGACACATGGAGAACCACCCATAGGAGTACTAGATGATCTACCTGACACATACCTTTTTGATCTCAAAGTATGCCCCCAATGGGCAGAAAAGTTGATCCCAATACTCACATATGGACCTAAACATGGGATCATACCAAATCAAAACCAAGACCTATGGAAAACTAAAAACCTTCATATCATTGCTGGAAGCCTATATCACCAAGATTCAAGTGGATTACTCATGAGATGCGTGGAAGAGGAGGAACAAGAGATGTGGCTTCAAAAAGCACATGTAAATCAATGGAAAACTCATTTAAATGCAAATGGAACATGGCAAACATTGAAGAGATTAGGCATATATTGGCCAACCATGCAAAGGGATACACATAATTATGTATCAGCCTGTACAACTTGTCAAGAACGGAATCCAAAAGAGAACTCTAATTTATGCTACTCCACTGTAGCACCAAGATGGAGCATGCCTATGGTGAAGTTCTTGAAGACCCAAGAATACCCAGAAGGAGCCACTCTAGCAAGGAAACGTGCACTTGTAAAACAAAGCAAGGACTATGATCTCATAGTAAAACAAATCTTTAAGCGAGGATGAGATAATCATTTACGAATGTGCCTCCATGAAGACGAGTATCTTGCTGTCCTAGAGATGGCACATACAGGAGCTGCAGGAGGACATTTCTCTACAGATAAAACTGCAAAAATGATTCTCTTTGCAAGAATGTGGTGGCCAACTCTACATCAAGATGCAGCAACATATGTGCAATGATGTGATACTTGTCAACGAACGAAATATCCAATTAGGAGAGATGAAATGCCAGTGAAACCCATGATGAGTGCCAGAGCCTTTACTAAATGGGGAATAGACTTCATAGGACCTATTAGCCCACCAGCTAAAGGATCTCATGCTGAGTACATAATTGTAGCCACAGACTATTTGACCAAATGGGTTGAAGCGAAAGCAACTAAGAAAAATGATGCAAGAACTACAGCCAAGTTTCTCTTTGAGAACATTTTCACTAGATTTGGACTGTCGATAGAAATCGTGAGTGATAGAGGCACGCATTTTGTGAATGAAGTAATAGAAGCCTTACTGAATGAATTCTTGGTAATTCATAAGAAATCAGCCCCATATCACCCACAAGCCAATGGACAGGCCGAAACTTCAAATAAAATCTTGTGCACAGTTCTCACTAAAATTGTTAACAATGGAAGGTCTGATTGGGATAACAATTACATCATGCTTTGTGGGCATTTCGAGTAGCCTACAAGACCGCCATAGGAACTACTCCTTTTAACTTAGTGTACGGACAGAATGCTATTTTGCCAATTGATTTCTTAATACCCACTCTCAGAGTAGCAACAACTTATGAGTGGGCGGGACATGAACTATCAGCTCAATTGGAGCAAATAGAAAAGTTACATGAAACAAGGTTACAAGCGGTAGCAGGGATTTATGCTGCAAAAAGACGACAGAAGGCATATTTTGATGCTCATATCAAAGATAAAAACTTGAAGGAAGGAGATTTAGTTTTGGTATATACTCTGAAACAACATGCTAAGAAACTGTAAAAAAGGGGATATGGCCTGTTAATCATCAATCGCATATCCACAAGCGGAGCCATCACTTTAGCAACCCTAGATGGAGAAGTATTACCAAACTATATAAGTGGATGTCAAGTGAAAAAATATTTAGAGCCATTGAAAAAAGAGATAATGTCACGATTAATAATGGGTAAAAATAGGTGCATAGAGGAAGAAAGAATACGAGAAGAAGCTAGGCAAGAAGCACTAGAACGAATCAAAAAAAGAAAAGAGTGGATGAGAGAGAGAGATGAGAGATATCGACTAGGAGAGGAACTCGTCCCAATGGCTAATTTTAGAGCCACTGACAACCTAGGTCAGCAATTCACGGAACCTTATTTGAATTTGGGTGCTGGAATGAAAGAGTACCACTTGGTGGATGCTCTCATTGATACGGGAGCCGCTATAAGCTGTATCAAATTTTCATTGACTCAGAAACTCAAGGAAGAATTACGTCCATCTAAGGCACAAATGATAGGAATAGGAGGGAAAATCACTCAATGTATAGGTGAGATTACCTTACCTCTACATCTTGGAAACAACACAATGGAACAAAAACTCTTAGTATGTCATGACCAGGACTTATTAGAAGAGCTTGTGTTAGGCCAAGATTGGATATATGAATACAAAGTGACTATTCAATTGGCCTTAGGATACATCTCGGCCAAGATAGGACATCGTGAAGTATTCAGCATGCTAGACAAACGACCAATCAAAGCCAAAAGTGTAGAACCGAGAACTCACTTAAATGAGCACAATGACGAATGTATGTTCACTCACACTATGGAAACCCCTTCGTCGAATACTTCATGTGTAGAGACAACGAATCCTGACTGCACACAATTCTCTAATCCATTCAATCACATGATTAGTGTCCTATTCAAAAACAGCCTTAGTGAGGAACCGAGTACTAGAGAGACAAGTCAGCAAGACCCTTACAAATCAGCACACATCAGGATATACCCCATTCCTTACACTAGACAGGCTTGGATCCGAAAAGATCAAGTGAAAGCGTATCTTCAACAACAAAACTACTCATGACATCAGAAAGGACGACAAAATAAAAATATACATCATTATGGACACCTATTTCCACAAAAAATTACTCGAGTTTGGATTTCGAAGAAGGTGGTAGTTGCTCAGCCAGCCCGAACACAAATATGGATTCCCAAGTCATGTACTCTAATGACAATCATCATGTACTCAGTATGATCTAAAGGCAAAACGACAGAAGATAAACTGCTCCAGGATAGAGCAGGAGTCTACATACGATTCACACGTCATTCCAAGATTAAAAAAGCAGAAAAAGCAGAAGCACCATATGAGAAGCACCGCATTCACCCGGAAGGTTTGGAACACAATCTATCCCAACTGAATAAAGCAGATTTGGATGTCGAAAGACAAGACAAGCTGTATACTTCTACCAAATAATTTGAGTTGCACACATTTGGAGTTACCAGAACCCAAAGTATGCATGATAGGGCCACATTACAAGGCCAAGCATTCGGCATAGTTTTCTTCTATTTCACGATAGTGAAGCACATTTCCCCTCGGGAAATAGGAGAGCATTTGTACATAATCAAAGAAAATCATTCAAAAATGGATAATCGCTTCGGCTATGAACTAACTTTTCTGTTTTGCTTTCAGAAAAACACATAAGAATATATAAAAGTATGAAAAATTCCAGGTATTACCTTTCTCACACCCACAGGGAAGGGACGACACTATTCACGCAAAGCATTGCCAACCTTATGAAAGACAAATGAAGGATGATTTTTGATATCATCTTGCCACTAATTAATACTCTATATTGAGTGCAGATGGCATCATCTAATTTTGAGGCTACGCAAGAAGAAGAGATCCAGCTTCTTCCCTTGGAATCGATAACTAAGGCAAGAGGTAATTGGTTTTTGGATGACCAACCAGTGTCCGAACTCATTTTCATGGCAACCATCAAGATTATGGATAGGGATCACTACTTCCCTATCATGTCACAAGATTTCAAGACTATCATACAAGGATTACCACGCATGACGGATGTCTGGACACAAGCAGGAATTGATGAATTCCTAGGACTGCCAATCTATCTGCCAGATTTCCAGAAATGTACACAAGTGATGAATACACTATAGTCCGCATCGAATAAGGCATCAGTCCTGGAAGCAAGGGTACTTGACAAAGTTGGTACCTGGAAAACAATTCAATTCACTCATGAGCTAATTAACAGAGCTTTCAGATGGAACCAAGAGGGACTCATGAATGTCAAAGATGAATGTCATGACCCAAAAAAGAGAACATTTTTGGAAATCAATCGAACGGATATTGAAGACTCTGTTCGCCTAGTTCACCAGCATTTTTGCGTTCCGACTATGCATAGATACACAACACCTCAAAAGATTGTTGTGCAACTAGTCTCACACGCGATGAGACAAGTGGGAAATAAAATAAACATGACTCCATATGTTCAAGACCGCCTATTTGAAGCAAAGAAAAAGTGGGGATAGAAAAAGTTTTTGAATGGTAGTTCGGCCTTGACCCTACTCATTTATGAGGCACTTGACATGAAGAATTGCTTATGCTTGATGCCGACATCAATAGAGCTAGCGAAATATGCCAAGTCAGCAACTGTTACAAAGAAAAAGAAAACAGCCATATCTTTTGAAGAAGTGGGAACCAGTTCAAAGAAATCCATGAGGGGGACTAAACGCTTAAGAGAGGAAGAAGCTCAAGAGACACCACAATCAAAGAGGACCCATACACTGCCAAAATTTCTATGATGCAGTAGCCAATCACCAAGAGAGACCTCTCCACAGCCTTGGAAGAAATGCATCAGTATATGCGGGGACAAGTAAATTTGAACATTCAAGGTCACCATTACAGACATGCAAGCCAAGAGAAGAAACAAAAAGATACAGAACATACTCCAGAACAATCGGCCAAATACAAAGAATTAGGGTTAGAAGATTCCAGCTCTGATGAAGAATCCAGTCCAGAGAAGGACACCTTAGACACTGATATACAAACTGAATTGAACCACGAAGAATGGACAGAAATAAATCAGATGGAAGTCACACCTGACAATCAACAACAAGAAGCACAGCACCAGGAAGTACAAGCTGAACAAGAACACTTGATTCAGTTAAATGATCATTCAAAGATAAGCATCAAGGAAGTACCAATAACTAATATTGATGTAGTGCCACCTATCAAAGAAGAAATACAAACTCCAGTGGAGAAGGACTCAGGCCTACTACAAAATAAGGAGCCAATTGTGATTGAGGTACCTGATGATACACCTCAAGGTAAATTTGACCATAGGGAGGTTGAGCCAAGGATACAACTCCATATTCGGCAACCTCATGACACTACTTTACATGTGGCGAAAGGAAAGGATATTACAACAGGTGAAGAACCTAGCATCCCTACCACATGGTTGAACGTTGATGTTACTCAATTGAAACCTGTGGTAAAGCAAATGATACAAACGGCCATGGACACGCAATAGCAAATGATGGACACAGATGCAGATTACGACAAGGCCATGAGGCAAAAGAATCGGTTTCAAATCATGAGTGAGCAATTATCTGCACAGCTCATCCAAGCCCAACAAGAGATTTTAGCCAAGGATACTGAGATAACCACAATTCAAGAGCAATGTAATACATTGATGAAACATCATCAGCAACTCCAAGCACAATTGACAAATTTACAAAGACAACATGAAGCTAGTGAAGCAAACAAGGAGAGAATAAAAGCTCGAAGCAACTTGCTCGAAACACAACTAAAAGTCTACATGGAGGAAAATGATAGTTTACACAGCCGAAATAAAGAGTTGATGAAGGCATTACTATATGACCAGCCTATAGAAAGACCAGATTGAGAAATATGCAAAATTGCTGAAGCAAGAGCAAGCCCTAAGGGAAGAATGGGAACGAAGATATGTCAACGAAACCAATGAACTTAAGAAACAACTGAACACTGCCCATGGAAAACTTGTAGTGAGTTACAGTGAAAACATGGATCATGTAGCAGAAATTGGTAATGAGCTGCTTACGGTTAAAGAAGCACTCATAGCAATTATGCAAGAAATTAAAGAGAAGACTGAACGCATAGCACAATTAGAGACCAAAGCAGAAGAGAAAGCACCAATCGGGACACCAGTAGAGCCGACAAAAGAAAATCCTACTGACAAGGTAGAGGTATGTCCTCTATCTCCCCCGATTTATAATTCTCCAATAAAAGAACAGATGGCGGAACCACATGATGATCATCCCATGCCATACACTGCAGAAATAGGTCAGAAGGAACAGGCACTATTGGTGTCTCGGTTGACAGAGAATTTTGAAAATGAAGTGATCAAAGTCATGAAGGAGGCAAAGATAAAGGGCAAAGACTTGGAAACCATATTGAAGCCATTCAACATTCCATATGGATTATTGAAAGAGAAAACAAGGCAATATATAAAGAAGATTACACAGAAAAATCCAGATGAGAAGCTGCACTTCAAAAATGACACATTTGCTTATACTCAAGAAGAATTTGAAGCTGCACAGCCTGTATGGAGAAAAAAATTCTTGGAGAAAAATCCTACATTGCGGGTGCACTGGCAAGCAGCACCATATTTATTACAGGTAAACCCTTCCTTTTGCCCAACACCACGTCACCGAGACGCTAGAGAATTTTTGGACATGCAAAAGAATGGTGCTATCAATAAACAATGGCTGAATTATCCACTACTTCCAAGCCCATCCCATAATTATCTACCAACGAAAGATTACATGGTAAAAACAATCGAATTTTGGCTACAAGTTTACGCAACAGTACCCAACTTAACTATCAAAATGACGAATAAAAGTCTCAGCATGATCCTTACAGTTTTGAAGGTGTTCAAGCATGCGTCCTATAAATTTTTGAATTTCATTGGCATTAATTAGGGAACAGATATTCTCATTTTTGACTTGTCTGTTATGCCTAGCCGACCCACAATAATGGCATATTATTCTAGGCTTATGTTTCTACCGAGTACATATATGCAAACATTCGAAGAAGCCTTTTTCACTGGGTTTTTTGAAATTGCTTCAGAAATCTTTTTAAAGATGTCATCCAACTTGCATGCCAGAATAGTGGCATATGAACTTAGCTTCTTCGCTGACCATAGACAACTGCCACATGAATGGTGTGAAAGTAGAACAGTGGAAGCAACTTATGATACGTGAAGCTGATCTGCTTAATGAAACAGAGAAAAAAGTGTACAGAACATACTTTCTGTCGACTTCCAAAGCCTGTCGGGGACGATAGAGTTCAGGAGGGGGGCAGTGTTGAGGGAGAGTCAAGCAAAAAGAAGAAAAGGAGAAGACAAAGAAAGAAGCTTCATTAAAAAGATCATATCTGAAGATACATCCTTGCAAGAAGCCCCGTAGGGGCGCAACACCCATCTCTACACAGAGCCCCGCAGGGGCACATATCAAGGAAAATCACGTAGGTGGAAGGAGGAACCAGGGCCAGGAAAGTATCCATGAAGAAGTGCAAGAAGATATCCAGTGGTTTTGAAACCACAAGAAGGTCCTTCAACATCTGGGTCTTTGGAAGGTCCAGATTGAAGGCTAAAGGATCACATCCTCATACCCCACTGGTGGCATGCATGGCAACCCGACTTAACAGGCAACATAAATGCATCAGGCCCAGAGGATGTAAAAGAAGAATTAAGAAGAGGCCATCAAAACTGAACACCTGTTTAACAAACAGGCAGAACTAACCAAAAGATGCATGCGGACAACAAACTGAAGACAAGAAGTAAAGCCTGCCAAGGGACGACAGAGACAAAAAGGGGGAGAGTGTTGCAGAGCAAAGAAGAGCACAAGGCAGAGAAAAAGATGGGCCCCAAAATTTTTCCGATTTGGACACCATATTTTTGTATCATAATCATTTTGTAACATATTTTTCGTTGTAAATGCAGTAGAGGAGTCCTCAAGATGCATCCCCACAAAAGATTAGTAGCTTACCCATGTAGATTAGTAGGAAATTAGCCTTTTAGTGAATAAAGTGCCGGTCTCTTGTGTGAAAGGACCATTTTTAGGACACATGTATATAAGTCAATTTGTGACTCTTTGTAAGAACTTTTTGCCATTGTGAGAATCAAGAGCACAGAATTTCGAATTTGTGTCTTCTTCTCTCTGTATCATCTTCTTTGTGATCTTGTATGCATGTGTGTTGCTTGAAAAGAGTGTTAGGAAGTGTTGTCTATCCATAAAAGTGTTTGTTTGTTGTGGTTAAGGTGTGTGTAAAGTGTAGGAAGTGTTGAAGTGTAGGAAGGTCATTCCCGTGACTCAGTATTTTGCTCACTTGAAGCAGAAGTGTCAGAATTGAGTGAAGATACCACCATTGGATGCGCCTTCTCGGGAACTTTGAGTTGAGAGAAAAATTCAATTTACTATTGGCTGCTGCTCCAAGTATCGTGACACCATGACTGACAGTTGAAGCTTGTTTGGATTAGTCTTTGCCTTGTTTGCACTCTTTGGGAAGCTCATTTGCATTGATCATCATTTGAATGCATGTCTTCATACACTCAACTAGGTTTTGATACTCCTTGGATTGATAAATAAAGCGTGAATCTCCACTATATGCACTTGAGGGGGATTGAGGTATAGTCTCTTTCTCCACAAGTCCCTAGGTTGGAACTTAGGTACACAACAACCTTTAAATAAGAAGGGATATGTGTACCAAAATCTTTTGGATCTAGTGCACACGGATGTGTGGGGTCCTAGTAAGGATCCATCTATATCAGGCTCAAGATATTATGTGTCTTTCATAGATGATTGTAGCAGGTGGACCATTCTATTTTTCATGAAGCACAAGGATGAAGTTTTTAATTGCTTTAAGAAGTATGTTGCTCTTGTTGAAAAGCAAGCAGGTAGGACTTTGAAAAGACTCATATCAGATGGTGGAGGAGAATACTTCTCTTTTGAATTTGATGTATACTTGCATGAAAGAGGCATTAAAAGGGAAGTCACTATAAGTTATACACCCGAACTCAATGGTGTAGCAGAGATGAGAAATAGAGCTATTGTTGAAGCTACAAGGTCCATGCTCAATGAAAAGGGATTGCCAAACTACCTATGGGCAGAGGCTATGTCTACAACCACATATCTCATAAATAGACTTCCATCTAAGTCACTAGATGGAACCACTCCATATGAAGTATGGAATGGAAGAAGACCTAGTCTAGAACATTGTAAAATCTTTGGATGCTTAGCCTATGCTCACATTCGTTCTCAAGTAAGATGGAAATTGGATCCCAAGGTAGAGAAGTGCATATCTATTGGTTATGATGAAAACCAAAAAGGATATAGATTGTAAAATACAACTAATAAAGGATTTTCTATGAGTAGAGATGTAAGTTTTGATAAGAACAAATCATGGTTTGATGATGACAAGAAAGTGAAGTTGTCTTATGACTTGGATGAAGATTTCCATCACTTCAACCAAAGGAGGCAAAGCAAATTGAAGAAAGTGCTGACCTAGAAGACTTGGAAAGACTAAAGCTATGGAAGATCAAAAGTAAAGCAAAGATGCAAGATGCTACATATGGACCCGAGAGTTCATATCAACCACTTAGAAGGTCTTCAAGGGAGAAGAAGAAACTAGAGAGGTATGGTTATGATACTTCTTTCGTCACCAAGCACTCAACCTACATTGCAAAGGATTCAACCAATGAAGAACCTACCACATTTGAAGAAGCACAAAGCAAGAAAGCTTGGAGAGATGCAATGGATGAAGAAATGGAAGCCTTGAAAGGGAATGACACTTGGGAGCTTGTACCTAACAAGCCATCTATGAAGGTAATCGGATCTCGATGGATATACAAAATCAAGAGGAATCCATATGGAAGTATAAATAGACATAAAGCAAGGTTAGTTGCTAATGGGTTTGCTCATACCCATGGTATTGATTATGAGGAGACTTTCTCTCCTATTGCGAAAATGCCTACAATTAGGGTTCTCATTAGTCTTACTGCATCTAGAAATTGGAAGCTCTATCAACTTGATGTAAATAATGCTTTCTTAAATGGATGGATTTCTGAGGAAGTGTATATGGCACAACCTCTTGGATATGAGGATGCACATCATCCTAACTATGTATGCAAATTAAAGAAAGCCTTGTGTGGATTGAAACAAGCTCGAAGAGCTTGGAATTTCAGATTGGTGACTTATTTGTAGGACCAAGGATTCAAAGCTAGCAAGGTGGATACCTCTTTGTTCATAAAGAGGAATGGATCTGAAGTGATCTATCTATGTGTGTATGTTGATGATATCATTATCACAGGGAATGATCTTAAAGGAATCAAATAGTAAAGAGTCAAATGAACAAGGAGTTCAAAATAAGTGATCTTGGACCACTCACTTATTTTCTTGGATTGGAGTTAATCTACACACGTTCAGGTATATACATCACACAAAGGAAGTATGTGCATGACATGCTCATCAAGTTCAAGATGGAAAACACCAAGTGTGTAGGTACACCTATGGAGCAAAATCATAAGCTTAGTGCTTATGAAGGAGAGCAAATTGAAGACATCACAAGCTATCAAAGCTTGGTTGGAAGTTTGAACTATGCAACACTCACAAGGGTGGATATATGTTATAGTGTTAGCATATTGAGTCAGTTTATGCATACTAGCCGAGAAGACCACATATGGAAGCAGCCAAGAGAGCCCTGAAGTACCTAAAAGGGACCATGAATGAAGGTTTGGTTTATCCATTTACTTCAGATATTGAGCTATGGGCCTACTAAGATGCAGATTGGGCCAGATCTAGAGATGATAGAAGAAGCACATTTGGGTATGTATCATTTGCAGGTTCAAATATCTTTTCGTGGTCATCCAAGAAGCAATCAACAATGGCATTATCTTCTACTGAAGCCGAATATAGAGTTTCAGCTAATGCAACTCAAGAAATCATGTGGTTAAAATCTTTGTATACAGATCTTGGACTTCATTGTTCAACACTTCGCATTTTTGTTGACAAGACAAGCTCACTACATCTTGCAGCTAATCTGGTATACCATGCTAGAACCAAGCATATTGAAGTACACTAACATTATGTAAGGGAGAAGCTAGTGAGCAAGGATATCCAACTCTCCTATGTCTCTACATATATGCAATGTGTAGACATGTTGACTAAAGTTCTTGATGGTACAAAATTAAGTAGATTCAAGTTGATGATTGGCTTGCAGGAAATCAAGGACAATTGAAGAATTATTTGGAGGCCAAGCATGTTAGGCTTGAGGGGGAGTTGTTGGTACATTTTACCGAAGCATGCATGCTTGCTATGATGTTCATTTGTAGTCATATGTGTAGACATATGAGCACCTCTTGTGAAAGAGTACATTTTATCTCTTGTAATTGTAAAACAAAGAATGGCTTAAGTCATCCATTATGTAAAAAGCAAATTCGTGACTTTAACTACCTAAAACCACGAATCCATTAGCTGAGGGAATATTTCCTAATTCCTAGCATCACTTTTAGGTGAATTCATTTAACTTCAAATTCAAAACTACCTCCAAAAGTAGCTATAAAAGGAGTAAGAAGGAAGCCGCCAAAGGAGTGCTTGATTTGTGCCCATTTCATGCCCATTTGTAGAGATTGAAGAGCTTACTCCATAGCTCTATCATTCTACTCCCATTGTGCAAGTATTCATTTGCAATGAAGGTTGTAATTATATGTGAATCTATACATTCATCATTTACTTCTTCTTTGATTTGTTCTTTGCTATACTCACTTAGACTAGTAAACTTCAAAAGCTCATATCTCGGACCATACATAACCTTTTTCCGAGTTTTTATGTGCATTGGATACCTTTCTAAGTCTAGTTTAGGCTCACAAAATTTCGTGTCCATTGGATTTACCCTTTGTGATAAATCTGCATTTTACTACTCATTGGTCTATCTCTACAGAGCCTCGAGAATGGCGGGGATGTTCCAGATTTTGATAAAACTTGTTCTCACTGGTAAGTTGATAAATTGAAGTGTTTTGACTTGGATTGAGAATATTTCTAAGTCTATTTGCTATAAACAAAAGGAATTTTTCTAATTCCTATGAGCTTGAGAGCTTTGTCCATTTTTTTCAGCATGTGTTTGCATAAAAATAGCAAGTTTTGGGAGCTAGTCATTTTGCAACTAGTCTTTCTTGACTCAAACTTTTGAGATACTTGTTCCAAAAAACTTGGGTGATTTTTTTTGTAGATTTAGGAAGCTCAAAGGTTCTACTAGCCAACTCTGAAGTCTCAGTTGGCTGGTGTGAATTTGGTTGTAGCAGCACCAATTCATCTTCAGATTGCATCCACCATCTCTCTCCACAAGCATGTGGTGCTAGGTGCTCCCACAAGTGTGATTTGATCTTCAATATATTGTTAGAATGCATGTAACCTTGGATTTTTTTAATTCCTTAATTGTTGCTCTTTTGAAGCACATGATTGGTGCCTTGAGACATTTTGATTGGAATTCATAAGCACTAGTGTATTTTGGCAATGTCCACAAATTAATGGTGTCTTTTGATACTACACTTGGGCTTATAAATTCTTCCACTTTTATGAGTAGGGTAGATTTGCATTGCTCCTAAGTTCACCTAGGTTCTTGGATGTGTTCTCAAAGATCGTGTCGCTAATCATCTTCTAAGTCTAGTACAAGAGAACTCACAAGTTATTCATCTAGAAGAATGATAGGAATTGGTGTTTTGGGATTGCTTGCCCTCTTGAAGGATTTTAGTATGCACAATTTATTTCTCTAGAGGGTAATTCCTCCCTTTGATTGAAAGCTTGAAATTTATCCTTAAGAATTCTCATCAATATTTGAGAGGGTAACTGTTCTAGTAAGAGTTAGGAAACTTCTATCATCCTTTTTCACATGTCTAGTATTCTTTATCTCTATATCCCATCTAGAATAGCACTTCTCATGTTGCACTTGACTTGAGTTTGCTACTCTTATTTATTGATAAGCTTTTAGAAGCATATCAAGGTCTTTGCGCTTGGGATCGATTAGGATATATCCATAATGTTGTTGCATGTGTATATTTTGTAGTTGTGTATTTTGATCATTAATGTGTTCTTTAGGTCGATCAACTATGCCTTCTTTTTCCTACTCGCCTTCCTCTAAAATGTTCCTTATAGTTTCAATGATATCTTCACTTAAAACCTTATTCATCTCTTCCATCTTCCTATTCCACCTTTGCTTGGCTTTTTTTTCATGCTTTCCACTTTTGTAGTTCCTTTTTCTAAGTAGGCTCTAAGGGTTATAGTGCTTCCTCACAAATTAATATCTGAATTTTCTCTTGCTTTGAAAATTCAAAAGAGCTAGATGGATCAGCCTTTCTCATTACTTATCTTGAGCTAATTTTTGGGTCTAGGTTCTAGTGACTACCTAAATAGGGATGGGAGTTTCACTCTCAATGATGCATGCATGAGCTACCTCTTCCACATTCACATGTTTAGGTAAAAAGTTTTCATTCTTGCAAAAATCCCTAGATAGATCTTCCTTTCCAGAATCAAGGTAGCATCATGCCCCTATCATTTGAATAGTTTGAGGGTTTTGATTCATAAAATATCTTATGTAGTGTTCACCTCCACATGTACAAAAAGCTATCTTAGTTTTTGTAACTCTCACTTGTTGTCTAACTAAAAATAGTCTCAAGTTGGTGTACTTAAGACTTACACATAGTGTGCTTGTTTGTAAGAACTTCTATAATCTGGGTTGGACTCTTTGTAGTAATAAAATTCCTATTGGTAGCATCACACTCTCCCATGGATGGCTCTAGGTTATTAGGCATTGTTATAGGCACTATCGATCTCTCTTGGTTTTCCTTTGGGATGGTGTTGGAGTCAGAGATGGGGAAGGGGAAGGGTTATTTATTATTGTCCAACACATGCACACAGTGGAGGGTGAAGGTAGATTGGGAGAAAATAAAATGATTGAGGACAAAAAAATGATGGAATCTATATTAGGTTCTTCAATAAGAGAATACAATACAAAAGAATTCCAAGTTACATGTTTTCATTAAAAAGGATTGATGAAAGAGCATGTCGTGCTATAATAAGCAACAGAAGAAGAGATAGTCGAAAAGGAAAATACATAAGATGAGACAAGAAAGCAATTCACCAAATGAAAGAGAAATAGGAATTCTTCCACAATACTACACAAGCTTCACGAGTTCACTTGAAAGGTTAAGTTGTCAAGCATACCCAAGCCTCTACTACTCGAGTCTTGCCACTTGAATCTTTCACAATTGCATGATTTTTTTCAATGCCCCAAGACTCCATTGTTAGTGGTAGAGGCAAATAAGCAAGATTAAGTATACATGGGACCTTGAGGGAAGAAAGACAAAGAGAAGGAAAAGGCTTAGATAGGAGCTTAAGTAGATAGGGAAGCGAGAGGAGAGTCAACAAATAATAAGGGCCTCAACAAAATTTATGAACTTTATTTTTTTTTAATAGTAATTTTCATCACTATACTCATTGTATATAATCATTTTTTACACTTTCAACTCCATTTTGTACAAGATGATGAGTCCTCAATCTTGAAGAGTACACTACAGCATAAAGAGGCATACATGTGTGATGCATCACTAATGGAACCTAGTTTGTAGTCTGATTATACTCAAGTGATGTATGCAAATCATAGAGCCAAACCTCAATTGGGACAATATAGGCCTCAAGACCAAGAGGGCCATGCTATATATGTCAAGGAGATCATTTTATCCATGATCGTCCACTTCCTCCACTAGGATCACCTCAATCTATAGTGATTCAAGGCTTTTGTTCTCATTGTACTATATAATGTTAAGTCTTCAAGCTATTTCCACCTTTGAGACTCGCCTTTGCCTTTCAATCCATTTTTTGTGCCAATTCTTTACAATCATACATGCCAAATCTATATAGAACATCCAATCCGTACTCTATTTGTAGTAGATAGATGCCTTTTTTGCAGAAATAAATTCTATATCAAGAAAATATTTTAGCTCTCCTAAATTAGAAACTTTTAACTCCTTTATGATCTTCTTTTGATGTCCTTTATACCTAAGATATCATTCCCTGTGGTAATTAGGTAACACTAATGGATGCACATGAACACAACCTTCTTTCTTCTTATATAAACATGGACCAATAGCACTTCATTGATATTCCTGCTTGCTCAAGTAAACAACCAAGCTCTGATCCCAAACCCTTGGAGCTTGCTTAAGGCCATACAAATCCTTCTTCAACCTACATATAAGCTATACACTTCTTCTTGAAGCTCACCATTCAAGAATGTAGGATGTCAAGTTAATCGTACCCTTTTGGAAGCACACATAGTTAATAAATTCCTAAAATTACCCTTATTAGCTACTAAAAGTTTGATTTCATAATCTAAAACTTTTTTTAGTAAAACTTTTTTCTACTAAGCTTGCATTGTACCTTGCAAAGCTTCCATCTGCATTTCCTTATTTTTTGGAGACACATTTGTTTTATACAATATTCATTCCTTCCTTCTTAGGTACCAACTCAAATGTTTTATTCTCCTTTAATGCAATAATTTCTTCATGCATATTTTCTTTCCATTCAACTTTGGTTGAAGCTTCTTCATATCTATCATTCTTAAATAACATGCACATAACAAAAATGTTTGAAAATCAAACTATCATATATCTACCCTTGAATGGGGATCTTCTTCCTATTCAATCTCTTTGCAATCTCATTTGACACCTTCTTTTCCTCATCCTTGATAGTCTTTCCTATGTTGTAACCACATCTTCATAATTGTCTTCACCTTTAATGGGTGTCTCATCATTAGGATCATCTACAACTTGAATCATGCGTTCCTTTGAGATGGGGGACAATGATTCACTTATAACTATATCCTTGCATCCTTGGATAGCTTATTGAGATGTTGAAGCTTCGCCAAGTACCTTTTCCTAACTTTTTGTCCATACCATAGCCTTAGTTCATCAAGTAGCACATCTATTGAGACTCTAATATACTTTATGTTAGGATTATAATAGCTATTACCATTTTTCTCTAAAGAATAACCAATAAAGATGCTTTCTTTTACCTAGGATTCAACTTATCCTTGTCCTCTTGTGGTATGTGCACATGTCATATGCAACCAAACACCTTAAGATGTTGTAGATCTAGTTTCTTGTGAAAATAGATTTCGTCAAGGGTTAATTAATGTACCCCAAGTTTTGGAACCTTATTCATAAAACACAAAATTTTATTTACAACATCATCCCAATAAGATAAGGACATATTCATGTCATTTACTATGCACCTTGCTACCTTTCTAATTTTTATGTACTTGATTTCAACTATCTACATGTAAATTATCATTTGATGCCATTATTGACCAAGTACTAAGAGAATACCTTTGAGAAGTACTCCTTTCCACCATCATAACTTATTTCTTCAATGCTTCTACTTGATTCCTTCTCAACTTGTGATCTAGACTTTTGAACATGTCCAACACATCTAATCTTTCTTTTATGCTATGGATCTAAATGTTTCTTTAATGATAATCAAATAAAGTGACAAAATACTTGGATTCACGTATGGTGACTATTGGAGTTTGAGGTCTATGGAAGCACACGAATAGCACAAGGAAGAAGAAGAAGCTTGGATCACAACATCATATAGAATGTATTACTAGTGAATAAACAAAGATAGGTACCCATTAGGGTTATAGGCGTATATAAAAATCAGGGTAAGAAAACCTCTTAAAAAGGGAAAAAAGTGTATTAACAGTCCCAAATGTGTTCACACACATCACTATCAAAGTATATCAACAATTCCCTCCTGGGAGTGATCCAGTGAACAAGGAGCTAACAGTTATGTATAGGGAAGTGTCAAGCTATGTGGAAAGAAACCGATCCATAAATGTAAGTAAGGCCAAAGATTTTCAAAAAGCTTAAAAATTCTCCCTAGGAAGTGCCTTTGTGAAAAGTTCTACAACATTATCCTATGTGCGCACATAAGCAAAACTCATCTTTCTAGCAGAGAACCTCTCCCGAACATAATGATAGTGCACCTCAATGTGCTTTGTGTGGGCATGGAGCACAAGGTTCCTTGCAATTGCCAATGCACTCTCAATGTTAGTGAATATGGTGGTGGCAAAAGATTGACCAACACCTAAATTAGCCAAAAGGCATTTGCGCCACACACATGAACACACTCAACAATCATTGTGAAAGCTCCCCTATACTCAACCTCATAACAAGAAGTGGCCATAGTAGGCTACTTCTTGCTCAACCAAGATATGCATGAGCTACCAAGCATGAAGCAAAAACCACTAGTGGATACACGTGTCATAGTAGCTGACATCGTTTGCATTAGAAAAAACATGTAAATCTAGCAATAACAATCCCCTCTTGGTATAAAACAATGCATGTAGTTGGGTCCCATTCAAGTAGCAAAAAAATGCACTTGATTGCCTACCAATGCATGATACCTAGGCAATGCATAAACTTGCTCATCTAAGAGACAAGAAACTCAATATCAGGCTAAGTTATGCATAAGTAATCAATCATCCAACAATTTTCTGATAGAGAACACCATCAAATGTATTTCTAGCATCATGAATATTCATCCATAAACTTATTTCCATGGGACTGGCAATAGTTTTGCAATCGTCAAGGTCGAAATGCGGCAATAATGTGTGAATGTATTTCATTTAAAACAAAGCTATTCCAGATAATGATGCAAATGCTCCAAATCTAACATCTCAAAAGAGGCATGCAAATCAGCCTTAAATTTAGCAACATGGCTCTCATTAGGACCAATGAGGATAATGTCATCAACATATACAAAGTGCTTCAAACCATATAATGCATTTTCCAACATGCACAATTTGTTTTCATGCCCTTTCTACATAAAACCACATGGCTCAAATATATACACTTTTTCATGTGATTTACCATTCAAAAATGTAGTTATAATGTTCGAAGGATCTACATTCCAACCATGATGAGTTGCAAGTGCACAAATCCTATGAACAGTGGTCATTCGACATGTGGGAGAAAAATTCTCATCAATATCAATGCCTCTCTCTTGAGCATAACCTTTAGCAACAAGCCTCGTCTTATACCTATCATCTATTCCATCATATTTACATTTCAGCTTGTATAGCCATTTAATACCAATGTCCTTTTGCCTGGAGGAAAATCATATAAAGACCAAGTACCATTCTTCATAATAACATTATATTCTGATTGCATAAAAACCATCCAATTTTCCAAATTTTGTGCTTCATTAAAATAAATAGGCTTATTCTCATCACAAATACTAGATATAACCATTGCATAATAATTTTATGCAAATCAAGCACTGTGAGAACCTGAAACAGATATGACATGACAAAGGTACATCTATGTTGAGGTTGTAGTAGTCCCAAGTCCCACACCTTGGAGCTAACTCTTTGGTACATGAAAGTAATAGTTGGATTGCATGTTATACAAAAACAACATCATAGCTAACCAAAATGCATTTAATTTGAGGATGGTATAGAGGATAGCCTTTGTTTTCAAATTGTACCCTAAAAAAACACATTTTTCTATTTTATCGTCCCAATTTCTACATTGTAATTTAGGCATTAATGGATATGCTAGACAACCAAAGACATGTTGATGTCAAACAAATAGTTTATGACCATGGCAAAAATCATATGGAGTGATCAATTAAAAATGTTTGGTGGGACACTTGTTAAGTACATATGCTACACACATAACAAGATCAAGTGAGATGCTATGTGGTAAAGCCTAACTTTTGACCATACACTCTACCATTTCCATGAGAGAAATATTATTTCTTTTCATAAATCCATTTTTTTGAGGTATATATATGACACTATACACTGATATTTTATCCCAAGCTCAGCCAGGAATGCATCAAAATCAAAAGACATGTATTCTCCCATTGATCAGAACACAGGGTGCCCAATTTACATGCTAAAAATTTTTCAGCCATAAATAGGAACTATTTAAAGCACATAAACACTTCAAAATTTGCTTTCAATGGGTACACTTGTGCATGCCTAGAGGATTCATCAATAGAATTCAGGAATTACAAGTAGTTCCCAAATGAACATGTGTGCATAGGACCATAAACATCACTATGAAAAAGGTACAATTTATGAGCAACTTGAATTGCACCATCTTTTGGGAAGGAGGAATTATGCATATTGCCCAAAATATAGCTTTCATAGACATGTTTACAAGGATTCTCAAGTTTGGGTAGAGAGGACATCTCTGCACGCGAAGCAAACTAGCAAGATTTAGATGGTCAAACCATGCATGATAATGCTTTGCATATGAAATAGCCTAATTATTTGGAATTGCATATGCTGAAGCATTCACAAATTTCACATATTCTATGAGCTTATACAATCTGACATAAAATTCTAGAAGCAATAATAATATCACCATGTGAGAGAGATGAATTGTATATTTCTAATCAATAAATTTGACAACCAAGCCAATCATGGCTAATGCTACAATTGACAATAAAATTTTTGTAATCCCTAACACATATAAAACATCTAATAATATGAAAAAAATTCCACCAATTGTAGTGATAATGATTTTACCAACTCCCACTATAGGATAAGAGGAAGTGTTAGCACATGTGGCAATATTCCTTGTAGGGTAGGCTCAAGTGAACTAAATAAATTTTGTTGCAAGGTAATCTGTTTGGGTGCCTCACTATCAAAGTACCAAACATCTGAGTCTACGACAGACATACACTGCTTATGAGAAGATGGGGCATAGCTGCGAACAATAGTAAATGCCCATTCTTCATTCTAAAAAAGATTAGGAAACTCTCTTTGAGGTGTAGTGGCATGTGCAACAACAATTCTAGCCTCTTTCTTCTTTTGTAGTGAGTTTAAGATAACTCTTTATGTCATTATCATTTGCCTTACAATACTTGTAGAACTCTTTTTCTTTTTTGTTTTCTTGGCATCTTTGTCTTCCTTCATTGTCAGTCTAGCATTAGCATATTTTTTCTTACTAGTAGATGAGCTCCATTTACCTTTGCCCTACTGATTAGCTAATAAATCTTGATCTACAACACAAGTAATACATTTAGTATTGCGTATTGTGCTCCAAGCTTCTTCTTCATCCTTGTGTTGTTCATGTACTATCACATACCTCAAACTCTAATGGTCCATCCCAAAATAAAGTTATCAATTTGGTTTTTGATGGACCATCTTTTGAATTCTAGTGTGGTAAACATAATTTGAATCTCCATGATGCATCTTGGATTGATTCACCAAGATTTTTCGTGAAAATTTCAATTTGAAGGATTAAGTCATGTCTAACACCTATTTTGGAAAATTCATTGCCGGAAATCCTACATCTTTAGTAGGTGGAACCATGAGAAATCCATTCTTGTTGATATATTTAGGTGGTTATGTGTGAGAACACTCTAGGACCACTGGGGCAGTTTTTTCCCTCTTTAGGGGATTTTTTTCCCCCATCTTGTATATATGTCTATTGCCCTAATGGGCTACTTATCTTTTGTACATCCTAGTGGTAATAAATTCAATATTTTGTGTTGAGCTCCAAGCTTCTTCTTCTTCCTTGTGATGTTTGCGTGCTTTCATACACGTCTAACTCTAATAATTGGTATCAAAGTAGGTCACCGCTTCATCTAAGGCATTGTCGATACGGCTTTGATCACAGTCTCAGAATCACATGAAATTTGGTACGCATACTCAAGGTGATTAGGAGATCAAAATAGCTTCACTATGTGGTGCCAAAATTGTGATCCAAGCTCGTTTCAACATCTGAACATAGTATCATAGTGCTTGTGCAAGCTATTTCATCTTTTTGTGCCAAAGATATATACCAATTTTGGTTCGTCACTATAAGCATCTCGGAGTCTACTATAGGTTTAACAAAACTCATCAGGGTACTTCTATTCAAATTTTTCAGATACAGTCATTTTCCCGCATCAGGGTATTTTAGTCAGTGGCCATGGCTAAAAGTAGTGATGTATTCCGCATGTTGATTGTTGAAGATAAGTTGGATGGTAACAATTACCCATTGTGGGCTTATATGATGCAACATATATTGGTTGCAAAAGGATTGTGGAACATTACGTAGGGTGTTGAAAAACGTCCTATTACACCTGCGAATATAGGTATTGAAGCTTATGCAGATGGCATTGAAGATGTTGATGTTCTTTAGATTCCTATTCATGCTACGGTTTCTACTACACCTACTATAGAACAAATTCATTGGGATGGCAGAGATGCTTAGGCACATGCATTGATAGCTTTGTCTATCAAACGTGCCATTATTCCTCACATTCACTCTTGTAGAATAGCTAAGGATGATTGGGATACCCTTACCACATTGTACCAGGTTAGGAATGAGGCTCAAGTTGCTTAGCTCTGAAAACAGTTGGAGAGTGCATATCAGTGAATGTCTGGAAATTTTTCTAAAAAAGATAAAAGACTTGAAGGAACAATTGATTTCTGCTAATGAAGTTATACCAGATAGCTCACTTGTGCAAATCGTTCTGAATGGTCTTCCTGATTCATATCAGATTTTGGCTTCTACTCTTCGTTTGATGATGAAAGGCAGAACAGGTCTATTATGTGTGTTGCAGATCAAGCTTTCCTGGCTAGTCACAAGGGCAAAGGTAAATGGAGCTCATCTACTAGTAAGCAGAAATTTGCAAATGCTACACATTTGAAGAAGGAAGACAAAGATGAGAAGAAATAAGAAAAGCAAAAATTGTTTTGCAAATATTATAAAGAAAATGCTCATGTCATTAAGAGTTGTCCAAAACTAGTTGCTAAAGAGGCAAAGAAAAAGGAGGTTAAAATGGTTGTTGTAGAGGCCTCTACACCGAAAATAAAGTCTACTAATCTTGTGCAGAATGAAGAATGGGCATTTACTACTGTTTGCACTTTTGACCCATCTTGTCATTAGTAGTGTATGTCTGTAGTAGACTCAGATGTTTGGTATTTTGATAATGAGGCAACCAAACATATTACCTCGTAGCACAATTTCTTCACTTCACTCGAGCCTGCCCCTACAGGGAATACTGTCACACATGCCAAAAACTCCTCTTATCCTATCATGGGAGTTGATAAGATCAATGTGACTACTATTGATGGTAGTTCTTTCACTTTTTCAGATGCTTTATTTGTGCCAAGGATCAAGAAGAATCTGTTATCAGTTTCAGCTTTAGCCAAGATTGGCTTAGTTGTGAAATTTGTTGATGACGGGTGTACAATTCATGATCTGTCAAATGGCAACATGATTATTGCTTTTGGCATTTTATGTCATGGGCTGTATAAGCGCATAAACTATGAAAGATTTGTGAATGATTCAACATGTGCAGTACATGATTCTTAGGCTATGTCAGATGCAAAGCTTTGGCATGCATGCTTTGGTCATGTGAATGTTGCTAGTTTGCTACGCCTATAGAAATCTAAAATGGTGTCCTCTTTGCCCAAACTTGAGGCACCCGATAAACATGTATGTGAAGGCTATATTTTGGGCAAAATGTAGCATTCCTCCTTCCCAAAATATGGTTCGGTTTAGGCTACTCAAAAATTGTAGCTTGTTCATAGTAATGTCTTCGGTTCTATGTAGACACCTGCTTTTGGGAACTATCTTTACTTCGTGACTTTCATCGATGATTTTTCCAAGCATGCGTGGGTATATCCATTGAAGGCAAAGTCTAAAGTGTTTATGCGCTTCAAATAGTTTCTGGTTTTGGCTAAAAAAATTTCAGCACATAAAATGGGCACCCTCCATTCTGATCGAGGGGGGGGAATATATGTCTTTTGACTTTAATGCATTTCTGGATGAATGTGGGATAAAACATTAGTGTATAGTGCCATATACAACTCAACATAATGGATTTGTTAAACAAAAGAACAGTTCACTCATGGAAATGACGAGGTGCATGGTCAAGAGTCAGGCTTTGCCACATAATTTCTGGCTTGAGGCTGTCATGTGTGTAGCATATGTACTTAATTAGTATGCCACTAACACACTATAGTCTATAACTCCATATGAGGCTTGGCATGGTCACAAGCCATCGGTTGCTCATCTGCATGTTTTTGGTTGTCTGGCATATGCATTAGTGCATGAACAACATCACAGGAATTGAATGATAAAGCAGTAAAATGTATTTTTGTTGGGTACAATTTTGAAAGAAAGGCTATCGTGTGTATCACCCATAGACTAAATGCATTTTGGTTATCCGTCATGTTGTTTTTGTGGAAGATGCTATTCAACCTTTACTTTCATGTACAAAGGAGACATTTGTTAGCTCCAAAGACATGTATAATACTTTGCTGCCTCTTTTTACAGGTGGACAATCTATTGCTGGTCCCAATGAGGCAACTTCTCAACCATTGCAAGTTTCATGTGATGATGCAAATCATTCTATTTCTGATGTAGATTTACATAGTGCGCTTGATCAGAGAGCTGATTTAGGAGGAAAAAACTATGCCAAAATGGCTGCTGCAAACTTTGCATGACAACAAATTAGATGCATCTCTATCATATCGTACTCGTTCAGCTCTCATAGTGCGTCTTTTGCATCAGAATGCTATGCTATGGTTGCATGTACTCTCTCTGATGAGATTGAGCTGTTTCAGTTGATAAAGCACATATTACTGAACATTGGATGGCTGCAATGCAATTTGAATATGATGCTATCATGAAAATGGTCCGTGGTCTTTATGTGAATTAAACCTGATGGAACAGTAGGGCTATGCTCAGGAAAGAGGCATTGATTTTGATGAGACCTTTGCTCCTACTTGCCGAATGACTACTGTTCATAGCATTTGTGCACTTGAAACTCATCATGATTGGGATGTACATCACTTGAACATTAAAACAACATTTTTTGAATGGTGACTTGCATGAAGAAGTGTATGTTTTTGAGCCCCATCACTTTGTGCAAAAAGGGCATGAAAACCAGGTGTGCAAGTTAAACAACGCATTATATGGTTTAAAGCAAGCACCACATGCTTGGTATGAAAAGATACATGCCTATCTGATTGCACATGGTTTTGAGAACAGTCCAACTGAAAGCACCGTATATGTTAAGTGTGCTAATGATGTGCTTCTGATCATTGTTGTGTACATTGATGACATGTTGCTCACTAGTCCTCATGGGAAGCATATTGCTGATTTTAAGGCTAATTTACATGCCTCATTTGAGATGTCTGATTTGGGGCATTCGCAAACAAAATATATTGACACATTATTGCAGCGTTTAGGCCTTGAAGACTATAAATCTATTGCCACTGCTATGGAGACAAGTTTACAATTGATTCTTCATGATGTTGCAGATGCATTTGATGTTGTTCTCTATCAGCAGACTACTGGGTGCTTGATTTACTTATGCATTACTCAGTCAGATATTCAGTTTGTTGTCTCATAGATGAACAAGTTTATGCATTGCCTATGTGTCAAGCATTGGCAAGTGGTTAAGTGCGTCTTTCACTACTTGAGTGGTACTCTTCTACTTGGGTTGTTTTCTCCCAAGGGGGGATCACTACCACCAGATTTGCATGCTTTTTCTGACTCTGATTGGGTTGGTTGCTATGACACTCGTGTGTCCACTAGTGGCTTTTGCTTCATGCTTGGTAGTTCATGTATATCCTGGTTGAGCAAGAAGTAGCCTACTATGGCCACTTCCAGTTGTGAGGCTGAGTATAGGGCAGCTTTCGCAGCGACTGTTGAGTGGGTGTGGCTCAGACGCCTTATGGTTGATTTGGGTGTTGGTCAGTCTTTTGCCACCACCATCTTCACTTACAATCAAAGTAAATTGGCAGTTGTGAGGAACCCTATGTTCCATGCTCGCACTACGCACATTGAGGTGCATTATCATTATGTCAAGTAGAGGTTCTCTGCTAGAGAGATCAACTTGGTTTCCTTGTTGATTTTGCTTCTACCCATTTTGTTAAATAATCCATGGCCACTATTATATACTCAGCATGTGATCCTTTGGCTGGAGGATTAATAAAATCAATGCCCCATTTTGAAAAGGCTCTTGCACAAATCATGGGTCTTAGAGGCATATCATCTCTTCTTATTAGATACTTCATTCTTTGTCACACCTCACAACTTTGTATATACGTGTCGACATCCATATGTAGAGTTGGCCATGACAAGCCTGCAAAGAGAATCATTTTTATAGTTCTTTCAGCTAAAAAATGTCCTCTCGCGGCACTTGCATGTGCCATCTCTAAAATGGGTAAGTATTCTCCTTTATGGACACATAGTCGTAGTCGATTATCCTTTCCTCTTTTAAATAATTGCTTTCCGATTATGGTGTAGTCCTTTCTCACTTCTTCTAGAGTTTGCATCCTTGTTAGATTAGCTTCTTCCTCATGTTCGTGTGTCTTCAAGAATTTTACTAATGCCTTACTTCAAGTTGGTCTATTGTAGAGAATTCTAAAGATGCATGGTCCTCTGGAGTATTCTCCTAGCATTCCTGGCAAGTGCTAATGTGTTCGTGTATGTCCCTTGGCATGTTGGGCCAATATACTCCCAATCTTTTCAATTCTCTTAACATCCCATGAACTTCTTTATGAATTTTCCATCGATTCACATGAGGATGCTCCATTAAGTTTTTCTGTTTAGCTTCTTCAACACATCTTACTAATACACCATTTGGCTCTTTGTAGTACAAAATCCCTCCTACAATGTGTAGATTACGTGATTGCAAAAATTCTTTCCTGGTATCTTTGTTGGTTCTATGGTGTGGTCCATGTGTGAGTATAGGAATCAAATTTTTTGCCCATTTCGGACACACTTCCAAATTGAACAAGTATGTACCTAGTAGATCATCAGCCACTCCATTGGGTGGTTCTTCATGTGTCATCCGAGACAGATGATCTACTCTCACATGAGTATTCCCTTTTTTTACTACTATTTCAAAATGAAATTCCATCAACAATAGAAACCATCTCACTAATCTTCCTGTATTGCAAGGCTTATTGACTAGATACAATAAGGTTTGATGGTCGATAAAGAACTTGAATTTATTAGCTAGGAGGTAATGTCAAAATTTCTTGACTATGTAGACCATTCCTAAGCCTTCTCTTTCTGTGGTGGTATAATTTCTTTCTGCGTGGTTTAGTTGTCTACTGGCATATGCGATAGGATGATGTAATTTCCCTTCATCCACTGGTTGAGCTATTATGCACCCTATTGCATAATTAGATGCATCCACATGGATGTGGAATGGTTTGTTCCAATTAGGTATCTTCAAGATAGGTGTTGAACTTAATCACCGTTTTAGTTCATTAAATGTCTTTTTGCAATCTTCAGTCCATGTGAATTGAGTTAATAACCCATAAAGATGTTTAGAAATTATAGCGTACATGTGGATAAATTGACGATAGTATCCACAATGACCCATAAAGGCTTGTACTTCCTTCGCATTTTTAGGTCTAGGTAAGTCTAGGATTACTTTAATCTTATCCTCGTCTATGAAAACTCCATTCTTTGATACAATATGTCTCAAGATCTTTCCTTGTCTTACCATAAAGACACATATTTCTGGGTTCAAGCATACTCGATATTGTCGGCATTTTTTCAATATCCTCCTTAGTTCTAGAATATGTTCACTTCTCTGAATGGAATAGGTGCACAAATCATCTACATATACTTCCATACTCTTCCTTAAGAATTCCTTGAGCACATAGACTCCCCATTCAATTGTGAAAGCTATTTTATGTTGATCCTCAGTAGCAATGGCTACTTGGTTATACCTAGAGAATCCATCTAGGAAGCTATATACTTCCTTGCCTGCAACTCTTTCCAAGAGATGATCGGTGATTGGTAATGGGTAACTATCACGGATAGTAGCTGTGTTTACTTTCTTTAGGTTAATATAGACTCTCAGCTTTCTATTCTTCTTGGGTACTACAACCAAGGGTGATACCCATTTTGTGTGTTCTATCTCATAAATGAAGCATGCTGCTAACAGTTTGTCTATCTCTTCTTTAATCTTTGCTGAATAAACATCCTTGTATGTGTATGGGCACTGCTTCGAGGGTTTTGTGTCATGTGTCATTGGGATTCTATGGGATCAAATGGATGGATCTACTCCCTTGAGGTCTTTGTAGGTCCATGCAAATACATCCCTAAATTCTTTGATGAGTTCTATCAATTCTTGTTCTTCGTTCAGAGACACGTCTTTTCCAATGTAGGTACATCTCTCTTCCTCTTCTTCCATGGACACTATCACTTTCTTAGTTTGTTCCTTATCATTGTAAGCTTCTTCTCTTGCTTCCCTTTTGGGCATTTGAATAGCTATTTTTCGCTCTTCTAACACGTATCTTTTGAAGTGTTTTGGGACTTCGAAAAGATCTGGTGGGTGCTCTGCCTTATTTAACGTTTCCGCATTGTTCTATCTTGTTGGGACTGCTTCTACTGCAAATACTTTTGGAGTCTCCTTTTCCTTTTTTGTCTCAATTTCTTCTAAATATCATTCCTCCAAATCGAATTTTGGTTCCATCTCTATGCTTTCATACTCCTCCCTCGATTTCTTTTCTAGTAATTCTCCTGCCTCCACTTCTGTAGGATAACCATGTAAAGGCTTACGTCATATCCTTCTTTTTCTATGCACTGATTCATGGTTAATACTTCCTCGTTTGTAAACACATATAAGGTTGCTAAGATCTCCATCCATCCTTCATGAGGGAAAATTTGAGGCATATACAAGGGATCATTTATGGGTCAGTAATTCTAATGTCCTATTGGCCATAGCTACCTTTTGTTTTCTTCTCATTTTGCCTCTTTGCACATCCATAGGAGCATCTTCATGCATCCATGATTGATCACTAGATCCTATGCTGTGAATTGAAAAATCATATTCTTCTTTGTGTATGGGATTCCATTGTAGTGGGGGCACATCCCTATATCAAAAGGTATGCAAATTTATCTTCGTGGTTGTTCCTTGGTGTTGCAAGTACAGTGCACCTCTTCCCCAATCTTGTACTACTCGAAGTTGTCTCATAAAAGGTCGTCCTAATATCATGTTGTAATTATTTGCTTTTCCAAATTGACATATAGCCAGAGTATGTTCGAACTCTACTCTGCAGGTAGTCAGCTTAATCCTCTTCAATATTCATAATGGTCTTTTCACGTGACCATCTGCTAGTTGAAGCTTCATGCATGTTGGTCATAGGGCTGGCTTTCCCCATTTTTCCCAAATCTCTTTTGTGGGTATGCCTACACCAGCTCTAGTGTCTAAGATGTCTTTAGTCATATATCCATTAAAGGTGATGGGTAGACACGTATTTCCTTCATCTCCCTCACTAAATTCTCCAACTTTATCAATTGGGATTTGAATCTTTGATGGAGCTTTAGCTTCTCTCTTTTCCTTTGTAGGTTCTCCAATTTCTATTCTCAAGTGTCCATCTAATTGCTTCCACAATTGGGGCTTGGATCATAATAATTCTTCTATTGTCAATATGCATTGTACCTTAGCCTTCTTAAGCTCTTCTAAGTTGTGTGATGTTCTATCTTGAGACCCATCTTCCTTGCCCCAGATCATAGGAGCATGGAATACTATAGAACCTTTCTCGTATTCTCCCATATAATTTGGTAATGTGGATATGCTGTTTGATTTTTCCCTATTTAGGTTTAACATAGAAACTTCTTCATACACCTTCTAAATTTGGTATCGGTTGGATTTCCCAGTGTCTAGTTCTTCGAAGGTGGTGGTGAATTTTTGTTCTTTTTCCAGAACTCTTCTTGGATCTTGGCCCACAATTCTTGTGGCTAATTGGCCTCTAGTTCTGGAATTATAGAAATCTGTTCAACTTAGTTACTCTATTTGTTTCCTTCACTATGCTCCTCTTTTGCTATCCTTACTTGTTTTCGATTGTTATTTTCTAGACATTCATTGAATTGGCTTTCAGATATTCTTGTCTTTGGAAGGACTGGGGTAGTATTTTCTAGTGTGGTCTAAGCTATCTCTATGAGCTTCCGGCATATTGCCAATCTCTCCTTGTGGGTAGAATTTCTCATGTTGCTCTATGTTTGGCCTGGTTATGATTTTAGATTGATAAGATTTCAACCACATGTCCAAGCCTTCTGGCACTAGATCTGCTAGAATTGATCTTGGTTTGTCTGGCTTCTATGTTTGAGTTTTCTGATGAGCATTTCCATGCGCTTCTAGCTTCTGAGGTTTCTTACTTTGCTTTGTTGCTTTCTCCTTCTCTTCATTTTTCTTATTTAGCCATTGATTCCTAAGTTTTTCTCTTTTGTTCTTCCAACTTTGTGTCTTCTTTGTTTGGTTAGTTTCTCATAGGTCTTTTGGATCCTCAACTATCTATATCTTAGGCTCTAAGCTTTTATCCATTTCAGGTTCAATATCTATTTCTTTTATCACTTGTCCTTTGGCTTGGGCTAAGGTAATGGCTTTTAGTCGCATTGTGTATTCTTTATCACTTCTAGATGATTCGATAACTTCTATTACATTAATCTGGGTGGTGTTATGAACCTTATTGGGATTTTTTGGGTAGTCTCTAAACAAATGCTCCTTGCCACACTCATTGCAATACCCTTCCCATGTTCTAAGAGGTGATGGGTTGTATGGCAATGTGCATTCCCTAATGAAGTGATCTCCGCCACATCTATAGCATGGTCCCCTTGGTGCAAGTGGTGTAATAGGTGGTCTCATCAGGGTTGGTGTTTTAGGTGTAGTATACATTAGGTTTGCATATTTTTGGTCCATAAGGGGTTGTTGTATCCTTCATAACCATAGTATTGTTGCTCATAGGTTTGGACGTATTCTATCATATTAGCATCATAAGGATAATATTCTCCTTGGGTCTGCTCATATCCTTGATTTTTCATTTTTGCACTAGTTAAATGTGTGGCTGGTACTATGGCTCTTTCCATGTTTTCCTCTAGTTGAGTGTATATGATAGGCACTACATTATGTGGATGGGATGGTTTATGTCCTAACACTAGTTGTGGTTGTCCATATCCTCCTTGCTCATATGGCCTAGGTGCTCCTTGTGGTCCTAGATAAGGGTTGTATCTAAGAATCTCTCTACCTTTCTCTCTAGGAGAATATCTGTAAGTTCTATATTGGGGTTGAGTTACTGGCCTTGGTTGTCTGTTGTATGGGCAATTTTCGATAGTGTGGTTAGTATATTTTTGCTCAATATGGCATTACAGGTTAGGTCTTTGGGGTGGTTGCTTGTTGTATGGGTAAGGTTGTTGCATGCCTAAACCTCCTCTTGTACAAGTATGAGATGGATGGTCTCAATCGCATAGGTTGCATCTTCTCAGCATTGACATTCTCATAGGCAGGTTTTGATAGTTTCTCTGTCCATGCACACCTAACTTCTTATCTACCAATTTTGCTAATTCATCCACATTACTTGAACCAGACATCACAGTACTCCTAGTGTCTTCTGATTTAGTGTAGCTTTGTGTATTTTTGAGGTCATCCACTAGGTTGTCCTCTAAGTCAATGCATTCTTGAAGACACTCACTCAATGTCTACAACCGTTTTATGTAGACTAAGGTTCTCACTGTCCCATTCATCAATCCATCTAAAAATAGAGATATCATCTTTTGCTATGAGGGTCTCTTGAAACTATGAATCAATCCATCTAAAAATAGAGATATCATCTAGTTGTGTTTAATCCCTTGCTTAGTAAATTCCCCATTAAAATCTTGGAAGAAATTATTCATTATTTCTAAAGTGATTTGGATCCAAAGGTTGGAACTACATTAAGGTTGTTCCCGTGAGGGTTAGCCCAAAGGATTCGTACTGCACAAAAAAGTCATCAACTTGCTCCACTCGCAACACTTGCTTGAATTTTGCTATATGGTCATAAGACTCTCCCATGCCATCATAATGATTTCTCATGCATTTAGCAACTTGGATTGTCCTCAACCTTTTTACTAGCTCCGGGGGTTTGATCATTACAGGAATTGTTGGCCTAACTGGATGCATTCTCGATCCTACACCTGGTTGTGGTCTTGGCCTAATGGGTGGTCTATTCATATTTCCTATCCCTGGATTGGCTTGGCTATGTGAATGTAATCCCAACATAGTGAATTGAACATGTGTTCGGGTAGGGATGCTTCATTGACTTGTTTGACATGACATGGTATTCTCTGTTCCTTGGTGGGATCCAAAAGGGCTTTGCGAGGTAGTTGCCTACTCTTGAGGAGGCAACCCCACGTATTTCAATTGAGACCTATCAACTTTATCTACCGGCCAATACCTCCTTTGATTTCACTCTAGGTATGTTACTCTAGACTCATCCTCTGGATTCTTCAACTCATAGATAGTTATTGGGCTTACTTCTTCTCCTTGTGTAGGTGAGTCGGGTTGTAAAAGTAGTTCTGACCCATGGGTCAAATATACATCCAACAGATAATCATCTTGAGGTATTAGGTCCGCCCCTCAAGACTTGAGTCACTACTAACTTGCCCCTAGGGGTAGTCACAATCTCTCCATCATTAGGTCTTCCTAAAGTTCCTTGTCCTTCTAGTTCCCCTCTTTCGTTGATCTGGTCTGGATTTTTATTCACTACGTAGATCTAACTTAGCTTGTCCATGTAAACCCCTCCTTCATACTTGACGGTGGGTCTTGGAACTATTTTTGAATCAGTAGAGTTTACCATTCTTGCTACTAACCTATTTATGCCATCAAGGTAGATAGGAACTCCTAGATTAGTAGATACATATTGCAAAGAGGTCTCATATTCTCCCTCGATGGTGGACATGAAGTTCTCCCTCGAAACTGAACCGTGCATGTCCTCTGAGGCCATGGGTAGTTCCTCCTCTGAATCACTTGATGTATGTGAGTAGACTGAGTGAAGGCTTGCTTGGGCTGCACCTCCTATTGATGAAATGACACTTCTCCGACTACTTAGCACTCGTCTTGACCTAAAGATCATTCACCCCTTAAGTCTATATCTTCCCTCTTCTTTCCCTTAATTTTAACTTAGATTTGTCAAATTTTAATTGCAGTCTGTCTAGATTTCACAATGCATGATACTGCTCTAGACGATACCAATGATGAACGATACGATATTGGATAGGCACAATATGATACCTCAGTCTCCCCAATACAATACTACTCTAGACGATATCTCTCTGGCAATATGATACTGCCATTATGACGATATGATACTAGTGCTACACCACAATATGATACCTATCTATCCTTACGATACGATACCGTTATCAAGATGATACGATACTTGATACTCGATGATACCAATTCTAATGATATGATACCTAGTTGTGAACCGTGATGTGATACCACAATGTACATGATAAAATACCAATCTTTCATATGATATGATACTACGATCTAGACGATGTGATAGCACTTGATATGCGATACGATACTTCTAAGTGGAATCATGACACGATACTACGATGTGCACAATAGGAAACCACTTTTAATCGTGATCCCAATACATGCACTTGGCGATACATGATACCTTGATGGTATCACAATACCTCAAGGGGTATGCACGATATGATATCAGGCAAGTATCGCGATACAAGGGAATTTTGGTATCATGATACCAAAACTCAACCGATCGTGATACTGCAGTCAAAAGTGACAAAAAATAAAAGTTTTTTGTGCAATGTGTTGGTTTTTCTCTCCTCTTCACTCTTAGCCCATTGTGCAACTCAAAAACTCACTCTAGCCCTTCTCTCCTACCCCGTGATACAGCATATGTGTTCAATCATGTCTATGAGTGTGTTTTTTTTTTATTTTCCAAGATTACAGGATTAATGCGCTCACCTTCAAGAGTGTTTCTTCCAAATTTCGCCCTTAACTAATAGCTACACTCCAAGTTCTCCATGATAATGCTTTTGCAATAACGGTTGCTGCTGCTCTCCACGATACTTGTCAAGACGAGTGACTGAAATTTTAGTGTTTTTTGGGTTTTATGGCCTTGGTTGACCAAGTCGCTGAACTGAAAAGAACTAAATTTTTGGAGATTTTCTCAAGGTGTCCTACCTATCCTTTTCCTATTTCTCTCTCTGACCTAACCCCAACTCTTCTCAATCCCTCACTCCTAGTCCTAGAAACTCATTACACACACCCTGAAGTGTGAAGTAACAAGTGCTGAAATATCTTGTGACTTTCCACTAGCTGAATTCACCTCTACAAGTACGACTCATTCACTCCATAGGTATAACCATCATTGATTGGCTATTCCTTGGAAATGGTGCCAAAAACATGTGTACCTAAGTCATGAAGCCTTAGGGACTTATGTCGATGAGACTGTACCTCAATCGCCCCACAAGTGCATATAGTGGTGGATTAATACACGTTTAATTATCAATCCGAGATATTAGATGTACCAAGTGTATGAAGACATGTGCACATGTGATGGTAAGTGAAGTATTAATGCTACAATGCATGAGATAGGTCTCAACTACCTATCCAACTCTTTACTTCTCTGAAAGTGCATGTCGTGATACCATTTACAGCACTAAGCACAAATTCGAACTTATCTTCAGAACTCTGAATATGGTCAATAGTGCATTCATTTCGAAGCTCTCAACAAGACGCATTTAATGGAAATACGTTAGTCAAATTTGATAAACGCACTTCAAGTTATGAGCAAAATAGTGAATGGTAGGAAACACCAACATTGCTCCACAACTCTTCAAAGCTCACACATGCACTATAGTAGTTCAAAAGCGATGGGAAAGAGTAGAGCATAGTCCCTCACACACATCTCAAGCAAGAAAAAAACACACAAGCTCCTTGAGAAGATGATAATCAGCAATGAAGAGGCAAATTCAAAATTCTGCTTCCCATCTCACAATGGCAAAAAGTCCTTTACAAGATTCACCAAGTGACTTATATACATGTTCCCTACAATTGGTCCTTTCACACAAGAGACTGACACTTTTATTGAAAAACATTAATTTCCTACTATATTACAAGAATTATGTTACAATAACTGGGGTTTATGCATCCAGAGGACTCCTCTAGTGCATTTAGATGGCTTCATGAGAGTCTCATAGAAATTTGAAGAAGAAAAATTATGCCCATAATTTGAAAATTTTTGGGGCTCCCTTTTTTGTGCTTCTTCACTCTACAATAGTGTGCAATGCCTCTTTCACATAAAAAAGCATTAATTCCATGTGACATGTTCTTCGCCATGATCCATGTGAAGAAACCAAAGCTTATTACCACAATTAAAATCAGCCATACATAAAAATATTTTAAATAAAGGGAATACCTCATTCTTTGCTTTCATATGAGACACCCAAGTATGAGATGTTGCATCATCAATGAAGGTGACAAAATATACATGCTTTCAAAGAGATGTATTCTTGATTAGACCACATACATCACTATGAACAAGTTGCAATTTTGGTGTAGCATGTGTAGCACCAACTTTGGGAAAAGGAGAATAATGCATTTTTCCAAGTATACAATCTTCACATACACGCTTTTCAATGGATTGTTGAAAAATCAATAACCAAATCCTTACTTTTTAATTAGAGCAAACTATTGAAGTTTTAATGACCAAAACAAGCATTCCATAACTCCATTTCGACCATAGGAGAAGTACGTGTAAGAAATGAATATGAGGCAACTCTCTTATATGTATTCAAGTGATACAAACCATTGTATAAAGTCCCCAACATCACTATAACATTTCCATTGCTGAAATCATGAACCATACATTCATTATGAATAAAGTGTACATAAAGTCCAGCACTAACAATAGTGGGAACCAAGATCAAATAACTTGATATTGGGTACATACAATGCACTCTTGAGAGTAACAATACCTCCACTTTTAGTTGTAAGCTAAATTTCTTCAACTCTAATAATAGAATAACAAGCATTGTTCACCCATACAACATGTCGTCCCTTTGAGTCATCTTTCAAAGATGCAAAAAGTCTTTTGTATGAAGTGATATGTTTTGAAGTACCACTATCAAAATAACCGTATGAATCAGCCTCATTCACAAGCATGCATGTAGAATATGACAATAAATCATAATGACATGTAACAACACATGCCCAAACATCTTGAGCAACATTAGCTTCATTAATATTTGCATTATATGTATTCTCGACAATAGACATGTCAGATTCTTTCTTCTTTCCATTACGTTTGGAAAGATTTCTATATTCATCAATGGTATGTCCACACATGGAAGAGATTAGTGCATTCAATTGACATAGAGACAATTCATGACCCAAAGATAATGAGAGTGGTCAGTGAAGATTATGTTGATATCAACAACCAAATATGGGATGAAGGGATGGAAGACATCATTGATACATTTTTTTATGATAGTACTTGTGTAGATGAACATATTTCTAAGAATAATCATAATGAATGTATTAATAATACTGGAACACTAGAAAATGTATACCAATCATTGGCTCATCATCCAAATATCTTTGTTCTTCAAACATTTCTTTCACTTATGAATTTACAAGCAATGTATGTTTGGTCAGTTGCAAGTGTTGTTGATCTCTTCATATTATTGAGAGAGAAACTACTAACCAAAGGAAATGAAATGCCAACATCTAGACTAGATGCAAAAAAGATCCTCACATGTGGAGAAAAATTATACAAACAAGTTCCACTTTGATAATTAGTGTCGATAAAAGTGCTAAATCATTTTCTTTTAGTGCCTAAATTAAATAATGTGTTTTGATGTCTCTCTATAGAAAATTTTGGTGGAGTTAATATCATATGGTCCAACAATAGCTATAAAATATGGACTTTATATCCTCTCAAAGGAACTCAAGTGAGTGCAATAGTTATATAATATATGTTCTTAGAAAACCATGTGGGCGCCTTGGTCTAGGAGAAATGTTGAAAAATCAATCTCAACCCACTAGGGTTCAAATGCCATCGCCCGTAATAGCGGGAGAAGTTTTTTAGCTTTTCAAAATCAACGTGCAATGTTTAGCTAGTTTTTTCATAGCGATGGGTGTTAAGCAATTGCCGAGTGATTTAGCGTTATGCTTTAATGCTTGCTTTTAGAAGTACACTTTTCATGGAGCAATAACACTATATAAGAAGAAGCTCTTGGCTCATTGTAAATCACTCTTCAAGCAATACTCTCAAGGAGATCAAGGAGGAGTCACACACTTGGAGGAGGTGATCACTTAAAGATCACAAGCCAACTCTTAGTGTTCTGAAGCTTTGGAGGTGGATTTTTGGTGAAGGAGAGGCTACTCTCTTGAAGCAAGAAGTCTTCTACAAGGTGGTGGTAACTATATTTTGTGAGTTAACCTTATATTTTGTTTTTAGGGTTTCTCTACCCTAATCTCAAAATTAGAGTTGGTTGATTTAACTTATGCAGGAATTTGACATGAAAGATCTTGGTGTGTTGTGCTATTTCTTTGGCATTGAGTTTATACATATAGAGGCAGGTATATGGATGTCACAAAGGCAATATGCCTTGAATATGCTGCAAAAGTATGGTATGGTTGATTTTAAGCCAATTTCTATGCCAGTAGATCAAAATTTGAAGTTAGATACTACATCAGGTGAAGCATTGGAAAATGCTACTATGTATAGGAAAATTGTGGGAAGTTTGATATATCTCACAATTACGATGCCTGATCTTAGCTACACTGTTTTGCTTGAAAGTCAATTTATGCAGGTTCCCAGGAAGCCACATTTGGATGCTCTGAGGTGCACTCTATGTTATGTGAGTGCTACTTTGGATTATGCATTGTTTTATGAAGTTGGTGTAGATTTGCAGGTTCATGGATACACTGATGCAGATTGGGCTGGTGGCATTCCAGATAGAAGATCCACTAGTGGTTTTCTTTTTTCACTTTGGAGTGCAACTATTACATGGAGCAGCAAGAAGCAACCCACTATTGCTTTGTCGAGTACAGAGGCTGAGTATAGAGGTGCTTCAATGGAGGTTGGAGATGCTACTTGCAAATTTAGGTGTGGAAGTGCAAAAGCCTATCACTATCTATTGTGATAATCTTAGCAGTATACATTTAGCATGAAACCCTATTTTTCATGCTAGAACAAAGCATATCGAGGTACATTATCACTTCATCAGAGAGAAGGTATTAGGAGGTGATATTGATCTTGTTTATATGAGAGCAGATGAGCAGGTTGCTGATATTTTCATCAAAGCACTTGGAGCAGAGAAGCGAAAGAAGTTTTGGAAGATGCTTGGAGTAGAGGACATGACATTGAGATTGAGGGGGAGTGTTGAGATATCAAGCTCAACATGTGATGATCGAGGATGACACATATCAGTTTTTCATTTCTCTGACATGTATAATGGTCATGCCAATATATGTCAAGGATACTTCACTAAGCTTTATTAGATTTATCTACCGAGAGTGATGGCACATTTGTTCCTTGCTAGCTCACTCATTCGCGAACATTAGGTTTTTCTTTTGTACTAATCTTATATATTGCACCTGTTGTATTCTTGTTTTTAGGTCATTCTTGTACATTCCTTTTTATGTAATAGAAGAAGAAGAAGATCATTCTTCCTTGCCTCAATCTGAGTGTGTGCTTTTCTTTGATTGTGAGAGTGTGTGTGTGAGCTCTCTTCCTTATCTCCTTCCTTGTGACAAAACGTAAGGTCAATAAATTTGAGAGATTCAGGATAGAAGATCTACTCCACCCATTGGATATTCCCAATGGGAAGTGGGAGAGTATCTTCATGGATTTTATAGTAGGATCAACTAAGATATAGAGAGAGGATGAATCAGTTTGAGTAATTGTGAGTAGGTTAACCAAAATGGCTATGTTTATTTTGACATGTAGTACACTAAAGACACTTGAGTTGGCTAGGTTATTTGTTGAGAACCTATACTGAGATCAAGGATTTTGCAACACATCTTCATCTTCAAGCACATACCTATCCATCTCTTCACAGCTACTACCACTTTGCACATCCATAAGTGAGTGTCTTCATGCATCCAAGAAGATCGTGATCCTATGGAATGCACTGATTCCATATCATCTAGGGCTCTATGGATGGGATTCCACTGTATAGGGGGAACATCTCTATGAAAGTAATCCTTGAGATTGACTTTGGTTGTAACACCTAAGTGTTGCAAATACAAAGAGTTGGTTCCCCAATCTTGTACTACTTGCAGTTGTCTCATGAATGGTCTTCCCAAAATCATATCATGGGCCTAGTTTTTACCAAACTCACATATGGCAAACATATGCTCAAACTCTACACCATAAGTGGTGAGAGTTATTCCTTCTAGTAGTCCCAAAGGTCTCTCTATGTGACCATCGGCCATTTGTAATTTCATTCTCATTGGCCTGAGTGTTGACTTGCCTCAATGCTTCCATAGGGAAGTGGTAGCAATTGCAACTCCTACACCTGATTCCAAAATAGCCTTGGTTGTGTACCCTCGATGAGTGATAGGGAGATAGGTGTTTCCTTCTTCTCCTTCACTCAGGTCTCCTATCTTATCCAAGGGTATTTCTGGCACCGTTCTATGTGATGCTACGTGGGAATGAGGTTTGGGTATTTTTGGCACTTGATTGGCTACATGTTCCGACAATTCTAGCTTAACCTTGAGTAGCTCCTCTAAAGTGAGATTGCATTGCACTTTAATGTTCTTTACTACCTCTCTATTTCTACGCAGGACTGAGTCTTCGTTCCTTATCATGACTGTCGGTGCTCTCATATAGGTAGAATTGGCTTCCCATGGACCTATGAAATGGGGTGATTCCTGCAAGGAAATTAGACTCAAAGTCTAATCGTTCACTTGATTGGGCATCCCTTTGTTCTCCATAAATATAAGGAATATCTTATGGGAATTGATCATGTAAGTCATCCACGAGCTCGATGGGTGGAGGGTTTTCAATTTCTTTAGCCCATTCTTTTCTTGAATTTCTCTAAGAAATTCTTGTGAGTATTGATTTATAGAAGCGGAGGTTCCTAACTTGATGGAGTTGGGAATGTAAGAATCCTTGGGAGGAAGGCTTATCCTTTCGCTTTGGATGTTACTCACTTATGATGTTGCTTGTTTTCCTAACTCAGCTATCATCTTTTCCAATCTGTCTAATAAGTCATCAAAGTGTAACTACGTTTTGGTTGAACTAGAGTAATTGAAGAGGCGACTGGCTTTAAACATGGTCTGAGCGAACTCCACCATCTTAGCACAAAGATTGGTTCATTCAATCTCTAGATCTACTATGGGGTAACATTTTTCATGATCTATTACATTTGGTCCTTCTTGGATTCTTGATTGATATGCTCTAAGCACCATTTCTAGATCTTTGGGAGTGGGATCTGCTAGAACTGATCCTACTTTCAGTGGGGGTGGGGTTATTTGAGGTGGATTAGAATGTAGTGGATTAGAAGGTGATGGGGATGGTGACAGTGGTGATGTGTGAGAGTGCGTTTGTGTTGGAAATCACTTGAATGATGTGTGTGTGAATCTCCTCCCATCCATATATACCCTCTTGCACTCTAAAAATAGCAATGATGTACTCTAAAAATAGCAATGATTTGGAATAGTCTAGTGTGAACATGTGGCCATCATGCAACACTTATTCTCATTACTACTCAAGTACTTCCCATTACTACCAACGTACCTTAGGGTATCCCTCGAGCTTGGGACCTTGGCTAGTTGGCCCTTGTCCCTCACACACATGGACTGATCCCTATGGATCAAATGGACTGATCACTATGGATCAATGATCCTTGTGGATCAAATGGACTGATCCCTATGGATCAATGTGGACTGATCCCTATGGATCAATGTCTGACACTCTCTCCCCCTTCTAAACATCATTGTTCTCATGTCAAAAGGAGACATACCTATCACCTTGTGAGGCCTATTGTTATAAAAAAATTCGAGTAGTGGCAAATAACTATCCCAATCTGTCTGTCTCTCAGACACATATGCCCTCAACGTGTCCTCTAAAATCTGGTTGATCCTCTTGGTCTGACCATTGGTCTGAGGATGATCACCACTACTCATCTTTAATGACACCTTCAATTTGTCAAATACAAACTTACAAAAGTGTCCTATAAATATGACATCCCTATCTAAAACTATGGAAGTCAGTAACCCATGCAATCTAAAGACATGCTCGATAAACAACTATGCTACCTGTGGAGCTCCTATCATCTCCTGTGTGGGTATGAAATGATTCATCTTGCTCAATCTATCTACCACAACTAGGATAGTATCACGCTTCCTTTGGGTCTGTGGTAACCCGACTATGAAGTCCATGGATACACTATCCCAGTTATGATCTGGAATCTATAAAGGATGCAAAAGACCTAGTGTCTTTACCCTTTTTGCTTTGTTGTCTTGACACATAAAGCATTGTTGAACATAAGAGTGGACATCTCTGGCTATCTAGGCCACCAAAAGTTCTTCTAACAAGCTATATTATCTTGTCAACACCTGGATGTCTTGCTCAAGGCACATCATGGTTATCATGCATGCCTTTTCTTCTCAAATCCCGAGAATTTGGTACGCAAACCTTTCCTTTGCGTCTAACTATTCCATTCTCTTGTGAGAAATTGGAATATGGAATGGACTTGTTTACTCTGCTAGGGGAAGAAATAGCTGGAACTGTCCCATCTCCTATAATGGAGTCATCATTGATGGCTTTAATAATCTTTAACTAATGTGGATCTTCCACGTATGCTTCGTTTATCTCTTGAAGCGATGAGCTTTCTAGAATTGTAAAGCTCATTTGATACATTATCCATGATAATGCATCAAAAAGTATATCCTATTTGCTCTTCCATATATGATTTCCATGTGAAACTCCTACATGAGCTCAACCCAATGAGCCTGTCTACCTCGAAGATCTAGCTGACTACAAAAATACTTAAGTGTATGGTGATTTATGTATACCTCAAAGCTTACACCATAAAGATAGTGTCCCTAGACTTTAAGTGCATTCACCATTGCATACAACTCATGTTCATGCATTACCAATTGCATTCTGCACTGGTCAATTTCTTGCTTTCAAAAGCTATTAGCCTGCCATCTTGGCCCAAAACTATCCCTATGGCTATGCCACTGGTATACTATCTCTATGGCTATGCCACTAGCATCGGTCTCTAACTCAAACGGTCTCTATGAATCTATCACCTGAGTATAGGAGCCTATGAAACACTTGTTTTAGAGTATCAAAACTATCTTACTGCTCTTGCTTCCATGCAAATAGAACTTTGACTTGAAGCAAGTTCATCATAGGTGATGCTATCGACAAATATGAAGAAATGAATTTTCGACCAAAATCGAAAAGTCCTATAAATGACTGTAATTTCCCGTCATCCTGAGAGAAGGCCAAGATAATATAACTAAAACCTTCTTGGGATCCATCTGAGCCCCATCAGTAGATACTCTATCCTTGAAAGAAACAACTGAGTCTTCTCTGGATTACCTGAGTCTTATATACATCATGATCTCTTACTCTAATCTGATGGTAGCCACTCATAAAATCTACAATGGCTCCACATATATCATCTAAAATATCATGAATCCTAGGCATAGGATATCTATTTCTGATAGTAATCTTATTGAGTACTCGGTAGTCGATGCACATCCTACAAGATCCATCTTTCTTTTTCACTAAAAGAACTGGTGCTACAAAAGGGTGAATAGCTGGGTCTAATCAGCCCTTTTCTATAAGTACTCGTCCACAAATTTGTGGACTTAATTCTCCTCTTGAAAACTCATTTGAAATGGTGGCCGAGTAGTTGGACTCACTCCCAATACCAATTCCATTCTATGCTCTATGTTCTTGCAAGGAGGCAAACTAGAAGGTAGTTCTTTTAGAAACAACTCTTGGAATTCTACTCTCACTTTCGCTGAAAATGCTAAAGCATTCCAACTAGAGTCTCTCATGACTGCATGAATCCATCATACTACATGACGAATGCACAAAGTAAAGAAAATAAATAAACTTACAATCAATTTTAAGCAACTTGGTAGCATTTACCAATCGCGTCTCTTGGAGATCTTATCCTCCATGGATCAGTAGTTAGCTCCGCTCATGCTCAAACTTGATCACTTTACTTGGTCACTATTTATGATGCACTATAAATAGAAACATCAAACTTGCTTCTCAAGTTGTTATCCATTTGGAACTAACTTTCTTACTTGTAGACCTTGCATTGTTGTATAATCATTCCCCACTAGAGAAAACCTTGCCTTGTTTAATAAATGCAAACTTTGAGCAAACTTTGTGTTATGTAATCACTCTTTACTAAGAACCTTGACCACAACATTGCCTTGTCTACTTACTGCAAACTGTGCTTTGCTATATAACCTTGTCTCACTCCTTGCTAGGGACTTAGACTATAGCCTTGCCTTGTTTTCTCTTTGCAAACCTTGCCTTTCTGTATAGGGCGACTCTTGAGTATTTGACCCACAGACTTGCCTTGTTTGCTCTCCCTTTCTTTATATCTTGACCACTCTAAAGTTCTTGGACTACAGACTTGCCTTGCTTTCTTAATGAAGATGAGTCCACCTAGGATCTCTATTCTTCACTCTTAGAATTAAGCTACTATAAAATCAAGATATGATTCCTTACAAAACTAGAAACTTTAAAGTCTATGTCTGAATTCTTAAATCTAGGAAGTTCTTACATGACTTTTATTTGACTATTTCTAACTAGGGCATTCTAATCAAAATTGATTTGCTCTTTTTATTTCACAAGTATGAATTCTATACTTCTTGTGAAATAAACCTCTCTGTTCTATACACATAGACATGTGTACTAGAATTCATAGCTAAATAGTTATAGTAACTACTAGCTACTTAATTTATAAGCATCCTTAACTTGTAGGTGTTCTTAGAGGTCTCTTCTAAGCTTTCAAAATACCTAGAGACCTCTTACCTCTAAGTTTGTAACTCATGAGACCTTGGTAAAACTAGCCCTTATCTCACTTTGTCCTTTCTGCAAAAGGGAAATTCTTTTCACTTGAAAATTCTCATCGCTTTCTAAATGCATTAGTTTACATGTTTCAAATCTTGACTTTATTCCTTTTGATCAAAATGCCACTTGCATTCTTCTATATCATGGAATCTTTGAGGATGAACTATCCTCTATTCTAGGTTGTAACTACGAATCCTAGAATTCTCAGTTGTGAAACTACTAAGTGACTTATTCTAATGACCTTGGAAACACTTGCCCTTGTCCTAAGACTGCCCTTGGGCTTATCCTTATACTAATTTTTCCCAAATAGTGATATCTACTAGATATCCAGAAGCTTATATGATTCTTTGATCAAAATGCTACTAATCATTCATCTTGATCATTATATAGTTTGGATATTCTATGCAAATTTAAAACAAGTTTGTGGTCGCAGAAACGAACAAATTACAAGCCTTTGCTCAATGAAACATGAAGAAATAAGAAACTTTTAGTATGTTCTATGTGCTTGAATGCATATGCATACTAATTTTCTAAAAATTTTTGCCAGCATAATGGTGCAATTTTGAAAATTGGAAAAATTAAAACAAGTAGTTTTTGTGATAACGGTGTCTCCAAGCACAATCTATCTACAAATAGACCAAAAGGGGATTACACACCTTGACAAATTTTGCAATGCTGACAGGCACAATATAACTACAAGTAGAACAAAAGGGGATTACACACCTTGACAAATTTATATTTTTCTCCTTGCTAACCTGCAAGAAAATACTTACCTGTCCCTACAAAGAAGAATACATGCACCATACAATATGAATCCATGTATTAACTATGTATATAGTCTAGATTCTATGCAAAATTGCATGTGCTATATGCAATATGATGCAAGAAGAGAGTAACCATGCATATAAATTGACAAGAGACTTATCTAGAGGTTCAAAAAATAATTTGCAGGTATGCACAGGTGTTGAAGATGGTCCACACTCTGTCAAAATAGCTTTCCAAGTCTCTCTCGATAGGTTGTGCTTAAACATGATGCTCGAAAGAGGATTGTTGAAGAGGTATGGCAAACTTCAGAACTCTAAAACTAATTGAGACTGAAACCAAAAAGGTTCCACTCTTTGGAAAGATCTCCAAGAGGGCTTTCTAGAGCAAAAAAAACACAAAAATTAGATAACATATGCTCAAGTTATGACTAAAGAAGTGGAATTATGTAGTGATGATTGGATAAGCTTTGGCTATAGCTTGAACACAGTTCAAAGTTGATGTTCATCACCTTCGAGTCTCTGCAACAATGCCGTCATCCCCAACATGCAAAGCATGGCATATACCCATATGCAAAAATTTTGAGCACTTATTATGAGTATAAATGAAAAACTATGCGCTTTTTTCCTCATCATTGTGTACACTCTCTTTCTCCTCCCTTGTTGATGAATGTGTTCACTCACACAAGCAAAAGAGATTCTGAGAATCTAGGTAGCACCTTGGAACATCGGGTAGAGGCTAAAATTATGTACACGTGGACGACCATCTATAGAGAGGGCCGGTTGGCTCGTGATCATTGGGGGGTGGTTCCTATGGCTCCCATCTCAATGTGCATTTTTGCTCTAACTTCTACCCCAAGCAAGCCAACGATAGTGATGATATCCAAGAAGGACAACGACAAGAAAGACAACGAGCGAAGAAAAACGCTGAAAGGTTCAAAAATCACATGAAAAAAACAGGAGGATCTTGTACGGCTCTCATACCAAGTGTTGGAAATCATTTGAATGATGTGTGTGTGACTCTCCTCCCATCCATATATACCCCCTTGTACTCTAAAAATAGCAATGATGCTCTCTAAAAGTAGCAATGATGTTCTCTAAAAATAGCAATGATCTGGAATAGTCTAGTGTGAACATGTGGCCATCATGCAACACTTATTCCCATTACTACCCAAGTACGTTCCATTACTAACAATGTACCTTAGGGTATCTCCCGAGCTTGGGACCTTGGCTAGCTAGCCCTTGTCCCTCACACACATGGACTGATCCCTATGGATCAAATGGACTGATCCCTGTGGATCAAATGGATTGATCCTTGTGGATCAATGTCTCACAATTTGAGATGTGAATTCAATTATTTTGGCTTTCATTTCTCTTAAGCTTTCCTCTAGTTCACTCATCTTCTTAGACCATTGTATTTTCATTTTTTCACGGTTATTCTTCCAACCTCTTTTGGTTATGCTCTCAATCTCACTAACCTCGGAACTCTTTTCTTGACCTAAGCCTTGGTTTTGTTGTAATGCCTAAGCTCTGGTGACTAGCTGAGTCACACTTCCCATAGAGTCTACTACTAACCCAATAACCTTAATGGGAGTGATCTTTGGTGCATTTTTTGGGTTCTTAGGACAATCCCATAAGAGGTGCTCCTTCCCACAATCTAGAAAAAAACCTTGAATTGTCACTGATTAGGGCTGCATCAGTGCAGGCATAGGGCAATCACAAATGAAGTGATCACCTTGGCATCTGCAGCATGGTCCTCTAGGTTCTGGGGGTATTATCTGTCTAGGTTGAGGCCTAGAGTTAGGGTTTGCGTACACGACATTAACATATTTTGGTTCCCAGCTAGGTTTGCTTGGGTCTTTGTAATAATACATCTTGTTATGCTCAAGTGATTGCATATAGTAAGCCTATGGACTATTGATATTGAATTGTGATCACTCAGGTCACTTTTTCTTATCAATTGTGATGTTGGCACTAAGTCTCTATTTAAGTTTTCTTCACCAACTACATACTTCATTGGAATCACATTAGCTGGGGTTGGAGGTTGCTGAGATAGCAGTGGTTGAGGCCTTGGTTGTGCTTGATAGGGTTGTTGGTATGGTTGATGGGGCCTAATATACTTCTCTGGTGGGTGCTAGTTCTAGTGTCTTCCTTGTTGTGGATATGGCTATGGATAATTTTGCCTAACCACTTGCTTGTTATAAGGGCAATCTTGTGCGGTGTGGTTAGCATATCTCCAGCTATGGTGCAACATTGGCTATTAGGGCTCACTTGGGGTTGAGCCATAATTGGAAAAACATTAGCCATATGGTCTCCTCCATAGATGGAGCATTGTTTCACTAGTGAAAATCTAGGTATTTGATTGCTAGAGACTCCTAATTTTTTAGCTACCTTCTCTCTAGGTTCCTCGATAGATGTGGATTGTTTGGAGGTGAGGCTAATGGAGTTATCTAAATCTTTAAATATTTTTGAAAGCTCAATTCCTCCCCTAGATTTTTCTCAATGTCTATGCACATGCATACACACTCTTCTATGGATCCCTTGTGTGTGCTTCTCATGTGTCTCTTGCACTTCTACACACACCTAACAATGGAAAGAGGAGAATTGATGCATGGTTTCATCCGTACCCAAATCATTCTAAGTAACATGTATCTTTTCACTTGATAAGCTAAATCTAGTGCATAATATGGATATAACAATGAGGGTGGATTAAACATTCCTACCCAATTCACTATTTCACCATGTGTATTGAGCATCCATAGCACAAGCACATGAACTACATGGATTCTAAATATCTTAATCTAATCTATTATCCTTGATCCATTTATGTGAGCCACTTATGCATAGACCTAGAAAAATGGATGGATACTCTAAAACTTTGAGAACTCTTTTCAAATTCACCACAACTTGGTTTAAGGTAAATGAAGTTTTACTAAGGCTAACCAAAACATCAAACACAGATGTTTCCCTAATGATCCATGCCTGACAAACATCCACTGACCCCTTTCTTGACTAGAGGACTATTGTGTCCAATTTGAAATTCAACATCTTGGTAGAGTGTAGGAAATAAATGTTCCCTCTCTTTTGCCAACTAGACTTCAAATAGACCAAAGAAAATCCTAAATGATTATCAAAATTTTATGCCGGGTTGTACTCTAGATGATCTCCTTCATTTTTGTAGACAAGATGGGTTTGAAGAACAAAGATGACATCAAATAGTCATTGGTTAGATTTCATACTTGAAATACTCACACAGAGAATCATGATTAAACTTCCTCCCGGCCACATACCGAAATCACATCTATAATCCCTCTCTCCCTCCCTCCATAAATGGAACCATAAGTTCTTTTATGGCTTCCACATGGGACTCATTTGAGATCCTATCTATACACATTCCTAGGGTGTTCACATACCCATTCGTTTAGAGATTCCAAGCATTCCTTCCTTTTAATTCCACTTTTTTCCTAAAAAATGGTTTTGGAAAGTCTTAATAAATGAGAAAGACATATTTTGATAGATATTCCCACTAAACCCTATGTACCTGATGTATGTGGTCATATCTCCATGGTGTTTCCTCATTTCCTTCCCCTTAAGAAGAATCTTGGGAAGGTGAAGAGAAAGTATGAAACCATCTCTAAAGGGTGCTAGCCCATTCCTATGTAGCACTATCTTCAAAACTATGTTTCCACTTTACTAGGCACTCATTATATAGATGACTCCTAGTGTGCTTCTCTCAAGTGCATGTTATGATCTTAGGCTCATGTTGAATAGATCGAATAGAAATAGGATCTACTACCTCACTATCTAGAATGGGATTGTCACATTCACCTAGTGTGCTCTTAAGCCGATTGACATGAAATGCCGGATTTGGCTACTTTCTAGGAGTGGGAGCTAGTAAGCCATCTTTCCTATTCTCTTTAGTATTGGGAATGGTCCAAAATACCTAGGAGATAGTTTTAGAAAAGGTTCCATATTCATGGTTTCATGCCTAGAGGGAACCCTAAGATTCACTTGCACTCTTACATCAAAGGTGAGTTCTCTCCTTTGAGCATCAACATAGGCTCTTCCTCTGTCCTAAGTTCTCATGATGTTGTTCTTAGAAAGCCTAAGCATATCGTTCATCTCTTCCAAGAAGTTCTTTGTAGCTTGGACTTTCTCATGGTGCAATCCTACTACATAAGCAGCTCTTGGTTGAAATCCGTGCATAAACATAAATGGGCTATGGCCAATTGAAGAGTTATTGGCACTATTATATGCAAACTCTAGGCAAGTAATCTTCCCAATTACTTTGCCTTTCATTTACATATGCTTGAGGCACATGTACTAGGATTTCATTAACCCTTTCTACTTTCTCATCCATTTGTGGATGCTCAGCCATGATCATGCTAAGTTTAGTATCCAACCTCTTGAAGACTGCTCTCCAAAAGTGGCTAGTAAACTTCCTATCCCAATTTGAAACAATGTCTAATGGAAGACCATATAATACACTAGCCAAATGAACTCCAGGAGTATGTGGTGGGCCCTTTTAGCTTGCCAATGGATTTATTATACACCCTATGTACCTTGGAAGATCAATCTCAAAAAGATAGATCAAAACAGATAAGTTGGAGTTAGCTCAGAGGTGAAAACTTGCTATTTTGGTTCATAAACCTGTCCAATGTTTTCCATAATTCTCTGAGCACAGCAGCAATTAGCTTATTTCCTCTTGGGGAAGTCTAGATAACTTAAAGAGCTAACCTTCAAGAGTAATCTGATCAAAAATAATGAACCACACACTGAGAATGATGTTTAACAACTGATGACATCATCCCGATTTTCACGGGCTGATACAGTTTGAGACCAGTGAGTAGAAAAATGAACATAACTCTAGATTTAAGAATCCAATGATTATGAAATTTGTATGCCTATACTAGACAGTAATTTAAATCTAACAAGCTTTAAATCATTGCATTTGGATAAGTAACCACTGAGAAATGGCTCTGACAAGATGAGTAAAAAAGTCGGGTACCTGACAGAGAAGTGAAAATGACAGACATGGTTGACTTCAACTAAACATAACTGAAGATTGCAATACCCAAATGAAATGAAAATTGATGAGCATATAGTAGACTTATAGAGCTAAATTTACCAAGTTAAATCACTGAATATGATGCACCAAGCTTAGAGAAACCATCTCTGCAATCTGACTTAGAAAACTGAGAGATATGGCAGTGATTAGTACACTTCACAAGAACATGGAAATATGAACTCAAATGATCATGAAAATGAAAGTATATTTCTTTTACAATACAATGGACTTACTGATACATATTTGTGCCTTGTAATCACACCTTGATATGGCATAAATCTCAGCTCTTGGAAGTCTTCACATAGGTCTCTCTAACCACGACTAAAACTGCCATCTATTTATAGTTGAGTTTGGGAGGCTAACTTCCCTCAATCACTCTCCAATCAATTAGTGATTGATTTGATTCTCTACCTACCGCAAATCAATCACTCTCCAATCAATTAGTGATTGATTTGATTCTCTACCTACCTTCCTGCCTTTTCACCTTTCGCAATTCTTCTGAATCCTTGACTTGGATCTTCAACAAATGCTCCTGCTTTTGTGAACCTGACTTGCAACCCTTTCTCTACTATCTGCCCAACACTTATCAAATTCTTTGTAATGGTAGGGACATAGAGTACCTTACTGAGTAGGTTGATGTTTCCATCAGGTGCTTTGACATTGCCTATTTTCTCCACATGATGTTTTGTGTCATCTCCTGTTTGTACCTCATGCTTATTCCTTGGATCTTCTAAATCCGATAGGAGTGCCACATTTCCTGCCACATGATTTGAACAACCTGAATCTATGTAGAAAACATGCTCATCAGATTTACCTTGTGGCATAGCCATGTTCATGATCAATAATGAATCCTCTTTGTTTGAGTTTTCTGTGTAGTTATTGAAGTCTCTCCTTCCTTTGTAGCCTCCTTGATAGTTTGAACGATTGTAGTTGTTGTAGTTGCCATGATAATTGTTGAACCTTCCTCTTGAGTAGCCATAGCTTCCTCTATTGTATCCTCTGCCTCTTTGATTCTTGGAATTCCTAAAGCAATTTTCAGTTGTATGATTAGTTAATCCACAAATAGAACATGAGTTGGAGACTTGGGATCTCCCCCTGCCTTGTCTACCTCCTCTTCCTCTACCTCTGCCATGTCTTCCTCTACCTGCATAGTTAGCTTGATATGTACCTGCTTCATCATCCACTTTCTTTGCCTTTCCTTTGTTATCTTTGGACTTGCTTTTATCAGTGTATAAAGCTGAAGATTGATTACCTTTAGAGCTTTCTCCATTTTTGATAAGGTTTGTCTCTTGAGTAAGTAGTTGTCCAATGAGTGTATTGAAATCAGGTACATGCATGTTCATGTACAAATCCATAGTTGTGGTGAATGCTTCCCACTTGTCATCTGCCTTCAAGCCATTGATGACCTGCCTTACAATTTTCTCTTCATCTATTACCTCTCCAATGCTTCCCAACTGATCCGCTATGTCCTTGAGCTTTGTGACAAAATCAGTTACATTTTGTTTGGGAGCCTTCTTGAGAGTTGTGAAATCCAGCCATAGTTGATGCTTCCTAGCTTTGGTACTTGAAGAGAAGAAGGTTTCAAGTGCATCACATACTTCTTGAGATGTCTTACAACTTCTAATGTGAGGCAACAAAAAATCTGAGATAGAGTTGAGGAGATAAGACCTTGCAAGTGCATCCTTGGAGCACCATGTGCTCAATCTCTCTTGCTCTTCTTGTGTTGGTTGACTTTTGTTCCTGAAACTTGGCATAACTTCATCTCCAGCCACATAACCATATAAACTTCTACCTTGGAGATAAGCTTCCATTCTTAATGACCAATCTGAGTAGTTACCTCTGTCCAATTTGTCAATTGATGAAGGAAATCCATCTGCCATGTTGTCCAACCTTGCTCTGATACCACTGTGAAGAGATGGATAGGTATGTGCTTGAAGATGAAGAGGTGTTGCAAAATCCTTGATCTACACTAGCCAAATGAACTCCAGGAGTATGTGGTGGGCCCTTTTAGCTTGCCAATGGATGTATTAGACACCCTATTACCTCGGAAGATCACTCTCAAAAAGATAGATCAAAACAGATAAGTTGGAGTTAGCTCAGAGGTGAAAAACTTGCTATTTTGGTTCATACACCTGTCCAATGTTTTGCATAATTCTCTGGGCACAGCAGCAATTAGCTTATTTCCTCTTGGGGAAGTCTAGATAACTTAAAGAGCTAACTTTCAAGAGTAATCTCATCAAAAATAATGAACCACACACTGAGAATGATGTTTAACAACTGATGACATCATCCCGATTTTCACGAGCTGATATAGTTTGAGACCAGTGAGCAGAAAAATGAATATAACTCCAGATTTAAGAATCCAATGATTATGAAAATTTTATGCTTATACTAGACAGTAAGTTAAATCTAAAAAGCTTTAAATCATTGCATTTGGATAAGTAACCACTGAGCAATGGCTTTGACAAGATGAGTAAAAAAGTCGGGTACCTAATAGAGAAGTGAAAATGACAGACATGGTTGACTTCAACTGAACATAACTGAAGATTGCAATACCCAAATGAAATGAAAAATTGATGAGCATATAGTAGACTTATAGAGCTAACTTTACCAAGTTAAATCACTGAAAATGATGCACCAAGCTTAGAGAAACCATCTCTACAATTTGACTGAGAAAACTGAGAGATATGGCAGTGAGTAGTACACTTCACAATAACATGGAAATATGAACTCTAATGATCATGAAAATGAAAGTATATTTCTTGTACAATACAATGGACTTACTGATACATATGTGTGCCTTGTAATCACACCTTGATGTGGCATAAAGCTCAGCTCTTGGAAGTCTTCACATAGGTCTCTCTAACCACAACTAAAATTGCCATCTATTTATAGTTGAGTTTGGGAGGCTAACTTCCCTCAATCACTCTCCAATCAATTAGTGATTGATTTGATTCTCTACCTACCACAAATCACGAATTCGTGGCTCCTCTTTCCCTTTTTGATCAAGTGGACTCAACCACTTAAGATTCTTTCACTTTTACATTAAGTAAACTCTTCAAAAGTTACAATAGGTAGTTCACAAGTGAACTTTACATTGTCTTCATTTTAAGGCTTCTTCTATGACTTTGTGGGACTCAAGCCAATACTTAGGCTTGTCATAGACTTGCTCCATCAGCTCCCCCTCAAGACAAGTATGCTTGAGGTCTTCAATCTTCCAAGATTACCTATAAACCAATCATAGCCTTGAATTTGCAAAGCTTGTACCATCCAATGCTTTCGTTAGAATATCTGCACATTGTTGATGAGTGGACACATATGATATTTGAATCTCTTTGCTTAGAAACTTCTCTCGTACATAGTGATAATGAACTTCAATATGTTTAGTCCTTGCATGGAAAATAGGATTAGCAACCAAATGAATAGAACTCATATTGTCACCATAAATAGTTGGAGTTCCAAACTCCAATCCAAGATCATTAAATAATGTCTTCATCCACATAGCTTCTTGTGTAGCTATGGCAAGACCTCTGTATTCAACTTCAGTAGAAGAGAGAGCAACTGTGGGTTGCTTCTTGGATGACCATGAAATAAGCTTTGAACTTGCAAAGGTAAGATAACCTGAAGTGCTCCTTCTATCTTCTTTGGAGCCAGCCCAATCTGCATCAGAAAATAGCTTCAAACCTAAATCAGATACATAAGGATAATAAAGTCCTTCATTTATGGTTCCTTTGAGATACTTGAGAATCCTTTTGGCAGCATCCATGTGTGGTTTCCTTGGTGTGTGCATAAATTGACTTAGCACACTCACACTGTAACATATATCTACTCTTGTCAATGTGGCATAGTTGAGACTACCCACTAGACTTTGATATGATGTGATGTCCTCTATGAGTTCACCTTCATGTGAGCTCAATTTGTGATTGACCTCCATTGGAGTACCTGCAATCTTACAATCTTGCATCTTGAATTTTGCCAACATGTCCTTAATGTACTTTCTTTGAGTGACAAACAAACCGTGATCTTTGTAAACAACTTCCAAACTTAGGAAGTAGGTAAGTGAACCCAAATCACTTATCTTGAACTCTTATCTCATCTGATCTTTGATTTTCTTCATACCATCTGCATCATTTCCTGTCAATATAATATCATCTACATATACACATAGGTAGATGATCTCAGAATTGCTCTTTTTAATAAAGAGTGAAGGATCTGACTTGCTTGGTTGAAAGCCTTTGTCTTGCAAGAATGAAACAAGTCTGAAATTCCAAGCTCTTGGAGCTTTCTTGAGACCATACAATGCTTTGTTAAGTTTACACACATAATCAGGATAAATTTGATTCTCAAAACCAAGTGGTTGTGCCATATATACCTCTTCTATTATCCAACCATTCAAGAATGCATTCTTTAACATCTAGTTGAAGTATCTTCCAATTCTTGGAAGAGGCAATACTAAGCAAAGCCCTAATAGTAGGCATCTTTGCCACAAGAGAGAAGGTCTCCTCATAATCAATTCCCTGAGTTTGTGCAAAGCCTTTTGCTACAAGCCTTGCCTTATACCTGTTAATGGAACCATCAGAATTCTTCTTGAGTTTATAGACCCATCTTGAGCCTATTACCTTCATGGATGAAGTCTTGGGCACCAAATCTCAAGTGTTGTTTTCCTCAAGTGCTTCAATCTCTTCCTTCATTGCATGCTTCCATTCTGATTTTGCTTTGGCCTCTTCAAATGATGATGGCTCCTCTTGGTTTATGTCCTGTGCTATGTAGATAGAATGTTTAGTTACTGATGAGGTGTCAAACCCATACCTTTCTGGTTTTTTCTTCTCCCTAATAGATCTTCTTAGGCCATGATGTGATGATTCTGCCTCATGTCCAAGTTCCTGCAATTTTGCTTTACCTTTAGACTTCCATGCTTTGACCTTTTCCATCTGAGATTCTTCATCATCCTCTGAGGTGTCTTGCTCTTCAATCTTCGGTTGTTCTCTACCAAGCTTTGGAAAATCTTCTTCAAGATCATATGGTAAATTGACCTTCCTGCATGAAGTATATATGGCTCAATCACTAGGATTTCAATCCTCCTATTTAGAGAATAAATTAGGTAAGAAAAGAAATTGTATATGAGAAAAAAGATCCCATTACATTGTATAAGTGGATAGAAAATTCTACTAAGCTTAAATTCAAAATATGTGCCTTGGATGTTAACTTATAGGTGTTCCAAAAAATAGAAACTTTCTTTTCATTCTTGTATATTGAACTTCTTATTGAATTCCATGAAGAAATAATTAAAAAAAGTCAAGTTCTATTAGCTAAGATTTTTATATGAAAAACTTGGGCCTACTTCATTAATACTTGCGGATCAAAATTTTGAAAGAACCAAGAAATATCTACTTCATTAATACTTGCGGATCAAAATTTTGAAAGAGACTTGCTGATAGCCTCATCTACTTGTTTAACACTAAATCAAATATATTTTTTGTAATGATATGTTTGAGTAAGCTTTCAAAGAAGTCGCATTCAATCAAAGTTGAAACATTTTCAAGTAAATGCTCCAATAGTTGAATGGAGTTTATATCTTCGCCAAAGTATCTAGAAAGAAACTAATATAGATACATCTTTCAAGAATTCTAGCTCGTCAAGGAGGTAGTCTACTATTTTTGGAGATTGAGAGGGGTGTTAGGCATGGCCAATGCTCAATCCTTATGAGATCCATTCATCCATGATATCCACAAATTGAAAATTTCTTACATTCACTTTGCTACCTTAACAAGCAATGAACTATTCAAAACATCTCTATGTTTGTGCATTTCAAATACAAGTTTCATGTTTTCATCATTTTCTTTTGGGTATCAAGCATGTATATAATGTCATCTAGCTTATCTTATCCTACTTTTATCTTCCATCTTTATCCTTGGTTTCCCCAAAAGGTGAATATTTTTGCAACACCAATCAAACTTATGGAAATATGAAATGGAGGAAAGAAGTCTATGTTCATGCTCCTTGTGTACTGTGTTTTTCTACGTATTCTACAACGTCTACGTGGAGTCGCGTGTATGGCCTTAGGAGCTCAGTTTATCACTCCGAGGATATCATCATGGAGCTCTCAAGAAAGAGAGTGCACTGTGGTGCATTTCCATCAAAATACTTCACTGGTATCATAGTATTTAGATGTAGAATACTTCACTGGTATCATAGTATTTAGATTTGTTCCTTTTGTGTGAGCGAAGCGAGCACATGCCCACCCACCCAAGCCTTATGACTAAGGTGGCAACCAAGGCATAGACCTTGGCATACCTTGTCATCCGAGTCATTGAAGGCACCGTTGGCTATGTATTATCAAGGACCTCAACAATCAAGGAAGATAGAGGTTCCCAGTACTTCCCAAGAGGTCACCCATCCCAGTATTGTTCCCCCTAGAGCTCGCTTAACTGTGGAAATCTCTTGCCACTAAGCTACACTCTTGTGGTGTCTGAAGAAGGGGAAAGACTAAGGTTAACATTACCTTGAACATGTTTTGGTCCCTCAAAGCTTCATTCTTTGCTTTCAAAGCTTGTCTTTGAAGCATTGTTGAGGTGTCTTTTGGCACCATTTTGGAGTACTTTCGCACATAGTTCTCTTCACACAGGTCCAATAACATCAAGAAGAGTGTTCTTTGTACTTCTCAGACAATAAATATCAACCTTTGGGGCTGTGTTTTCAGCCACACTCGTAAAACTACAAGTTTCTAGTTTTGGTGGGAGCAATCGCTGCAAATTATGTAGGTTTTTGAGCCTAAAACATTAGAGTTGACAGACACTTGTAGGTGTTGTTGGCTAGTTTTTGGGTTGTGCATTCAGCCTTTTAGTGTCATTTTACTACATATATTGAGCACATACACACCATGTATGCTTCTGTGGATACCACTTATTTATGTCCATCTAGTAATTGATATAGCGGTTACGTTTTTTGCATAAAGCATTTTACATTTGATAAAGAGGATCGTGGTGAGGTTTCCTTAATTGGAAGACACCTAGATGTCGGGGTCTCTTCGGTGATGCAGGTGGAAGACTTACCCAACCTCACCATAGGAGATGTATGATAGTTGTTCATAAGTGCTCGATAAGCCTAGTTAGCTTCTATTGGGTAACTAATTATATGCATTGGAGTCACTTATTCACTATGCAGGTAAACATGTCAGTACTTGCAGTTTTATGATACTTTGACACTGGTCATATGCTCATTTTGTAGAGTTTTGGTTTTGTCAGCTATACAGCAATTGATTTACTCCTTGATACTTATTCATTAGTGTTAGGACTCTTCTAGCTCCATTATCATTCTATTTAGTTCTCTACCATCATGGCATTAGAGGTCTTATGCACATCTGGTGGACCAGGGTCTAGTGTTAGTGTTCTGAGGAGGAGCTATAAATTGTAGGGCAAAGAACATTTTGGGATCCGAAAATTTTATGGCACAAACTTTGCTCTATGGAAGAATCAGATTAAAGATGTGCTGATTCAAAGGAGGCAATGGAAGCCAGTAAATGGAATTTCAAAGAAGCCTCTTGACATGGATGAAGATGATTGGGATGAGTTAGATGAAATGGCTAGGTCTGTCATTCGCTTGCACCTAACAGATAATGTTTACTTTACAATATTAGACTGTGAAAGTGCAGAGGAGCTCTCGAAGAAATGCAATACATATGAAAAAGAGACAGCATCAAATAAAGTGTATCTGATGAAAAAAATATATGACCTTCCCATGAAGGACACATATAGTGTTGTTGCTCATCTAAATGAGTTTGATGCTATACTCTCTCAATTACAAGCTCAGAAAATGGATATGGATAATGAAATGAAAGCAGTATTGTTGTTATGCATCTTGCAATCATCATGGGATACGTTTTGCACAACTATCAGCAATAGTGCACCTGGTGGTAAAATCATATATGATGACATATGCGGAGCACTCTTGAGTGAGGAGATTTGTAGAAAATCTATGGTTGGCACTCAAAGTGGAGATGCATATAATTTTTGTGATTCTTACCAAGGAAAGAATTAGCAATGTGGTAGGAGCAAGAACAAGGAAAAGAATGGTCAATGGAATAAGAGTAGAAAAAAATCAAGGAAGAGGGATATCGAATGCCAGTATTTTCATAAGAAAGGACACATGAAGAAAGATTTTTATGCATTAAAGAATGCTAAAGGTAAAGGACAAAATGTTGATGGGCATGTTAAATAGTTACCTGCAACATCTACTTTGATTGTGAAGATTGAAGGAATTAATGCTATTTTGATGATGCTGATGTGTTGAAACTTGATAGTACTATGCCAACTGAGGCACTTATGGCTGATTCTCTTTCCCACACATGGATGCTAGATTCTGGTGCTTCTTTCCATGTGATACCACACATAGAATGGATCTGAAAATGCATCAAAGTCTCTTGGTACCATGAGACTTGCTGACTCTTACGAGTGTGATGTTGTGGGGATTGGGGATGTGGTTGTGAAGTTCATTGATGGTTCAAAATTTACTATGCATATTGTACACCATGTACCTCAATTATCATGCATTTTGATGTCAGTTGGTCAACTTGATTACCTTGGTTACAAGGTGGTCGTATATGCTCAGTCCTTTCATATATCAAAGGGCAATATGGTTATTGCAAAAGGAAGCAAAGTCGGCTCACTTTATCCTTTATTTGTATCACAGAAAGAACACTTTTTATCTGTTGTTGAATAGCCTATGGCTTGTATTTGGCATGGTCATTTGGGCCATACATCTCATAGTGGAATGGAAAATCTTTCTCGTTCTGGCTACTTACATGTGTTATCTTTCTCTGATTTTTCATTTTGTGAGCATTGTCAATATGGAAAGCAAACCAAAAATGTGCATAGAATGCACATTGAATCTTCAATTCAGCCTTTAGATCTCATTCATATAGATGTGTGTGGTCCTATGCCCACTAGGTCCTTAGGTGGTTCTCTTTACTTTGTCACTTTCATAGATGATGCTACTAGAAATGTTTGGGTATATCCTATCAAATCGAAGGATGAAGTATTCCCTACTTTCAAAAAATGGCTTGCTTCAGTTGAGACTAAAAAAGCAACTAATCTTAAGGCTTTATGTTCACATAATGGGGGTGACTATACCTCACATGAATTCAACCTTTTTTGTGAGTCCGAGTTTATAGCTCCTTATACCCCAGTGCAAAATGGTGTAGCTGAAAGGATGAATAGAACTATTCAAGATAGAGTAGTTTCTATGTTGCATCATGCAAACCTCTCACATGGCTTTTGGGTAGAAGCAATATTAACTGCAGTTCATGTGATTAACCTTTCACCTAGTATTGCCAAAGGTGTGAAAGTGGCATAAGAGTTATGGGTAGGGAAGCCACCATATTATGATCATCTTCGAGTTTTTAGGTGTGAAGCATATGTTCATATACCCAAGAATCTTAGACAAAAGCTGGGCCATAAGTCAAACAAATGCATTGTTCTTAGATATGGTCGAGAAGAACAATTTGGATATCGCTTATGGGATCTTGAAACACGATCAGTGATCAGAAGTAGTGATGTCATTTTCAATGAGTCTAAGATGCATAAAAAGCCCATTAAGGAGGTTGAAGTGAGAAGAGTTGTGTTTGAGGATACTACTCCTCCAGTTAGCATGCATAAAAATGCTATGCATAGGGACATTCAAGAGAATGCCCGATTAGATCAATCTGCACATGTTCCTATTCAGCAATCATTGAGACGCTCTGCGCATGTCTCACATCCACTTGATAGATATGTTCGAGGTTTAGATTTTTTTATGTTAATAGATGTCGGTGAGCCTTCTTGCTATAAAAAGGCTATGCAGATAGAGGATCATGTCAAGTGGGAGTGTGCCATGAAGAGTGAGTTGGATTCTATTCACAAGAATGGTACTTGGGATTTAGTACCTTTGCCAAAAGGAAAGAAATATTTACCATGTAAATGAATATATAAGCTCAAATTCACATCAGATAGTGCTTCTCCAAAGTATAAATCACAACTTGTTGCAACGGGTTTTAAGCAACAACATGGGGTCGATTTCGAGGAAATCTTCTCTCTAGTGGTCAAGATGACTACCTTGCACATGTTGCTTGGATTCATTGGAATGGAGGACTTAGAGCTAGTCCAAATGGATGTGAAAACAACTTTCTTGCATGAAGATTTTACAGATGAGATCTATATGGAACAACCAGAGGGTTATGTAGTTCCTAGCAAGGAAAGTCTAGTTTTTAAGTTCAAGAAGAGCTTGTATGGAGTTAAACAGTCCCCTAGACAATGGTACCAAAAGTTTGATGCTTTTATGAATTCTCAAGGCTATTCTCGAAGTAATAAGGATCATTGTCTCTACACAAAGAGATGTTTAGATGGAAACTTGATATGCTTGATATTTTATGTCAATGATATGTTGATTGTTGGGAACTCCTCTTATCACTTGTCAATTTTAAAAAAGAAGTTGAGTCAAACATTTGATATGAAAGATTTGGGGGATGCCAAACATATTCTTGGCATGCGCATTACTCATGATAGGAGTAAAAGATGGATATACTTGTCTCAAAGTGAGTACATATCCAAAGTACTTCATAGGTTCAATATGGAGGGTGGAAAGGCATTGAGTACACCTTTACCCACATATGTGAAATTGAGCAAGCATGATTGCCCCAAATTAGATGAGGAAAAGGAATTCATGACCAAAATTCCCTATCAATTTGCTATTGGTAGTCTCATGCATGCTATGGTAGCTATGAGACCAGACATTGCATTTGCAGTGGGAGTTGTGAGAAGATATATGTATAATCCTGGTAAGAAACACTGGGAAGCGGTTGTATATGTTCTTCATTAAAACATATAGTGGCCTGGTTAGTCACAAACTATCACTTTGAATGCATTTGCAACACCTAAGAAGTCTATGTTCGTGCTCCCTGTGTACTATGTTTTTCTGCATATTCTACAACCTCTATCTAGAGTATCGTGTGCAGCCCTAGGAGCTCAGTTTTCTACTCTGACGATATCGTCATGGAGCTCTCGAGAAGGGGAGTGCATTGTGGTGCATTTCCATCGAAATACTTCATATCTATCCATCATGTCTAAACAAAGACATCCATGTATGGATGTATCAATCATAGGATATATGCACAAAAGCTTTGCATGAATGACATACTAAAAACCCTATGCACAATCTCCTATAATCATTATAAGAAAATGAATTTGATCCATATGGTTGGCTTGAAGTTTTAGGTGAATTAGAATTAGATGTCAATGAAGAAGAGTTATGATTGTGCTATGATGATGGAGGATACAATATTTTCATCGTCAAGGCTCTTACAAAGAATATATCCATGCAAAAGATACAAGACAACATGTAAAGTTGTCTCCTATGGCCACATTCAAGGCTTAGAGGCCTTCCTCCCTAGATAGCATTGATAGAAGGCCACACATACAAGTAGGATTTGGGAGAAGAAAGTGAGAATCTACAAGGTTTTCAAAAATTTTGTGTGATAATAGATGCAATCAAACTTTCAAATGTACTAGAACCACAAGCTACTCTACAACTTGTTGAGGCATACACCATTGAAATCGAAGGCCATCAAACATAATGTATAGGTGAATTGGAGACCCAACCACATCAGCATTCCTTGCTTATAAGGATAAGATCTTGAACAATCAATGATTCTAGGCCAAGATTGGCTTTATAATCACTTTGTTCAGTTGGACTTTTCCTAGGGCATATTTTTCACTAGATCCAATAATAAAAATGCATTCAATTTTCTATAAGGCACACCTCTAGCCCCAGAGATGGTTCAAACCTTTTAAGCAACACAGTAATGTTCCTCAAGAAATGCCTCTCAATACAAAATACAAATATGAGCTACAAGATAAGCACTCTAATTACCACAAAGAAATTGATAATTATATTTGGATCATCTCATTCTTGATCACTAATTTGAGGATAAAGACACCTTCGACTTCAAAGATGAAGGACTTGATGTTGAATTTCATTCTGAGAATTGAGTAGAAAAACTCTACAAGAGTTTTTAAAAACAACATGAGCATAGGATTGAAAGGCTCATGTGTGAAAGAAAGAAAAAAAACAAAACCCTCCTTGGTAAGGATATACCAATGTATAATCAAGTCAAGGAGGGTGGAGTTCAAGTTTTATGGCACCAAAGTTCGAACCCCATGCTCATGGAATGTATGCAATATCCTATTTCGTAAGAACTCTACAACCCAAAAGCACTTAAAAATCATTCTTGAAGATGATGACATCAATGTTTGTCAAGGAAGATAGAATTTTGGATGGGGGGAGTTTCAGAGTAGAAACTCATAGTAGGTGGATTATAGAAAAGAAAAGAAATTGATTATTGTATGGGGTTGAAGGAAGAGCATCGATGGCAAAGAAGGAAGTGCCAAATGAGGCATACAAATAAAGAAAAATCCAATACAGCCATCACATTTTCCAATTATGCTCAATTCTTGTTTAAAACCCACTTATAGAGATGTGTTTGATTGCTATTTTGTAATTATCCTCCACCAATGTAATTGTGGATGAGTCATTGATCCTCTTGAGTGATAGCATAAGCTCCTAGGATTTTACTCATTCTCCATTTCTACTTTGTTCTCAAGGTTGAAGCCTCAATTCCTCCTCCATTACTAGTGCACACAGCTCCTTGGAATCCAAAGATTGAGCTCTCATCTAAGTGTTAAGTGTAGTTACCATTGAGCATATTTTGGCAAACAAATCTATCTCCTTGATGGTAATTTCTACCATATGCCAGCTATTCGTTCTCATAAGTTCTTATTTAGAATAGATGAGTAACTCAAACACCTGTTCTTTAGCAAACTTCTCTACAACCAAATGGTTCTTCAGTTTTGGGTACTTGTTAAGATTTGTATTTCTTCTTAACCCTTCAATATTTTCCAAGATTTTGATGCCCTATTTCTATGTTGAATCAAGGTCAAAACACTTTCAAAAATCTATTGATTCACAACTGCATTTATATTCCATGTTCTTAGAGCTAGTAGAAGTTGTACACCTATATGAATCACCAAAGTTAAATTTTATGTGACAAATGTATGTTTTATTCCTTGGTCACTTCCCATCACCATTTCTAGAATCTTATAACAATCAAGGATAGCTATAATCTTAAACCTCCAAAACATATGATTTGTTCCATTTAATATTCTTTCCATGAAGATTGGTGAACATATCCTTATTCTTTTTATAGTGAATATAAGTACACTACTCCCACGTCCACATCTAAATGTAGGCATCTCCTTAGTGTTGAAGCCTTTGCCTTCCACAAACTCTAGCATTGAAACCATTGTCTTCAGAGATTCTAGCATTGATTTTTTCCTTCACAATCTTTGCAATCTCCTAAAACCTCATGATCTCTAATACCATATAAAATTTATTAAAACTTTGATAATGTAAAAAAAGGGAAGGGGGGTGTAAAACCAAGCACATAGAGTTCGGATAGATAATGAGAGAGTTCTACATGCGATGTAGGTAAGGAACAAAGAGAGAAATCGATAGGAAATTAACACTATAATTTTTTAATAGTAAGTGAATAAAAATGTAACCAAAGTAATCAACTCGAGAACATATGTAAAATGGATCTCAAATGATACACAATAGATAAGTGGATCTATACAACTAGGTTATACCACTCCAAATCTTAGATGGCAATCCAAAAAGATTATAGGCAAATGTCTATAGGCTAGAACAATGGTTACTAGGGTTAAAAAATCTAGTGGCTTAAATATCCACAAAATATATGATCCTCGATGAATAGGATACATGCTTAAATGGTCCTTCAAGGGTAGGACATCATCTCTCATGATTCATGCCATGGAAACCATACATATGTTTTAGAAGTCATACATGCTTCTATTCCTTTTCCGAGTCACAAGGACTTTAGATTCCTTATCTCGAAAACATATATAAAACCATAGCTTATAAATTGCTCCACTTTTATTCCAAGTACGCATGAGGCTCCAAAACATACGTATCTAACTCTTCCACCAAAATGGACCTTTCTTTTAGAATACCTTATGATTATACTAGGAATTATTTCACTTAACATTCTTCATCTTCAAAAGAAAGGTCAAACCCATTGAGGAGAAGGCTATAAGACATGGCCAACGCTCTAATGAATCTTCAAGTTGCAAGACTTCAATTATAAAGAGCAGCCAAGTTGTGGAAAATGACATTACTTCAATGAAGCTTTGTGTGGATAAGACGGTACAAAATGTGAAATTATATGGATCTCAGCTTCAGTTTGAATAGAATAAAAGTTATAGGTATATTATCTATCATAATCCTAAGAGTGTATGAACAACTTGGCATGATTAATGGTCTGGCCCTTGTATATCCTATTCACATACATACATACATACATACATACATACATACACACACATACATGCACACATACACACACACACACACATATATATATATATATATATATATATATATATATATATATATATATATATATATATATATATATATATATATATACACACACACATACATACATACATACATACATACATACATACATACATACATACATACATACATACATACATACATACATATATATATATATATATATATATATATATATATATATATATATATATATATATATATATATATATATATATATATATATGAATGTGAATAAGATATTCTCCTCATGGCTTCGACTATAGGTAAATGTCGGCATAGAATTTGTAGAGCTTATATAACCATATAAATAGGGTTTTCTATAACCTACATCATGGGGATGGATGGCCTAACTAGGAAGACATATTTTATGGATATCTAAACAACTACAATCCAACCCTAGTAACCATTTTGATAGCCTATATTATCCCCTCATCTATCATGATCTATCTACATCATCATCTAATCTCCATAGTGAGAGTGCATGGGTGAACATATCCATCTATCTCTTGGATAGAATTTGAGCTCCATTGTACATATGTTCTTGAGTTGAGGTGGGAATATTTTGAGTCTAATTTCTATTCATTTAGCGTTCAACATATCTAGCATTTCTTTCGCTTTGCTTTCTCTCTTTCTACTTTACTTAGATACTTTATTAGGGGCCTATTTTTGAGAGAGATTCGGCTTCCTTCTTATAGGTTAGCCTTTTCATGAAAGTTCTAATGTACGAGAAGTTCACACCTTTGTATAAAAATTTAGGATTCTTCATACCTCTCCTAGCTTGGAATTCCCTATGCCAACTCCTCTTCCATTTGCATCATTACCAAAGGGGATTTATTAGCCCATTTTGTTAGTGATTTGTGTAAACATAATTCGGTATGAAAACGCATACCTTTTCCATCTTTTGAATTTTTTTTCGTGTAGCTTGTATGTATGAAAATAAGTCCAATGATGTGGTTAACCTTCTACATTCAACACCTCATAATCACAATGTGTGTTGTGTTCGTAGGCTCCTTCTTTGGCATTCTATTTATGGACCAAAGTGTAGCAATCACGTGGACCCATTCAACCAACCTTGGGGTACCATTGAAAACCTTTGAGCCTTTGAATCCTAGAGAAGATTCTATGTATGACCAAAAAGTTAATTTTATAAAAACCTAAATACCCCTCTCTCCTAAAGGCCTTACTTCAAGCACATGAATGAGATCAAACCCTGGACCACTTTTCCAATAATTCAAGCACTTATTGATAGTTCATGTGAGATATAAAGACACTATAGCTAAGTAGATATGGAATATTTACTTTTGCATCTACAAAGGGAGACTTCATGATAAGTATGGTGTTTGTGTTTATGATTTTGAGCTTACTTAAGGATGGATGCACAATGTATGGGCTACCTGATGGATAAGCTTTTGGTTGAATCACTACAAGAAAAAGGGGGGCATAGCGACGCCCCCAAATTGGAAAAAAAATGGGAAGCGTCGCTTATGCGACGTGGTCATCGCATAAGCGAGGGTCAGAATTTCGATTTTTTTTCCCCGACCCTCATCACATAAGCGATGATAGTGTCGCTTATGTGACGTTAATTAAAGAGCGTCGCTAATTTCGTCGCTGCCTAGCGACAGTGGGAGCGATGTTGGCAAACTGCAGAGCGTCGCATATCCGACGCTCTGGAATGTAAAAAAAAAAATGATTTCTCCCGGCACAAATGGACGCGAACAAGAAGAGACCGAGAGAGAAAGTGAGAGAGAGAGAGAGAGAGAGAGCGCACGAGAAAGAGAGAGGGCCGCACAAACTAACAGGAAGCAGGTATGCACAAACACACACACTTACATACACATACATATGTACACACACACATATACACACATGGTTACACACACACATACACATACACACACACACAAATACACACACATATACACACATACACAAATAAGGTTGCATACACACATGCACACATAATGCATACACATGCACACACATATACACATACATATACACACACATACACAGACACATACACACACACATATACACACATACACACACACATACACACACACATACACACACATATATGCATACACACACACATAGAGAGAGACATGCACACACATACACATACATGCATACATAAGGCATATGCATATGCGTACATCCATACATACTTACATGCATACACACACATATGCATACATAATGCATATGCATATGCGTACATACATACATACTTACATGCATACACACATATGCATGCATAATTCACATGCATACATACACATACATAATGCATATGCATACATACACATACATAATGCATACACACACATATGCATACATAATGCATACACACACATACACACATATGCATACATACACACATAGACACATACACACATAGAAACATACACACACATAGACACATACACACACATAAACACATACACACTCATAGACACACACACATACACATAGATGTGCACACACATACACACACATATACACACACATACACACATACACACATAGACACATACACACATAATGATGCATTCACACACATACACATGCATACACACATATACACACACACATAGATACACATATACACATATACATACACACTCATAGACACACATAATGAAGAATTCACACACATACACATGCATACACACATAGACACACATATACACTTACACATCTAAACATACACACTCATAGACACACATTCATGCACACACACATCCAAACATACACACTCATAGACACACACACACATACACATAGACGCGCACACACATACACACACATATACACACACACATACACACATAGACACATACACACATAATGATGCATTCACACACATACACATGCATACACACATATACACACACACACACACATACACACATATATGCATACACACACACACATAGAGAGACATACACACACATACACATACATGCATACATATGCATACATAATGCATATGCACATACACACACATAGACGCATACACACACATAAACACATACACACTCATAGACGCATAGCGACACATACACATAGACACACACACATACACACACATATACACAAACACATACACACATACACACATACACACATACACACATAGACACATACACACATAATGATGCATACACACACATACACATGCATACACATGCATATGCATACATACATGCATACACATACACACATAAACACATACACACACATAGACACATACACACATACACACTCATAGATACACACATACACATAGACACACACACATACACACACATAGACACACACACATGCACACATACACACATACACATGCATACACAAACATACACATGCATACACACATACAGACACATATACACACACATACACACATACACACACATATATGCATACACACACGCATAGAGAGGCATACACACATAAACACATACATGCATACATATGCATACATAATGCATATGCATATGCATACAATGTACATACATACTTACATGCATACATAATGCACATGCATAGATACATACACACACACAGACACATACACACACACAAACACATACATACTCATAGATACACATACATACACATAGACACACACACATACACACACATATACACACACATAATGATGCATACACACACATACACATGCATACACACATACAGACACATGTACATGCACATTCACACACATATATGCATACACACACATAGAGAGACATACACACACATACACATACATGCATACATATTGCATATGCATATGCATACATACATACTTACATGCATACATAATGCACATGCTTACATACACATACATAATGCATACACACACATACACATGCATACACACATACAGACACATGTACATGCACATTCACACACATATATGCATACACACACATAGAGAGACATACACACACATACACATACATGCATACATATTGCATATGCATATGCATACATACATACTTACATGCATACATAATGCACATGCTTACATACACATACATAATGCATACACACACATACACACATATGCATACATAATGCATATGCATATGCATACATACATACTTATATGCATACATAATGCACATGCTTACATACACGTACATAATGCATACACACACACATACACACATAGACACATACACACATAATGATGCATACACACACATACATATGCATACACACACATATGCATACATACATGCATATACATACACACACATAGATACATACACATAAACACATACACACACATACACATAGACACACACACATATACACACACACATACACACATAGACACATACACACGTAATGATGCATACACACATACACATGCATACATAGACACACATAATGATGCATACACACACATACATATGCATACACACACATATGCATACACACACATATGCATACATACATACATACATACATACACATACACACATACACACATACACACACATAGATACATACATACACATAAACACATACACACTCATAGATACACACACATACACACATACACACATAATGATGCATACACACACATACATATGCATACACACACATATGCATACATACATGCATACACATACACACACATAGATACATACACATAAACACATACACACTCATAGACACACACATACACATAGACACACACACATACACACATAGACACATACACATGTAATGATGCATACACACATACACATGCATACATAGACACACATAATGATGCATACACACACATACATATGCATACACACACATATGCATACATACATGCATACACATACACACATAGACACATACACACACATAGATACATACATACACATAAACACATACACACTCATAGACACACACACACATACACACATAGACACATACACACATAATGATGCATACACACATACACATGCATACATAGACACACATAATGATGCATACACACACATACATATGCATACACACATATGCATACACATACACACATAGACACATACATGCACATAGATACATACATACACATACACACATCAACACTCATAGACACACACACATACACATAGATACACACACATATACACACACATACACACATAGACACATACACACATAATGATGCATACACACACATACACATGCATACACACACATATGCATACATACATGCATACACATACACACATAGACACATACACACACATAGATACATACATACACATAAACACATACACACTCATAGACACACACACACATACACATAGACACACACACACACGCACACATATACACACACAAACACACATAGACACTTACATGCATAATGATGCATACACACACATACACATGCATACACACATACAAACACATATACACACACACATACACACATATATGCATACATACACACATATATGCATACACACATATAGAGAGACATACTCACACATACACATACATGCATATATATACATACATAATGCATATGCATACATACATACATACATACATACATATATACATGCATACACACACACATATACACATACATACACACACACATATACACACACATTCACATAGATACATATACACATAATGATGCATACACACACATACACATGCATACACACATACACACATATACACGCACATACATACACACACATGCATACATACACATACTTAATGCATACACACTTACATATGTACACGTATATATATTGATTTCTAACCATTTTGTTTTATATGTTAGGTATTATGGATCCCAGTAGAGAGAGAAAGGTGAAACTCACTCTCATAAAAAGTCTTATGAGAGCAAGAGTTCCATCTGATACTCTAGGGGCCATAATGCGTGATTACTCAGAGATGTCTGATGAGGAGCTGGATTATACGATCAAGATGCTTACCCAACAATCAGACGAGGGCTCTTTTGCGGCTCCACATGCAGGAAGAGAGCTAGCTGCTCATAGGTATGTTTTGTTTTCATAAACTTTTTTAATGATATTATAACACATATTTTTATTTATTTCTATCTATCTATTTTCAGGACACCTATACCACCTCCAGCACGTGATAGCAGAGCAGAGTTGCCTATGAGGACATGCATAGGCACCTTAGGATTAGAGTGTGACATAGAGCCAGAGGGAAACATCGTGTATATAGGGAATAGATTGGAGTTCAAGAGAAGAATGCGGGCACTATGCGACTCTTACCTGCGCTTTATCCACTTACCATGGAAGTAAGTAAAAGTTTTACATATAAATTGAAATATATATCTTATGTTTTATTTACATTATGTTTTTTATTTTTGTAGTGAGCATGATGAGAGGGATAAGAAATATGTGCTTAGTTCACTTGAGACAGATTTTGGGACAAGATGGTCCCTTAAGTGGTGTTTAAAAGAGATACGGACACTTATGGCTCATTGTCGCGATAATGCACGGTATGCACTGCTTTTATGTATATATATGTGGATATGAGTATGTGTATTTATGCATGTATGTATGTATATGAGAGAGAGAGAGACTAGAGGTATAAATACACGCATACACACACATGCATATATATACACAAAACACATGCATATGCACATATAGATACACATACATACACAACACATGCATACGCATAAATAAATAAATAAATCCTATTTCAAAAATCCTAAATTGAAAACACTAATTTCGATATTAGGGTTTTGAAATCCCTAATTTAAAAACTCTAATTCAACTTTTTCGCCATATGTTTGAAGTATATGTACACCTCCGACGTCCTACGAGAGAGGTGTCTCTCCTCCCAACCTTATGCCTCTATATATAGCTACTCGAATCAACGAGGATCATAATATATGTAAAGATATATACACATCATGTAGATAGGATACATAAATATAAAATGGAGTAGATATATTATGCATCACACATACATGCTTAAATGCACACATAAATATATATATACATACTAACATATTTACATGTACACATTTACACATAGACATATATACATATATACATGTACACATCACATATACATGCCTACATGCACACATAAACATATATATACATGCATACATATTTACATGTACATATTTACACATAGACACATATACAAATATACATGTACACAATTATAAACACTTGCATATATTACATGAATACATGAATATTTTACATAAATGCATATGCATATTTAACACATGTATACATATATCACACACATGCAAACACATACATATACATGAAATACATATATATGCATACTAACATATGTATACATATAATACACATGAATACACACACATATGCATACATACATGATAAAAATTTGCTCCTCGAAGATAAAGCTATATATAAAATAATTAGGTATACCCCCGAGCTTCATGTTCTAACTTAGAAGAACATGATTTCATCTCTCTAATAGGATTCATCGTTATTCAAGTTAATTAAAAAAACCTATTATCTGATATCCATTCAGAAGCTTCAAGTTATTGATCGATAACTAGAGTACAATTTACTATCTAATCTGCTCATATGTTTTCATTATTGCCATCATTTTAGTAAGACATCAATATAGTCTCATCTTCATTATCCTTATTGATTTCATTTATTTCTTCTATTGTTAAATCTATGTTCTCATGAATCACATCATCTATTGATGGATTAATATCTATTTCTGGTAATTCCTCTTCCTCATCAGTAGAATCAGCATGTAGAGAATTATCCTCTTCATCAAAAAGATTAGTATCATTATCACGTATAATGATTCTAATTTCTATTTCAAATGTTGATGTATCAGTATCTGATGCTGAATCATCAAGAGGACTTTCTTCGATCTCTCTAACAATAAACTATTCAAACAATGACCTACCTCTAGGTTGCACATGAATGACTTGCCACCAAGGATGAGCATCTGGGTTTTTATAAAAAAATGCTTGTTCAATATGCCTAGGAAGAATATATGGTTCTTTACTAGATCGCATTACCTTGGAAGAATCAATTGCCCAAAACCCAGATAATTCCCTTCTTAATGTAGAATTACTACCTTTATACTCCGCTCGAAACCAGTCAACTTTCAAAATGACCTATCAAAATATATAACAACAAGAACCCATTATTAGGTGCTTAAAAAAATAACTAACTCTAAAAAATATATATATACTTTTTTCTACCTGTTTGAATGTACGAAATGAAATTTCGTAGATACCAACAATAGTTCCTACGTAACCAAGTTCGCTATCTATAAGGCTCGTGTCTTTTGAGCTAGCACGTGATAGTTGCTTAAAAGAAGCAACAATAGTAGAATCCTCTGTTTTACGTAAAGAATCAATGGCTTTGATTCTAATATGTTGTCCAAAAGCCCACATATTAGTAAACATTGGAGCCTGCAAAATAAATTCAATTAGTAAATAGAAACTAACATACATATATGAAAAAAATAAAATATTATTTTAATAAAATTACCTTTCGTTCACAACCTATCATTAACTCTCTTTGCTCATCTGAGATTTCTTCATTATTTTTGTTGGCACGTTACAAACGACTATATAGCCAATCTGTGAAAGAAGGTATATCTGTAATCGAGGAGATTGACATTTGGGACATGTCAAAGAGTCTGCATATTCACCTCTATATAAAATACAATCGTTAGGACATGCATGTATACATTGATAATCTATACCAAGATTGTTGATTATCTTCTTCATTTCATCATGTGAGGTAGGAAGAATATTCTGACTTGGTAAAAACTTTTCAGATAATAACTTGTAAGTTTATCAAAAAAAGATATATTGAAAAAGGTAAATAAATAAATATACATATATACATGTAGCTTTTTATTCTTACTTTAGATAAGGTAAGAACAAGAACTTGAATTGAATGGACACTTTTTGTCCGCGCATCTTTTAAAACTATTAATGCATCTTTCAAAATATTTACATAAAATTTGATTGTTTTGGATGGCAGGATACGATTGTTTATTTTGGACACATGAAGTATGTACCTTCATTGAATGATTTGTCGATTCACACTTTCAAACTGAACATATGTGTGAATCGATAAATCATTCATATCCTCCAACACAAACAATCGTATCCTGCCATCCAAACAATCATATCCTGCCATCCAAACAATCGTATCCTGCCATCCAAACAATCGTATCCATTCAATTCAAGTTCTTCTTCTTATCTTATCTAAAGTAAGAATAAAAACTTGCATGTATTTACATATATATATATATATATTTATCTATATATATATAAATATATAGAGAGAAAAATGAAAATTATACCTTAATAGTGTCAAAACAGATACATTACTCCATCCAAAACGATTTTGAAGGTTGAGAATAAGTAAGCTCGCACTTAGTCGTGTCAAACGACTTCCTTCATATACATGCTTTAGACATTCCTCTCGAAGATATTTCTCATTTTTAGAAATATCAATGCTCTCACTGTCATTTTGATACCAATCCTCAATAAAATCTGCCATGCCATCATCTTCATCATTGTCACACAAATCTTGTACTTTATCGTCTTTTGAATATAGATCTTTCAAAACTTTGCATATTGCACAGGATTAGTTTTGTGTAGCCTCTTCATGGAAGCTTCTGATAATCGTGGTCTTACTGGTAATTGTGAATGTTGTGGACGAATATCATCAACATCATACGTTGGAATCTACACATATAAATAAAACTCATTAGTATTCCATAAATGAATAAAAAGTAAACTTCAAATATAAAATTAAGTATATAACTTATTAAATATGGATAGAAAATTTTTATTCTCTCTAGCTAAAAGGTGCTCTTGGAGGTCTACGCCATCCATAATTCACTAATAGTTCATCACCAGCATGTAATGTAGTAATAGCATTGACAACTATGTATCTTGATACATCTCTACTCATGTATGGTGGTTCATGACTATTTTCACGCTCCTCAAATGTGCAATTAGTCCTTGAACTATTATGTAACCCTCGACTACTATTTATTAAACCTGCTATATTTCCATGTGTGTAAGGTCTTCCATCAATATATAATCTTTCATTTTGTGCATGTAAAATCCTTCTACTAGTAAGGGATGCTGCGTTCAAGCATATTCCATGAGTACTCATGCTTTGAACATAACGTGAAAGTCGATGCCAATCTCCCCATCCATATATAGGACCACAAAATGACATAAGAGTGACTTCAGAGTTCGGGGGCACATACAAATCCTCTACAATAAAGAGACCACGACCAGCATTAGTAATAGTAGATGGAGCAATCATATAGCGATTACCCCAAAAGTTGAAAACCTCTCCATCTAAAGGAAGTGGTCATCTATCCTCTATTCCATCCTCCATATCTTCTTCTATCATATGTTTGTACTAAAGAACGATCACGAGCTGGCAATGGATAATCTCCAGCCGTTTCATTCTCTAAACCAGGAGGTAGAGGATTTCTAGAAACCTCTGCTTGTAATTGATGAACAGCAAGTCCATGACGTGTACGAGATATATTAACATTATGAGAAAAATCATCATCATCATCATCATCGATCAAGTATTCCTGTATATCAACAATAATTTGATTTTATATATGGTTTTTAAATAAAATAATGACATTAATATATATAGAAAATACATACCCAAGCATTATCACGTTGACTACGTGATGGTGCACGCTCAAAAGTACCATACTCTGCCTCATGTTCAATACATTCCAATCGTGGTCTTCGATACATGCCATAACAAGAGTTACACCAACATATAATATGCTCTTCATAGTAAAATTCATCATAATTCCTATCGGAGGACACATGTGAAGTCGTTGCATGGGTAGGAGGTGGTGGAGTACCCTCTGATTGATCAGAATCTGCACATAATAAGAAACATAAAAAAATATATAAGTTATGTATCCATCAAATATATTTAAAATTAAATATTTCATATACTTACAGTATAAAGTCGTTGCACGAAGAGGAGACGGTGGTGGAGTTCCATCTGATTGATCAGAATCTACAAATAATGATATTTGATATTAATAATTTGATTATCTACATAAACAAAAAATTCACATATATATTTACACATATACACATATTCACATATACACATTTACACATACACACATATTCACATATACACAACTACATATTATTGTGGGATAAATGCATGTATTTTGTATGAATGAGTGTATATGCATGCATGTGTGTGTACGTATATATGTGGATATGTATATGTATGTTTATGCTATATGTATGTATATATGTATATGTATACATATATGCATGCATATATGTTTGCATGTATATGTGTATGTGGGTATGTGTATGTGTATGTGTATGTGTGTGTATATATGTGTATGTATTCTGACTTTTTTTTCTGTTTGAGATTAAATTAACAGGAGGTATTGTATGGTCGAAAAAAATAAGAGGCGAGCTAGCATACCACCTGAGTCGTGGCAGTTTTTTCGTAGACAGCTATGTCTTCAGGAGTCATTTCCTCAGCAGAAGGTACACAAATTAATAGTTTATATTTATAATTTTTATATATTTTAGTAATTTTTTACATTTAATTTATGTAATTTTTTTCTTGTATAAAGAAGCTGCTGCAGAGAGTGAAGTCAGGCCATACATCGCACCTAGGCCAAATGGGCCATAATGGTTTTGTAGCTACATTTGTAAGTATATGTGTTATTGTAAGTATATTTTTGATTTTAGTTAAAATGCAAGCAGCTAATGTTTTTTATTTGTTTCATTGCAGCGGAAGGATTATGGCCGATATCCTACGAAACAGGAGATGTGCTACACATTTTGGATATCAGCGTTTGAGCGAGTATATGCAAGATCATCCTGATGCCTTTGTGAGTATTTTTAAATTTTATATAATTATTTTGTTTTTATGAGTGTTTTAATTATTTTATTTATTTATGTTTGTTATATGTAATACAAGAGTATTATGGAGAGACAAATATGGATGAGGTGGAGAGACAGACACAGAAGGGATGATCTCGATGTCACAGGGTGATCATGAGGATGAGGATGAGGATGATTATAATGATCATGATATTACTGATGATGATGATGATGATCATGATGATGATGATTAGGATTTTAGTTGATTATGACATTGGATTATATGTATTTACATTGATATATATATATATATATATATATATATATATATATATATATATATATATATATATATATATATATATATATATAATTTCAGTTATGTTTTGAATTGTGCGTATGGTATTAAGTAATGAAGAGTTTTGTTCTATTGATTGTTATTATTGTTTATATTAGGCATGTGTTTTAATACTTTAATTATGTGTGTGTGTGTGTGTATATGTATGTATGTGCATGTGCATGTGTATGTATATGTATGTATGTGCATGTGCATGTATAAGTGTATATGTGTATGAGTATGTGCATATGCATGTGTATGTACATATGTGTATATGTATATGCATGTATATGTATAACTCTATGTGTATATGTGTGTATGTGCATGTATATGTGTATATGTAGGTATGTGCATGTGTATATGTGTTTTAATACTTTAATTATATAATTCATTCATATGTGTGTACCTAAGTGTATATGTATGTGTGTGTATATGTATGTATGTGCATGTGTATGTGTGTGTATATGTATGTATGTGCATGTGCATGTATAAGTGTATATGTATGTATCAATATGTGTATGTTCTTGTGTATGTGTGTGTATATGTATATGCATGTATATGTATAACTCTGTGTATATGTGTGTATGTGCATGTATATGTGTATATGTAGGTATATGCATGTGTGTGTGCATGTGTATATGTGTTTTAATACTTTAATTATATAATTCATTCATATGTGTGTACCTAAGAGTATATGTATGTGTGTGTATATGTATGTATGTGCATGTGTATGTGTGTGTATATGTATGTATGTGCATGTGCATGTATAAATGTATATGTGTATTGCATGTTCTTGTGTATGTGTGTGCATATGTATATGCATGTATATGTATGTGTGTGTACATGTATATGCATGTATATGTATATGTGTGTATATGTATATGTATATGTATGTGTATATGTATATGCATGTGTATATATATGCATGTGTATATGTATGAAACATGCATGTGTATGTGGATGTGCATATACATGTATTTGCATATATGTTAATGTGTGTATGTGTGTGTGTGTGTGTGTGTGTATTATATATATATATATATATATATATATATATATATATATATGCATAGACGTCTTTTTATGTGGTTGTAGGAATGTTTGTGCATATGCATGTGTATATGTGTGTATGTCTAAGTGTATGTGCACATGTATCTATGTGTATATATGTGTGTGTATGTGCATGTGTATATATGTATATGTGTGAAAGTGAATCTTCATCATGTATAAGTGTATGAGTGCATATCAATAAGTGTGAGTATGCTATGTAATGAAAATAACACAATTCAAATGATCTACAAAGAATAGAAATTGTACTTACAATTGTTAGCCATACTTTTTGCTTGGTTAGCTTCTTGAATAACCTGCAATAAAGAGAGAAAGAAAAGAGAGAGAGAGAGAGATCTAGAGAGAGAGAGAGAGAATTCAAAGAGAGAAAGATGTAGAAAGAGAGAAACAAAGACAGAGAGAGAGAGAGAGAATTCAAAGAGAGAAAGATGTAGAAAGAGAAACAAAGACAGAGGGAGACAAAGAGAGAGCTTAGGCAAAACAACAATTCTGCATATACTTGCTTTAGCTCGTAAGCGCAGTGCAATTGCGAAGGTTGGAGAGCTCTTCGATCGGATGCGTGAAAATGCCAATCGCAGAGCCTCCAACGTTTTAATTTTTGTTCGTCAACAGATCGTCGTGTAAGCGATGCTATTCGTCGTCGAATAGGGGACAACATTACCGTCGCTTATGTGACGGCGAGTAATGTCGCCTACGTGATGCAAAAAAGTGTGGCTTATGCGATGCTTTTAAATTGCGTGCAACGTTTTACGGGAACGTCGCAATCCCGTCGCATCACAAGTCGCAAATACCGTCGTTTTGTGCGTCGTTTAATCGACAGTCGACGCGCGACGCTAATGACGATGCAAATTGTAATTTTATAGCGACGAAATTTTGTCGCCTTAACCGTCACTATACGCCCGTATTTTTTGTAGTGAATGACAAAGCTTGACCTTCAAACAAACAATGTAAATGTTACAAGCGACATGGTGGTGGATTTTGGAAATTCAACAAGAGATGGAGTGGTATTCTATGAAGTCATCAATCTACCCACAAGCACAATGAGCAAGTTGGTGAGCCTTGTTTTTGCAGAGATATTTTCTTGTAGATGAGTTTAACCTATGATTTATTCAACTTGAGTCTTTGTGATATATTAAAGAGTCCCAAGGATGGTATATACATCCTTTTTGTATTGAATGTTTTGCAATATAAGGTCAAAAGGTAAAATTTCCTTGTTTTGGAAGTTTCTTCAACCTACTCTTCCAATTATGCTTGAAAAATTGAAATGGATAAAAATGGGCATAGTACTTCTAGGACCCTTATCCCATAAAACAATGGTAACTCACCTACACTTAAGAGAGAGACATTGGATGTCACGCACATGCATGCCCCATGCAATCATGTGGCTGTGGGCACAAGTGGGCTCTGTGTGTGTGCGTGAGAGAGAGAGAGAGGTGCAGGAATCCATGGATTATTGAGAAGACTCTTTGAAGAATATTTACTATGTGCTACTGCCATAAAATCAAAATACTAACTAAGAATTATAACGGGTGAATTAGAGAAAAGGAAGAATGGAGAATATTAAGACAGTATGACAAAGTTTTCCCGACAGCTGCAAAATCACGTGAATGTACGGGGGTACACTCATGGTTGGCAAGATGGCAAGAATCCATGGAAGCTTTGTCACTTGTATATATTATGGAAGCTTTGTCACTTGAAGATATTATCCTCAGAAACGTGAGGCTGAGATGGAAGGAAGAAATATGGGTTCCAATCAGGAGACGCCAGATTGGAAAGCCTTTCTGTATATATATATATATATGCATCATCCACCCTTCAGCCTGCATACTGAATCTTGCTCCTCTCTCATTACTTGACCTCATCTCCTCGGCAAGCCTTGCGGGCGACATCATTATGGCAGCCTCTACCGCTTCACTCTCTTCTGCAGCTTTCGCCGGGCAGCAGCTGAAGTCTGGCAATGAGCTTTCCCGGAAGGTAGGAGCCGGTGAGGCTCGCGTCCGGATGATGGCACCCAAGAAGTCTGCTCCATCTGGCAGTATATGGTAAGGTTTCCCTCGCACGCGTATCTGCAAGAAGCCACCTCCATGAAACATGCGTTGCCGTGAAACAGCTGTGAGCTGATGTGAAGCTTCATTCTGGTTTTCGGCTCTTGAAGATTTGCATGAAATGCATGGCTTGATTCGCTTGACATGAATGGCCACGAATTTGCAATGTACATTGAGTAGCTAGCATTGAGGAGTGCGCTGTGTTTGATCTTCCAGGTATGGCCCAGATCGCCCACTATACCTCGGCCCATTCTCAGGCAGCCCTCCGTCGTACCTGACTGGTGAATTTCCAGGTGACTATGGTTGGGACACTGCAGGCCTCTCAGCCGATCCCGAAACCTTCGCCAAGAACCGCGAGCTGGAGGTCATCCACGCTAGGTGGGCAATGTTGGGAGCTCTCGGATGCGTGACTCCGGAACTGCTGGCCAAGAATGGCGTGAAGTTCGGCGAGGCTGTGTGGTTCAAGGCAGGCTCTCAGATCTTCGCTGACGGTGGCCTTGACTACCTCGGCAACCCCAGCCTCATCCACGCCCAAAGCATTCTCGCAATATGGGCTTGTCAGGTCATTCTGATGGGCGCCGTCAGGGCTACCGTGTCGCAGGCGGTCCTTTGGGCGAGGTGGAAGACCCCCTGTACCCCGGAGGCTCATTCGACCCCTTGGGTCTTGCCGATGATCCTGAGGCCTTCGCCGAGTTGAAGGTCAAGGAGCTGAAAAATGGGCGGCTAGCGATGTTCTCCATGTTCGGCTTCTTCGTGCAGGCCATTGTGACAGGCAAGGGCCCAATCGAGAACCTCTCTGACCATTTGGCAGATCCAACCGTCAACAACGCCTGGGCATATGCGACGCAATTCACTCCTGGCAAGTGATCCAACACCATCACCTTGCGATTTCTTGTGCTGGGCGAGTTCTTCTGTAAAAATATCTGTAATCAGAGCTTCCGCGTAATCATCTCCTTTACTTAAAACACTGGCAGTAATGCCATAACCAATTCTCGAGCTTGCATGTGCTTCCATTGTTCAGTAGTTTAAGTATGTTTCCTTCCAGAAGTCGCCCTGCTGAGTCGTTGGAGTAGTAGATGAGTGGGAGTAGAGTTACTGTGTATTTCAATGTATAGCTCCATGTCTCTTACCTCATTCTGGAATTGGCTTATATTGTTTGTCAATGCCGTGATTTATCTTGTCGTCGAGGACTGAAATAAGCAAACTCACTCGTGAACGTGAGCTCAAAAAAGAGCGTGGAATTGTCGGGAAATAATGTGGTCGGTGTTGAGGAAGAGGTAGCAACATTTGTGTCACGGTCAACAGTGTAAATAGAATCTGCCAGCTCTCCTTGCTGATATTGAGAGATTCATTTAGACATTGATCTATCTTCATCATGAGCGAACTTAAATATACCATTGAACAGGTTAGTCATGCAATATCTCTCGGTTGGATGGCGAGAAGTTAAACCAGAACTATTGATGGATCGCATAGTCTTCAGGTCTAAGTTCAAACTAGAATTTTTTGTAGTAGGGGCAACCTTAAGTGTTCAACTAACTTAAAGGTGATTCGTGAGCCCTCAAAAAAGAGAGTGTCTAGACAGAAAGAGAAAGATCGACAGGAAGGAATGCGCTCGGTACAACGTAAAAGTGCTATTGAAATATCTTCTTTATACCGAGCACATTCTTTCCTATCGATCTCTTTTTTACTAGACTTTCTCTCTTTTTTGAGTACTCACGAGTCACCTATTTAAGTGAGGTAGTTGAGCACTTCAGGTTACCTCACATAGACACGAATCCATCCTAGATGAAGAGCACATTTGTGTTCATCTATGTTGAAAGGAAGAAGAGGAATTTTGTTTCAGGCTAAGTCGCTTGAAACTTGGGTCCTTAAAGGATGGTGAAAGGGGTTCAAGCCTTAAGGTATTGAAGTCAATACCCATCACCACTTTGATGTCAAATTATTGTACCAATAATGTTGAAGGAACTGTGGGCTTTTGACTACCGAGTTGTTTTGTTGATCCTATGTTGTTGTAATGAGTCACGACCAAATCTTCCAGCGATTGTCTTGATTGGCGATGGAAAATGTACGTGCGCAACACAAAATCGGAGGCTTTAATCAACTCTAAAGCAGCGGTTTTTGCATTTGCTTCTGCTCATTGCACTTCAGGTTCCCTAAATTTCATGTTGCCAAGAATTGGGTCGACCCAAAAGCTCTATATTGGATATTATTAGCCCAAGTTGAAGTGGAAAATCGACTCTGCTAAGAGTCAGAAATAGACTTTGGAAGCCACCATCAGCTTTTCCAACTCCCTACGTGGAGTTTATGGCATGTGTTTTTCTATGTGTTGCATGTTGGAGATTGCGCCGCAATAACTCATCTCGCCTGGGAGTTTTTCTGCGTGCGACATGCTGAGTGGGGAATACTGAGAGGGACTCCATCACTATAGGCATTTTTTTTCTGCACGCTGCGTCCTGAGTGGGGAATATTGATAACTATTTTTTTGTTTGATGCATGTTGTAGAGTACATCATAGTAACTCTTCTTGCCTGTGATTTTTTCTATGTGTGTATCTTGAGTGGGAACAATGAGAGGGACTCCATCACAATACGTATTTTTTTTTATGTGTTGCATCCTGAGTCTGTACAGATAGCTATTTTTGTGCATATCACATATTTTGGTTTAGAGATCATTCCTATAAAGGTAATCCACTTCTTCATATTTGATGACAAGAAGCATGACACCTTTTTTGTGCAATAGTGTTTCCAATTACATTGGCAATGGTTGAGAGAGCTAAACCTTGACTTAAGCCGACATTGGGTATGGTCATATGGTGCAGCTTCTCGTTGTAAAGATTGATGACATTGATTTATGGTGATGTGTGGGCTCTTGGCTCCTACACATTTTGTACAATTCCCTCATTAATCTACTTTTTTCTTCTCTAAAAAAAGGGAAGTTATATACGAGTAACATCTCAGATTGTGGATGATTGTTGCAGGTTTAAAAGTATGCCTAACAATGTCCATTTAGTTTCATATTGTTCATTCATTGTATCTAACATCTAAGGTTTTGGATGATTGTTGTAGGTTTAAAAGTGGTAACAAGTCTACATATGTAAGTTATGGAGCACGTAATGATATCTGGTGAGCAAACTCAATGTAAAGTCAATATAATAAAGTGGAGTGATGAGTGGTAGATGTTATTGTATTTATGGTTTTTTGTAGTGTGTTGATGCAAGACAATCTCAGACAAGCGAATTGATGGAACTTAATACAATACGAGTAGTGGATAGTGATCAGCAAGCATTAAGATGTTATTGGAAGGAAAAGAAAAGGAAATATAGAGACACAATAACATCAAGGTGGAGCACTAATGTGGAAGGTAATGATAATTGTAGTTCAAGCAACTTGGATGGCATTATGAATAACATCATCAAGTATTTTAAAAATCAAACTAGGCACTTATGTTGTGAAGATAAAATCGAGGCACTAAATAGGATGTTGCAGAGTCCATGTATTGGGAAACTTTTTTATGCAATGGGTAGTAACAAAGATCATGTAACATGTGCCCTTTTCATCAATCTTCGGAATACACTACAAAGTATGAGAAAGAATTTTGATGACCTCGTGTTGAAGAGATCAACATTGATGATGGCTCTAAATAGTGATGCATATTCATCAACAAATCAGATAAATATTTCAAGACTTTCTAGGGTATTGGGAATAAGCAGGAAAGTCATCTATGATATGATTGGACGGTTAAGTACAATCGAGTTTGATTATAGTTTTTTGAAGGCAACTGGGAGGGCAACACATATCACATGTATCGCACAAGAGATCAAGCATCTAATTATCACGTTTTGGACAACAGAGAGTAGGGTGTCACCAAATAAGAAGGATATAAACAAGACCCGACTTGGAAAAAATCAATATTTGGAGCAACCTGTTCACCTCCTTGATGTATCTCAGGTAATCCTATTTTCCATCATTAGTTCACGCTTTTAGCTAATTATAGCAAGTAACTTATAGTAACAATCTAATAGTAATAACTAGCTAGTAACAAGCTAATAGTAATAGCTAACTAGTAACAAGCTATTTAGAAATAGCTTATTACAAACAACTAACCAAGAAACTGGCTCTTAAGTAATAGCCAAATAGTAACAAGCTAATTAGTAATATCTAATTACTAATAACCATCCAAGAACCAACTACTTAGTAACAGCTAATTGGTAACAAGATAATTAATAATAACTAATTACTAACAACTAACCAATAAGTAGCTACTTAATAATAACAAACTCTTAATAAGCTAAATAGTAATAGCTAATTACTAACAACTAAGAACCAGCTACTTAGTAATAGGTAACTAGTAACAAGCTAATTAGTAATAGCTAATTACAAACGACTAACCAAGAACCAGCTACTTAGTAATAGCTAATTAGTAGAAGCTAATTAGTAATACCTAATTACAAATAGCTAACCAAGAATAGCTGCTTAGTAATATTTAATTATTAACACGCTAATTAGTAGTAGATAATTACTAACAAATAACTAAGAACTAGATACTTAGTAATAGCTAATTGGTAACAAGCTAATTAGTAATAATTAATTACAAACAATTAACCAATGACTAGCTACTTAATAATAACTAACTGTTAATAAGATAAATAGTAGTCACTAATTATTGAGAACTAACTAAGAACCAGCTACTTAGTAATAGGTTACTAGTAGCAAGCTAATTAGTAATAGCTAATTACAAACGACTATCCAAAAACGAGTTACTTAGTAATAGCTAATTAGTAATAAGCTAATTAGTAACAAGCTAATTAGCAATAGCTAATTACAAATAGCTAACCAAGAACCAGCTACTTAGTAATAGCTAATTACTAACAAGCTAATTAGTAAAAGCTAATTACAAACAACTAACCAATAACCAGCTACTTAGTAATAGCTAATTACTAACAAGCTAATTAATAACAAGCTACTTAGTAATAACTAATTAGTAGAAGCTAATTAGTAATAGCTAATTACAAACAGCTAATCGAGAACCAACTACTTAGTAATAGCTAATTACTAACAAGCTAATTAGTAACAAGATAATGAGTAACAAGCTAATTAGTAACAAGTTAATTAGTAATAGCTAATTACAAATAGTTAACAAAGAACTAGATACTTAGTAATAGCTAATTACTAACAAGCTAATTAGTAATAGGTAATTAGTAACAAGCTAATGAGTAACAAGCTAGTTAGTAACAAGCTAATTAGTAACAAGCTAATTAGTAATAGCTAATTAGTAACAAGTTAGTTAGTAACAAGCTAATTAGTAACAAGCTAATTAGTAATAGCTAATTAGTAATAACTATTTAGTAACAAGCTAATTAGTAATAGCTAATTACAAACAACTAACCAAGAACAAACTACTTAGTAATAGCTAATTACTAACAAGCTAATTAGTAATAGATAATAAGTAACAAGCTAATTAGTAATAGCTAATTAGTAACAAGCTAATTAGTAATTGCTAATTATTAACAAGCTAATGAGTAACAAGGTAGTTAGTAACAAGCTAATTAGTAACAAGCTAATTAGTAACAAGCTAATTAGTAACAAGCTAATTAATAATAGGTAATTAGTAACAAGCCAATTAGTAATAGCTAATTACAAACAACTAACCAAGAACAAGCTACTTCCTAATAGCTAATTACTAACAAGCTAATTAGTAATAGCTAATTAGTAACAAGATAATGAGTAACAAGCTAATTAATAACATGCTAATTAATAACAAGGTAATTAGTAATAGCTAATTAGTAATAGCTAGTTAGTAACAAGCTAATTAGTAATATCTAATTAGTAGCAAGCTGATTAGTAATAGCTAATTACAAATAGCTAACCAACAACTAGCTACTTAGTATAGCTAATTAGTAACAAGCTAATTAGTAATAGCTAATTAGTAACAAGCTAATTAGTAACAAGATAATTAGTAATAGGTAATTATAAATAGCTAACCAAGAACCAACTACTTAGTAATATCTCATTAGTAACAAGCTAATTAGTAATAACTAATTACAAACAGCTAACCAAGAACCAGCTACTTAGTAATAGCTAATTACTAACAAGCTAATTGTTCTCACTAATAGCTAATTACTAAGAACTAACTAAGAACCAGCTACTTAGTAATAGCTAATTACAAATAGCTAACCAAGAACCAGCTACTTAATAATAGCTAATTACTAACAAGCTAATTAGTAATAGGTAATTACTGAGAACTAACTAGTAACAATCTAACACCTTGTAACAACTAACTACCAACTACTTACTAATAGCAAACTGATAACTAGCTAGTTAATGACTACTAATAACCACTTCTTTGTGTAATGTAGATGGAGCTATTTATACGCTTCAAACAATTGCATCTAATGATAAATATCCAGCTCGAATGTTCGAATCATTGAAGCCATATTTTGTTAAGAAATTGAAAGATAGATTCACATGTTGCTGCATTTATCACGTTCAAATGTCATACCTTAAGTATGCAATCAATCTCCTACGTCAATCAAGCTCAGTCATGCATAGCTGTCTTTGTAAATGTGATTGTTCTATTTGTCAAGTGGGGAAGACATCAAGGTGCAATGCTTCAACAACTACATTTCGATCGATTAGAAGCATTATAGAGAGTATTCTATGTCCATGTCAAAATGATACAACATTCCATCTAGTACAAATGTGTGATGGGTGAGTGCTCTGATTGCGGAGTATGACATTTTAAGTGGTGTCCGAGAGATATTAGCATTGAGGAATATCATATTCCTGTAAAGATCTTTGAAGATGTCGAGTCAATGTATGAAGGACAAGTTCATAAAAGGAAAGAATTGATCAAGAGGGAGATGATTCCTAAAGTTGTAACAGGATTATTTGAGAAATATCTAAAGAAATTTATCAAGCATAATTTCATTTATTTATGGCAAGTGAACCAGTTTAAGATGTGTGTCTCTGAATTCCCAGGCGATGTTGTGGTTTCAGTGGTTGATTTTGTAGAAAACTATACATTCCGCGAGCAAAATGAAATACAATCTATGCATTGGTGGTCTGTACAGGTAACTATTTTTGTGCATATCACATATTTTTGTTTGGAGGGTATTCCTAAAAGGATAATCCACTTCTTCATATCCGATGACAAGAAGCATGACACCCTTTTTGTGCAACATTGTTTCCAATTACATTGGCAATGGTTGAGAGAGCTAAATCTTGAATTAAGACAACATTGGGTATGGTCAAATGGTGAAGCTTCTCAATTTAAAGCTAAACATCCATTTTACTTCGTAGGAAGATATCCAAGTCTAACATGCATGACTATGATATGGAACTTATTTGAGTCATGGCACGGGAAGGGAGAACATGATGGTGCAGGTGTAGTTGTGAAAAGGGCGCTAACCCATGGACAATTTAAACCTGAAGGTGCAATGTTGAAGTGTGCTATAGATGTTGTGAAATTTCTCAGGGGACATTTGTCAAAGTCAAAAGGGAGAGATGTCACACAAGTCTTCTGGGAAGGGAAGATTGACGAAGTGAATAGGGAGAAGGCTTGGGATTGTAAGGGGATATCTCAAGTTCGATCTTTGCATTCGATTCGTGGCTATTCAAGGTTAGGTGGACATTGCATTGGTGTCAGAGAACTAACATGTTATTGCTTTCATTGTATCCATGGTCAGTGGAAAAGATGCATCAACAAAAGCCACATTCAAAATTGGGCATACCATACTTTTATTCCTATCAGTGAGTCAGATGAAGCAAAAGACTCATCCTTTTCCAATTTTACATTTGAAGGTGATGGCAACTACCTATCAGATGCATTGGTAGTGGATGAAAACTTTGGAGTCAATGCAGAAGAGGACAATGATGAAGGTGCAGATTTCTATTTATTAAAGTGCACACAAGCAAAATAGTTCAATCCGAAGAATCTAATTTTTCTATAGGCTGTTAAAAACAAGACCACTAGGTTATATGTATTCCCATCTTGTAAGATGCATTAAAATACCCATGTCACCAGTCCACGATTGTACAGACATGTTTACCATAAATGGTGATGTGTATGAGGCGGTTTATAATAGTATGCCCTGGAATTTGTAATACCCATGTGATGTTGGACAACTTTTTTTCCTGGCACTATGTAGTACACGATTTGACTAGATAATTATAAACTAGTTTCTTCAGTAACCATTTCTGTGCTAAGAAGTTCAATCAAGTGGAACATCTGTTGCCTCCCTAATAAAGTTGCTAAATGGATAGCTAGATCCCTCGATTCTTCTGACATATGGGCTAACCTCATAAAAAGAAACACTAAACATTTTTATATAGAAAACTATAAATCCTGGCCAAGATCATTCTTTATGGGATATTATTGTGTTTCCTCACTCTTTTGTTGATGTAGGTAGTTCCCTTTGTTGTACATTATGGAAGGCTTTGATGGAGGTTAAAAAGGCATGTTGCCCTAATGAGAAGTACTTTACTCATTCTGACTTTTTTCTTTAGGAAAGCATCTGGATTGGATGGCTATCTCTATGGAACAATTGCAAAATGGGAATCAAAGAGCACAAGTGTTGCAAGAAGGGATACTCTAGTTGGAATGACCTCATTGTCAATGATGGGGTCATTCAGGACTCTGCTAGAATAGATATCACTAACTTATCTCCTGCTTGTCTTCAGGTATTGTTGCTACACAAAAAGGTGATGCAGGAGAGGCTTCTTCAATGCACTTCTCATAGGCATGTTCACCTTGCTGATGTTGCTAGATACATGTTGCAGAAATTCAAGAGCTACAGAGGGTTCAAAGACATTGTAGTGAGGTGTCATCTTGCTATCAAGACAGCCCCTCTTGAAGATTTTCAACTGTCTAAGCATCTGTATAACACCTCCCCCAACCACTCGAGAGATTCATTACTTAAGTTGTACTCTAGTTCCAGATTTGACATGATTTTCTCATGTACATGAGCTTGTGTATCAAAAACCTTTGTATCTCTCTGACTTGTATCCTTCCCAGATATATCTCCCCTGCTCCAGCAGTATTTGCTAAGTATTTATTGTAATCTAGAACCCTTGTGTGGGATCCTGCCCTCTGTACACTTACACATACCATCATTGCTCTAATCTTCTTGTTGTCTTGAAAAAAAAAGGGTGGAGTGCTTATCTGTATTTGGTGAGGGTTTGCCCCTAGCACAGTTTGTAACTCTTCTATATTTTTTTGTTCTCTCAAAAAAAAGAGCATGGCTACGGCAAGACACTATGTAACTCGTCTAACCCTTGCTTTGTGGGATAGGGGGGTCCCATGGGTACTATGCATGTTCACTTGTATAGTTGCAATTTCAAAATTAAAGTCCGGTGTAGCAGGCTTATACTGAACCTCCATTTCAAAACAAAAAAAGAAAAGCATGGCAGCTTACCCCCCTCAGAACAAAACATACACCCTTGAAATAGATGAATTGATGTGTGAGTGGAAGAATGATTTTGGAAGGAAATGCCATTTATGTTCCATCAGAATAGTTTGAATCCACCTGTAGACTTAAAAGTTTTTTTTATGGAAAACAGAGATTAAATTAAATTTAGGAAATATTGTACAGTTGTGCAGGGGGCAGACCCTCTTGGGACAATACATCTTCGAGAGAGTGACTCTCCAATGTTGGTATCTAACATTACATATGATTTTTGAATACATGGCCTGATGCATAGGAGCATCAAAGATACTAGAAAGGTAGGCATGTCCAGCAAACTTCAGTTCTTTCCAATAGTTGTAAATTTGATTCCTTCTACCATCTCCAAAGCATCTTTTATTTCTCCCAACCTAGACATTCCATAATATTTGTGCTCTCCATGTGTGCTCTCCGTAATATTTGTAGTGGTTGCACTTCTCCGTGGCTTTCACGAGCAGCCCCCTCTGATCCATAAGAACCTGTTTACAACCAAGAGATAAATCAACAATGTCGTTAATGAAGAAAGGATCCACAATATCTTGCCCAGACATAAGGCTATTCCATGAGTTAAAGCCTTTTTTCCTGCACTTAATCATCTTAACAGGCAAAGGGAAGCTTCTTAAGCATTCACCCCATCCAGTCCATAATGAGTCCTATGACAAAAGCCAGAGATTAGAAGCAAACACTGGATTTAAGGTATAACCTCTTTAACTTTCATCCAGGCATAGAAATACCTCTAATAATTCCTTGTTCAATTTTATATTTGACTAACCATCCCAGAGAATCACTAGAAATAGCAAACAGAAGAGGAGCAGGGGGATAATCCTGTCTGATAGATCTATAAATATTGAAGGTTTCAGAAATAGAACCATTCATAGCCACCCTAGAGTTGGCATTACTCAGTGTTTTTGTATGTAATCTCGATTATGTCTATAATCTCGATCATGGTCTCGATGTATTCCATGATATATAGACAAACTCTCTTCATCAAGAGGAATTAATATGGAAATAATATCTGCATACTCAATACGATTTGGGGCTATTAACCATTTCCAAAGTTGATCACAAAGAGTTCCTGACAGATAGTTAAGTCTTTCATTGATTGTCATCTTTGGTAATATTAGACAATGTCTTCTAATGTTGTAAAATAACCTATAAGAATATTATCAATTATCAATGTATTGCTAGGCCCGTACTCCACATTCTTGTCCCAAAAATGAGTCAGTTTCTTGAAATGGATTGAAAAAAACCAAAAACATTGATCCCTCCCCCAAATATCCCCCTCTTGAACATCAGGAAGATTGTATCAATACATTTGTTGACCTCATCTAGATCATAGGCACTCCAAATCTAGACATTGAAATGTTCAAGGCACCATTGAAGAAAAGCATTACTGTCAGGAAAGGCCTTCTTACTTCGGATATTCATAAATACTTCAACTTCCAGAATGAAATCCTTAGGTTGTAAATCCTTGTGAATAGGTTTCAATTCTTGTATCTCCTCCTTTGTCAGACCACGTTGAATCTTTGGAGGGTCCCTTTCTATCTCAATAAATTTCAGTTCCATTATCACATGATCCAACCTCTTTCATTTTTTTCACTTGCCTAGTATTTGTTTAGGTTCTTAATTGCCTTTTGGTGTAAACACTAGTACAGGATTAGTTTGAGTTGAAACTGATACTTTATGTTCAATTGTTGTTGCAATAAGATCAGTTTGAGTTGAAATAGGACATGTTTGAGTTGAAATAGGATCAGTTTGAGTTGAAACTGATACTTTATTTAGTTTTTTTTTCTGTTTGGGCATCTTTGTGGTCAACTTCTGTTGTAGACTGACATTGACTTGATGAGGATGTAAGACTGTCTTTTGCGGTAGCTGTGGATGGAAGTTTGTTCTTTATCTGACCTATAATCCAAACATCATTACAACTTACAATCAATGACACTATTAGTCTATCGAAAATTGTATAGAATATGATAAATACAATCAATAACATCATTACAAAATAGGCTAAATACAAAATCCTATGAGAGATAATCGATTTGGACAGTGTCACATGTGGATAGTAACCATTACAAAGAGGTGTTGTAAGAAGGTGAATAGTAGAACTGAATAGTGAAATCAGTTTCCTCACTTTGAAACTATTTACTACTATCCAAATCATATCATTGTGAAAAGGCATCATGAGAGGAACGATTGTAAAATTCATACAAATGCATTCCTAACGTTTATGATGCCATATTGGTGCTTAAGTTATGGACAAATGCCATTTTGCCCATATAATACCAAAGGAAGATTTTTTTACATCATTACAATGAATGACACAATTGAGCTATCAAATATGTACAGGGTATATAATACAACGAAAAGACAACAAAATATTTTAATAACATGGACACAAAATAGGTTGATCACAAATTGTGATGATAGCTAATAGATTTGGATGATGCCACACGTGCGGATAGTAACCATTACAAAGGACAATGATGTAAGAGGGTGAACACTGGTACTATTATTTCAAAAGATCCTCTATATCAAGTACAATGCCTCCGTTCAAGTGTGACCGAGTAGTTTGCCACCTTGTAATTGGGTGCAAATGGCTTGGCTTCTTCTGTCGTTTCACAGGTACTTGCAAATTTTCTTTTGCATTTGCCATAAATTGCGCTAGAGTGGCATCCTCTTGTACATGAACACCTACAGCCTTTGTTGGGGATCCACACATGTCAAAATCTAAGGCTGGGTTACAATAGTTTTGCTTCGAGGAGGTTTCATTTGTAGCATTCATTTGAAGAACATCTCTATTTGGACTCTGATTAGGATCAAAAGTTGTATTCTACAATTGTTTGAACAAACAACGAGATCATTATCGACTACAAAGTTGTGACTAGCTAGATGAATACCTGAGTTGCTAACTGGATCAAGAACATTATCAATCATTCTATCTAGACCACTATGAAAGTCAATGTGTGTGGACTCTGCATCATGCATGTTGTCAATTGGACAAGGATCCACACTAGCATCCATTGCAGATGGTGTTTGGAGGAAATATTGAATATTTTCTTTCTCTTTCGATGATGAAGATTGTGTATAAGTTTTACTTTCAGCAAATGGTGTACGTCCAACATTCTCACTTGTCCCAAGCTCTCTATCATATGCAGCATCGGCATTGTTGGTAATTGTTCCTATTAAGGTAGGAGCAACTACTTAGCACAATGAAACCAGTTAGATTAGTGTTCCAGTAGAGGGTTAAAGAGTAACAAAGAGATAGTTGATGGATGACTTATTGCAAACAACTAACAAAAAGCTAGATCCTTAGTAATCACGAATTAGTAACAAGCTAATTAGTTATAGTTAACTACTAACAACTATTGAACAATCAGCTACTTAAAAATAGCTCATTAGTAACAAGCTAATTAGTAATATCTAATTAGGAACAACTAACTAAGAACTAGTTACTTCATAATAGCTACTTAGTAACAAGCTAACTAGTAATGGTTAATTTGTAATAGCGAATTAATAATAGCTAATTAGTAATAGCTAATTCGTAATAGCTAATTCGTAATAGCTAATTCTTCATAGCTAATTCGTAATAGCTAATCATTAATAGCTAATCAGTAATAGCTAATTAGTAATAGCTACTTATTAATACTTGATCAATACTAACTAATCAGTAATAGCTAATTAGTAATAGCTACTTAATAGCTAGTTCATAATAGCTAATTCATAATAGCTAATTCGTAATAGCTAATCAGTAATAGCTAATCAGTAATAGCTAATTAGTGATAGCTAATTCATAATAGCTAATTTGTAATAGCTAATTCGTAATAGCCAATCAGTAATAGCTAATCAATAATAGCTAATCGGTAAAATCTAATCAGTAATAGCTAATTAATAATCGCAAATCAATAACAAGCTAATTAGTCATAGCTAACTACTAACAACTATCGAACAATCAGCTACTTAGTAATAGCTAATTAGTAACAAGCTAATTAGTAATAGCTAATTACGAACAACTAACCAAGAACTAGTTACTTCGTAATAGCTACTTAGTAACAAGGTAATTAGTAATGGCTAATTCATAATAGCGAATTAATAATACCTAATTAGTAATAGGTAATTAGTAATAGCTAGTTAGTAATAGCTAATTAGTAATAACTAATTCGTAATAGCTAATTTGTAATAGCTAATCAATAATAGCTATTCAATAATAGCTAATTAGTAACAAGCTAATCACTAATAACTAATTAGTAATAGCCAATTATAATAGCTAATTAGTAATAGCTGATTACTAACAAACTAAATATTAATAGCTAATTCATAATGCCTAATTCGTAGTAGCTAATTAGTAATAGGTGATTAGTAACAAGCTAATTAATAATAACTTAATAATAATCTAATTAAGAACCAACTACTTAGTAATAGCTATGATGAATTAGCTACTTAGTTATACCTACTTAGTAATAGCTACTTAGTAATAGCTACTTAGTAATAGTTACTTAGTAATAGCTACTTAGTAATAGCTAATTATTAATACCTAATTGGTAACAAACTAATATATTAATAACTATTTCTAATAGCTAACTAACGACCAGCTACTTAGTTATCTAATTGGTAACAATTTAATTATTAATAGCTAATTATTAACAAGTAACCTAGATTTAGCAACTTAGTAATAGCTAACTAGGAACACACTAATTACTTACAAACAACTAACCATAAACATATACTTAGTAATAGCTAATTAGTAACTAGCTTATTAGTAATAGCTAATTAGTAACTAGCTTATTAGTAATAGCTAATTAGTAACTAGCTTAGTAGTAATAGCCGATTACTAACAACTAAATAAGAACTAGCTACTTTATAATAGCTAACTGGTAATGTTCTAATTAGTAATAGCTAATTACAGAAAACTAACCAAGGACTAGCTACTTAGTAATAACTAACTGGTAACAAGCTAAATAGTAATAACTAATTACTAATGGCTAACTAGGAACTAGCTACTTAGTAATAGCTAATTGTGAACAAGATAATTAGTAATAACTTAGTAACCTAGTAATAGCTAACTAGTAACAAGCTAATTAGTAATAGATACTAACAAGTTACCGAGAATCAGCAACTCAACAACTAGTAATAATCTAATTAGTAATAGATACTTAGTAACAAGTAAGTAAGAACCAGCTACTTAGTAATAGGTAACAAGTAGCAACCTAATTAGTAATATCTACTTACAAAAAACTAACCAAGAAGCCACAGCCATGGATAAAAGTAATATTATTAATATTAATCAACACGACAAGCTTACCTCTGTGAAAGTTGAATCCACCATCAAAGAATCCAGAGATTGTTTGCCGCACATGTTTTGGTATTTCAGCACCACATTCAGGTCCTAAACAGTTGACTGACACAGGATAATGTGCTGCAAAACAAATATAGTGATATGCATCGTTGCATGGCATAAGGTGCACTATAAAACTCACCCTCTCCTCAATATTCAACCCACATGTTATGCACATGGATGAAACACTGAGTAAGAGGGCTGATGGTAACTCTGGGGGAGGTAATGGCAATAATCGTGACAATCCATTTGAATCCATCATGCTTAACATGTTCTTTACAAAGGATAGATGTTGATTTGCACTCTTCAGCCGATTCTCACGCAAGTTATATTCAGCCTGTGTATGTAACAATCCAAATGATCAGTATTGAACCTTAGAAAAATGTTCCTATCAATGTCAATAAAGCTAAATATTACCTCCAGTTCAGGCACCTTGTCATTCTCATCTAGCTCAACCCCTAATAGCTCTAGATTAACAGTATATATCTGAATTTGCATCTCCAACTGAATCCTCCTCCCAGGAAACATTCCCACATCATATTTCAATTCATATATGGATACCTGTAACTTTTTTCTCATCTCAATGACTTAGTAGCCTTTGATAGCTTGGCTTGATCCCTTATGGCAGCAACTGTCGTACCTTGTCGAGCATTTAACTCAGCATCTTCTTTCTGTTCCTACAAGTTCGCATCCAAAGGCTCTAAAAGTGGTGAACACTGAGTCACAACAAAGGAGAACAAAGACATGTTCTCTATTCCTTTTTACCTAAAGACCATTATATCAAGCAATAAAGTGGACATTTTACAATATCTAGAAAGCATCACTTGTTCTTGCTTGTAAATATTGTCACTAGAAGCTTGATCTCATATCCCAAGTAGTCAAGATAGATATAATAAAATTCTTGTTGCCATGAAAACTAGTTGTTCAGCATGATCAAGAATCCCACATCATGATCTTTGACAATAGATTAGAGTTGAAGGTACAAGTGAGTTCGGGAAGCTCCTTCATTACATCTATAACCTCAACAAGCACAGATTATAGCTGATTAAAAGTTACTCGAAAATTAGAGTACATGTGTTGCAAAAATCGGAACATTTTAACAAGGCAATTAAGATCATCCCCTTTGTATGGTTAAGATCCTCATTGAATGCCTGGCCATATTCACAGAATATGAAATACATTTCACAAAAGCATTCCCAAGAGAAGATAATAATCAACAAAATTATACTAAGAAACATTCACACATGATCAGAGAAATGCTCAAGATAAATCAAGCTGAACACAAAGTGGAAGCAGAACTCGACATTATATTTCTATTAAAATGATTTTTTACATTTCATGTATTCTACAAGAGTAATATGAATCTACAATAGAAGCTGATCATAGCTTTCCTCAGGCTCAAGGATATTGGGATCCTCTAGAACATTAGAACACATATCCTGCCTCTCTTGCTCCAAGATTGGCTCTTCAAGGTCAGCCATGTCCCCCGCTTCATCTGCAAGTGGGGGAACAGGCTCCCTTGAAGCCGGTTGGAATCTCTCCGTGTCTGCAATGTGCTTCCTTCCAACCTCTTGGTCTTCATCTGGGCATTCATTCAGCCCATTGATTCTCATTCTAATGAAGCTCACTTGAGCATCATCCTTCTCCACAGCTATGCAGTGCCTGAACATCTTTAAGGAGCAAGCCAGAGTCGTTCCTGAAACAGCAGAAAACCACTTAGAGGCATCAATCAACCATGACTAATGAAAATTGTGAAAATTGAAATTACCTGTGCCCGAAAAAAGGTCTAGGACCCAGTCATCATCATTAGAGAATAGCTGAAGCAATCTCATTATGAGTTTTTGTGGCTTCTGATAGGGGTTAACCAATGTCATGTCCCCAGCTACATGACGAAGTTTCTTGGTAATGGCTGGGAACATGAGCACATTTGAGATCCCATTCTCATTGCAATGCTTCCTGACTCTCCTTTTGCTTACTTCAATATAGCCAACTGTAATGCATTCAGTGGAGCTCACAAACCTATGCAAAGGAGTGTGATTTACGTTTGTCTTCATCCTGCAAACAAGAACTATGAGTCATAGAGAGCATCATTAAAGCCATGGAGATAGAAAGAAGATTACTTACCACGTGAGGCACTCCACAGCATGACATCTTGCCTTCAGAGCAGTCGAAACAGAGAAAGACTGGTCTCTGCTATGGAAAATTACTATCCTCCAAAGAGGAGACATAGTCAACTCTACGACATCAGTGACCATCTTCCGAATCTGAGGGTGTTTGAAGGGTTCATCATCATTAACTGATCCCAACATCCTAAATCCATAGGGTATGTCTGCTATGAGAAGGGAGAAATGTTTTCTAGGCACAACAGAACAAATATTATTTACATCACTACAGAATACATTGTAATATACAGGCCTAAGGGGGTCTAGGGGATTGGAGAAACATTTCAGGTCAGGTTCATCATCAAAATCCATCTCCTTGGCTTTCAGTCTAGATTTCTCATGCCTTGCTCTTTGAATGTGAGCCAGGAATGCAGGGGGGCAATCATCTAGTAGCTCTGCAGACTTACTTTTCTTTGGTTTCTGTAGAAAAAAGTGGAAAGACAATTAAATGAGCTCTTCAATACAGCAAACAGAACATAAGGAACCGATGCATGGCATCGATTTCGTGTGGGGGTAGATGCCAGGCATCGACTTTCTACTGAAAGTCGATGCCTGGCATCGACTTTGGGACATAAGTCGATGCCTGGCATCGACTTATGCCACGAGGTCAATGCCAGGCATCGACTTATGCTGCAGGTCGATGCCAGGCATCGACTTATGCCCCCAAGTCGATGCCAGGCATCGACTTTTGGCTGCAGGTCGATGCCAGGCATCGAATTTAGCCGTAAGTCGATGCCAGGCATCAAATTCGTACTAAAAGCCTGACACAGGCATCTAACCTAATGGCAAACCAGGCACAACCTCAGAAAGAGAACCTACCCAATCACAAAACAGGATGAAATATTCTGCTAAAGCTTTGTAGGATGATGTGGTTGGATAGTCTGCTTGGACCTCTGTCCAAGAAAAGCAACCCAGCCTCTTCATCATCACCTCCTGAATCTTCATGTATACTTTATGACTACAGTCACAGAAATAAAAAAGAGACTAGGTTAGACCGGAAACATGGGAGGAGGGAAAAAGGATCTGAGAATAACATACATACTTATTGAGCTCAGTCACCATCTCCTCCAGGCTTAACTCCTTGGAGATTACCCTTGACAAAGTTGATATAATCAATGTATCATCCTTGATTACTTGAAGGGCCCTCCATGGTGTCAGCTTCATGTCCTCAGGAGCCTCTTCAATTGAGAGGTCAACTTTCCTTCCCTTTCCCTTCAGATCAACCTGTGGGTCTGGCCTCGACTTTCGTTGCTTCTGGCCCTTGACCTCCTTGTTCTCCCACATTGTGAAAATTTTATCCTGTAGATCCCAGATCTCACCTGATCTGAATGCCAGTTGAAACCATGGATCATATTTCCTCAAAGCATCAGACTTTCTATTCTCATCCAGTGCAACCCCAACCTCAACAAGGTACTGCTTTCGTAGATTGGGATATATTCTTCCAGCTTCCTTCACAAGAAAATCTTCATATTCATGGTGGAAGAACCAAATTCTCTCTATGGAGGACATTTTTTGCCTGTAGTCATTGTCATTGTTGTGATCCCAAGCAAGAAGCTTGGCTTCCTCAGTTGTAAGACCAACATATATCTTACACTCTGCATACCTAAAGAAAAATGTGGTAGGGTGCTCCTTCACTAGCTGTCTACGAGCCTCTGCAGAATGTGAACCTCCAATCACATAATAAGTATAATCCTCAAACAAACCCTCATTGAACTCGTCCACTGAGCTTCACTCATTCGGATCCACGATGACAAGGAATGGCACAACAGTAGCATGAGGATTTATTTTCATTTTCTTCTTAAGATTCTGCACGTGCAAATTGTGTGGCTCCCTGATCTCAAGGGGCCTCCTCCCTGTGACTGGATCTATCGGTGGCCTCTGGATGATATTGATTGGCAGGTGGAACAACTGCCCCTTCTTCACAACTTTTCTTCTAGCTATGTCCTCCCTCATCTTGTTCTGCTCAGTACCAAGAACACCCGAGGCAAGCTCTCCACCAGGTGCAACAATTATATCCTCAGAGCTAGAACTTGAGTCAGAAGACTCCTCTTCTGAAATTCTCTTCTTTTTCTTTTGGAACTTTTTCTGCACGCTCTGCTTACCCCTTGCCTTTACAGGGGTTGTCATCTTCTGTTGTGTTGGCATGATGTTGCCCTGGATCCATGGCATCAAGTCCTTGATAAGATTCACTGAGTCCCTGCATATCTTAGCTAGCCCATCTGGAAGACAGCACTCTGGGCACAAGAAATCCATCTTGCATATAACATTTCTTAAACCTTTCGATGTCTCTACCAAGAAAAGGAGGTTGTCAGAATCCTCATCTTCATAATCCAGTTTGTACACAAGGCCATACTGAAAACCTTGTGTTGTCGTGATCTTTCCTCTCCCATATGCCCCTGCGAACACAAGAAGGACTGCATTCTTTTCTTCAACATACTAAAGGCACCACACCAGATTTGTCATGTCCCGCAATGGACGATCTGTCCTTAAGACCTCTGCGTCCCTCGACCTATCCTTCATAGTTGTATCATCCTCAGGAATTTTGATGCTACTCTGTCCACCAGAGGATATTCCTAGCGGGTTGCTGGCCTTCTCAGAGGATAAGGATGCAATAATTTTCTTTGGTTTTGCTTGGTGACCAATGCCTTTGTCACGTTGCTGATCACCAGAGCCCATGGTGACTCTCAGCTTCTTGAAGGGCCTCTCACTCTTGGACTCTGCATCCCTGAAGGCGCTTGGAAATATCAGCTCATACGTAAATGTGGTTTTCAAAGGCCCAAGTTGATGCCTAGCATCGACTTGAACCCAAAAGTCGATGCCAGGCATCGACTTTGCACCCTAAAGTCGATGCCTGGCATCGACTTTCAGGCCAACTTTGATGCCAGGCAAGTCGATGCCTGGCATCGACTTTTAGGTGTAAGTCAATGCCAGGCATCGACTTGCACGGAAAACTCGATGCCTGGCATCGACTTGCAGCCTCAAGTCGATGCCTGGCATCGACTTGCACACAAAGTCGATGCCTGGCATCGACTCTTACGTGTAAGTCGATGCCAAGCATCGACTTGCACCGAAAAGTCGATGCCTGGCATCGACTTGCACCTGCAAGTCAATGCCTGGCATCGACTTGTAGCCTCAAGTCGATGCCTGGCATCGAGTTACACCTAAAAGTCGATGCCAAGCATCGAGTTGTACCCTCATTGGATCTATATTTTTAGAGCTAAGAAAAATAAAAACCTAGAAAGCAGACTCTTTACACAAACATACAAAGGGAATCTTTTAGGAATCTTTTTTTATGGTATGATTTTGTCTACCTCTTGGTACTCTTGCCAACATTCTTCTTCTCCATCAGAGTTCCCTTGCTGGTATGCTGAGCTCTGTGCTCCATGGCTGTCTGTGCTCTGTTGCTCTCTCTTGCTCGTGGATTTTGAAAATGAGAATGATCTCCTCCTCTGCTATTATAGGCAATTGGGTAACTTGAACCAAAGACTAACTGGATCTAACTAAATGAGTCCAGTTGCTAACTATATCTGTCAACTTATCTAACCAGGGAATACCACCCACACAAATAGGATGTTTCAGAGCCACTTTAATGAAATATTCATAGAACTTTGCAACTATTTATATACATTTGCATGGAAATTACACTTCAATGGCAAGAGTATGGTATGTACATGAGGATGTCTAATCTCATGTAGAAATTTTTTCTTAGAATCTCTTGCTTGGGAGAAAATCAAGTCTAAGTTGTGTTGAATATGGGAGATTAATGACATCTTTATAGTGTTATCCTCCTCACTTTAGTTCATATTCACATTTATCTTGTAACACATTGTTGAGATGGAAAATCAATGTATGAATAAACATTCAAGTAAAGAACCTTGCAACTATTTATATACATTTGCATGGAAATTACACTTCAATGGCAAGAGTATGGTATGTACATGAGGATGTCTAATCTCATGTAGAAATTTTTTCTTAGAATCTCTTGCTTGGGAGAAAATCAAGTCTAAGTTGTGTTGAATATGGAATTGACATCTTTATAGTGTTATCCTCCTCACTTTAGTTCATATTCACATTTATCTTGTAACACATTGTTGAAATGGAAAATTAATGTATGAATAAACATTCTGTGTACCTCTTTTACACATAATTCTTTTTTAATATACTTTCATCTAACTCTTTGAGATCTAGCCAAGACCACAATAAAACCTAATCCTTGAAATCTTAACCAAAGGTAAAATTTCTTCTTGTATAGTCTTCAATGGCACTACTCCAAACAATTTTAATATATAATCCAGTTGGAACTCAACTTGGATATATTTTGATTCACATCAACTGTGTTTCTCATTTCAAAAGTGAATCAAATCTTTGGTTCCCTTATTAGTGTATATTTGAGTAATTAAGTGATTTGATGTAATTTGATGTTTAATGTTATTTAATGTACTTTAATAAACTTTTGATTTCATATCTTCTTGATGTGAAATTTGAAGTGACATTTGATGTGACATCTTCACTTGATCTCGGATTTCTACTTATTTAAAAAGGTCATTCATCTTTAGTCTTCTGTGAACTCAGTGAAGATGAGCTCAATCTTTTCAGTGGATGCTTGGGCATCAGCTTCCTCTGCTCATATTGATACAGTTTCGGATTCATTGTTCTCAGTTGACCCTTTCCACAGAAGTGATGATCCCTATGATTTAGAACGTGCTGATTATTCCATGTTTTCTGTTGAGTCATTTAAGTTATCCAATTCACAGTGCAATGTTGCTCAACCAAATGCACCTCTTGATCTCCCATCTGATCCAACCATTGATCTCCCTTCTGACTCAAGTGCATGTGGAGCAACGGAAAAGCAAAGCAAGCTCAATCTACGATTTAAAAGAAGGCCTCGTGAAGTAAGTCAAAAAAGATTTAAATTTCTTACTTCAGATAGACAGATTGCATTGGATATTGTGAAGCATTGTTGTGGTTTGAAATGTTTGTACACTTTAGGAATGAAGAAACTAAAGCACCTAAGAGAAAAATTCCTCCATTTAGATAGTGAAAGGCAGGATATATACCTTGTTTCTCGCATGCAAATGATTGAGGATAACATGTCAGTAACGCGTGTTGGTGTTGAATATTTCTTTAGTCAAGGGATGCGATGTTGTAGGGCTGCATTTAAAATTGCAATGGGTGTGGGAAATTTTAGAATACATAGGGTTCAACAAGGGCTTTTGAATGGGGATCTCATTTTGGATACGTTCCATGTTGGGACCAAAGGATCAGTTGGACGTCATGCAATGAATTGGATGATGAACTATTTTAGCTTGCATTGTGAGGTTATGCCTACAACTAGAAGGTTGCACTTGTCAAATAACTTTACTCGTCGAGAGATATTTCAAATATATAGAGAAGACATGGAAAATATAAATGAGAAGTATGTGTTGTATCGTCACTTTACTCGATTATGGAAGGAAGAGTTTAACAATGTTTCTATTCCTCGTAAAGTTAGAATGGGTGAATGTTCAGTTTGCGCCACTTTGAAAAACATGGCAAAAGGGGCTACAACACCACAGGAAAAGAATAATTTTAAAAACCTTCTTAACAACCATCGTGAGAGTCAAGCTTTAGAGAGAAAGAAAGCAATTCATCATCGAAGTAAAGCAATCAGAAATCCGGAGCGTTATATGTGTTTGTTGATCGATGGTATGGATCAAAAAAAAAAACTTGTTTGCCACATTTTTATCGCATCCCTAAGGACATTGGAGATGAAGTCCTTGTGCAAATGCATTTGGTTAGTGCTTTGGTATACAATGGAACTGTAATGTCCAAGGTTTTCTTCACATATCCGAATGTGCATAATGATCCAAACCTTACAGTTACTGTCATTCATCGTGTTTTGCAATCATGGAAGGGTCTTTTGCCACCAACTCTATATTTGCAACTAGATAATACTGCAAGAGAGAATAAAAATTCTACAGTCTTTGGATATTTAAGCATGCTTGTTGAAAAACAGGTATTTCAGAAGGTTAAGGTAAATTTCCTTCTGGTTGGCCACACTCATGATCACATTGATCAAATGTTCAGTACTTTCTCTAAGAAGTTGGCACGTAACAATGCTTTTACTCTTCCGATTTTATCTGATCTGATTTCAGAAGCATATACTCCAAAACCAGAAGTTCAACACCTCACACAGATTTATGACTTTAAGCACTTTTGCTCAATGGGCCTTGATAACAGTGCTAAGGTTTTGGCTCCATTGCACAATATTAGTTTCAACCATGTATTCTTGATGAGGAGGGTTGATGAAATAACCCTTTTATTTGCAAAGCAGTATTCATCTTCTCTTGGGTGGGAGCCTAAAGAGGGATGCAGATTCTTATTGCAGGTGCCTAATTTGTCTACTGTAACAGTGTATGGTGCAGGACAATCACCATATGAAGATAAAAACAATACAGAAAGATGTGGAAATGTGGTTGATCAAAGTAAAAGCTAGATGCATACACTCATTGAAAAGAAGAGACATATTGAGCGTGCAAAAAAATATGCTGGAGATCAAGATGTATCTTGGTGGGAGGACTTTTTCAATCATCAAGAAGAGATTATACAGTATACAATTGCAGGTCACTGGCCAGTTGATGTTCCATTCACATGGGATTTTTGTACACAAAGATCCGTGAATGTGGCCCAAGCATGTAATGCAGATGCACTTCAAAGTTTTATACATCCACCAGAAAGAAATATTTATGTAGGCCCAAGGATGACAAAACAGGCAGAAGCAAGATGGCAAGGAAATTTAATAGAGATAAATGTTGGAACACTTATTGCAGTACTTGCTGATGGTGATGAGGCTACCAGACCATTTTGGATTGCAAAGGTTTTAGAGATAACTAAAGATATTGATCAGAGAAGAATAGAGGCTTTGATGGTGCATTGGTATTACACTAAAAGTAGTAATGCATTCAGAGGTAAATATAACTTAGAAATGGTGTGTGATACTAAACGAACAGGTTCAAAAAAGAAAAAGAATATTCGAAGCACATCCACTCTTAAAATGGATGATGTAGATATTCTTGTTTATGATTTTTCTTTGACAAAAACAGGTCACTTGAGGAAAGCAACCATCAACATGATAAAACAAAAGCTTCCAAATGTATGTGGTACAGGAAATCATAGGTAAAAAAAAAGAGTTGTGCATGATCCTGCAGAATTTGGTATGTACGTGGATGAAGATAGAGCTCTTGTGGATATAGAAGAAGAAGAAGAGAGCTCTCAACAGTATGAGACTGAATCAAGTGCATCAGATGATGAGGGTGTAGACATAGATCGACAAAGTTGTGAGTTGCATTGAAGCTCTCAGACATTTTTAGTGCTTATGTAAATGCCTCGAAGTAGTTTGGTTAATGAAACCATGTTTTGTAGCAATTTTGAATAACAATCAGATATCCACCCATTAAAAATATATGTCTAAAATGTTATTTTTGTATAAGAACTATTCAGTTCTACATTCTTTATATAGATTTTAGACATGTCAATGTCTTATCATATAGATTTTGGACATGTCAATGTCTTATCATATACATTTTGGGACATGTCAATGCCTTATATAGTGAAATTTTGACTACATTTTGAGCTCTTTTTTTATGAGAAAATGACAAAAAATGTCAAAAATCACATGTTTTCACCTCATTTTTGTAATATATGTATACTGGTATAAAGGAATCTCAAACATAAGCTGCCATTTGCTTGATTTTTGACGAGAGTGTTCTCTTTTTACGACATAGTTCACGTTTGTTACGACTCGCTGTTGGTGAAACATCATCGTTCAAATAGCTGTAAAACCTTTGCATCTTTGACTGCAATGTACCCATCTTCCTACATCTTTCAATAGAAGCTTCTGTAGCTACAGCCCATGCCACTTGGTACATAGCTAGATTTTTTGATGTTTGAGCAATGGTATAGTTTTCAAATGCAAAGGCTCTAGCAAATTGTACAGACAATTCGTAGTTTGCTGGTACCTCTTGGTAGACTTTCTGATGTAATACCATCAATGTGTCATAGAACTCTTTCCTGACATATTTAAATTTCATGTTCCTCTTGAGTCGAGTTACCTTGAAGATAGACAACCAATCTGCCTCACTAACCGATTTTTCTGATATAGAACCTGGATCTATACTAGCGATAGACAGGCCGTAAACGGTGTGGAAATCCTCTTTTTGTTTGCAGAATACGTTGTGGTCTAACACTTTTGGATATGTTGGATATATCCACATGCATCAACAAGGCAAATTGTTCGCCAATTACTCCCCATTACTCCAGTCGTAGCACCAAAGATTAAGTGTAGAGTCCCTATATCTTTGTGGTTCGTGGATGTAGAAAAGAAGGGTCCTACATTCGCCTACAGATAATGCAGAGATACACGCAACAACTTCTGTATGTATTAATGATTCAATATAGCAGTTACATACATGCGAATCGTTACATCATGTGACACATGAGTGAGTCGTGGCTGTTAAGACATTATTTTTGGGACATGACGTTTGGCCACATGGTTCATACATGGCACATCCACGTAATCATAGTTAAGCCGCTTCAATACTCCCCTATAACTAGAGTACTATAATGTGACACAGATGTTACTTGATTTCAATGATTCCAAGATGGATGAACTTATCTGCTCCCACAGGCTTCATAAGCACATCATCCCACATTAGATGAGCTAATACATATGAGAGATGAAGCTTTTTTTGCTCTACAAGATCACATATAAAATGAAACTTTAAATCAACATGTTTTGTTTTCTCTGTCGTCGGTAATATCTCTTGCATGACCATTTGGATCCAGAGGCCTTCTTTTGTCGTGAGAGCTAAGGCCACAAATTCAGCTTCTACTGATGACAATGCAACTAGTTGTTTGCTTCTTTATAGTTAGTTAAATGACAATGCAACTAGGTGCTATTTGTCATTTAACTAGCTATAAAACTAGCATATTAACTTACACAACATTAGACATGTCGATTAATATCAGATTTGGAGCTTACTTGGTCCATTGCTTCCGTTTCAATAATGGACTCTTAACGGATGATGCCTCTCCTCTGCCGAAAATAGTGGCTCTTACATTAGAACCATAGAAATTACTCCTAGCCATGTGAGCACCTAAATGTTGCATGCATGGATGCTAGACCCCATACCTGCTCATACTCATTCCTAGAGATTGAGTTTCGCCTTCCTCGTCTGATGGAACAGCTTCGTTGATGGTAGCTTTTTCTCGTGACTGACGAAGTCATGTGGACCTTCTATGCTCCACTGGCGTAGACTCCATAGACTCGCTACTTTGTGGAGTACGTGAGGAATAATGACATTTACTATCGATGTTCCAGCCATGATACCGAGTGGGCTGCCACATGAGTAAAGATCATACGTCTAGCAAATTGAAATTTTGTGAATTTATTTTTTTGTTATTTAAAACGCTTTTGAAATAGCTAAAAAGTGACGGGCTTAAAAGCGATAAATATTCCTAAAAAGTGTTCAGATTAACATGCTTTTACCCTACCTTGTTTTTGTTGATGTTAACAAAGGACCATGAAGTCTTACAATGAATATTTCATCAAACTCTTATTCTTCAAATTATTAGTCGATAGATGGGAAATGAAGGGACTCTTTTTGTTGAGGAACATGGATCCTTAAAGATTATTCGACACTTGTCTTCTACTTTGAAGACATTAAAATGCTTATATAATTGTGATTCAAGATGCATGATGTTAGTGTGCTTGTACACTATGGAAAGTACTGAAACCCTTGATGAGAGGTGGTGGAATAAGGTATCTAGTAGGAATTTGTTGGATGGGAGCTTCCATGAAATTTTTCTTATACCGTTGATAAATTTTCACATATGTACCTTATGTGCTTTGCGACGTGTAATATAAAAGCTCACTAACATGTACATTGGATTCATATGGAAGACCAAAAATCAATTTGGATGGTACAATGCTATTGTAGCAATTCATAACGTACTATCAAGCATGTAGCTACATGGAGGAAATACTCAAAGACATGAATAAGATCTCTCTTGGAAATTTTCTATAGATGGTGTGAAAGCAAGGTGCTTCCTTTCTGGACAAATCAACAGTGTAACTAAGGAACGTGCAACAATGCATGTCAACAAGATAGAATATAAGTAGTTATGGAAGCTACATAATATATAGCCAAAGAGTGTGTGACTACATCAACAAATGCAACGGCAAAGGTTTGGGATTTAGTAGATAGTATCCTCAAGATGTGCAATAATGGACCATCATCAATTTTTAACTTTAAAGCCCAATTTTAGCAATTCCCAAAACACTTCAATGCATCTTGGATAGAGAATAGCATAGCACATTCCATGGGAAAGTTTTAAACCATTATCTTGAAAAGGGATATCATTTGCAATAAAAATGGCTTGCATATGTTTGTGTTTACAAAATCTCGTTATGTTTTTTATGGGAGCACATCATCTACAACCAATTTCCTTCCTTCATACAAAACTATGGTGATTCAAACATTTGGAGCGCTCAGGATATGGAGAAGTCACATTATATGCTACACAATGCATGCTTCACGCATACCCAACATGGTGGGGATAGTCACAAAGGAAAGAGCCTTCATGAAATTTTCCACTAGTATCATAGACTAATCAAATTCACTGAAGCATAGACCTAAACTCTTAAAGCAATATCAATGATAGATGTCTCTTACCTCCAAAATGCTCCATTTCTTCAATGAAACTTGCGTATAGAATGCTGCATTTTGATATCTACTTCATTCTTATTGTGGTTTGTTGAACATGAAGCTGCAAGTTTATTTCCCTTTGGTATACTTGTTTTGTGTGTGCTTGTGAGCTCTTCCTATCTAACTACTATAAAATCCTTCATTTTGATATCTGCTACTCCACTCTTTTGGTGGTTTGGTGAATATGGAGTCATAGGTATCTTGCCCTCCACTATATGCATCAACTTTGTTTTGCATGTGCGTGTGTGATGTCTTCTCCTCATATTGGAGGGCTTACTATTTGGATCAACATGGATCATTGGTGGGATCTCATGGGGATGCATGTAGCATTGACCATGTCTAATTAGGATCTACTTCAAATACACCTTTGATGACTCAACATTTGGCCAAAGAGTTAGTCTAGTAGGGCTGGAAATTGAGGAGAAGGCTTTAAGACATGGCCAATGCTCTAATGACTCTTCAAGTTGCAAGACTTTAATTATAAATAGTAGCCAAGTTTTGGGAAAAAGACATTACTTCAATGAAGCTTTGTGTGGAGAAGATGGTGGAAAATGTGAAATTATATGGATGTGAGCTTCGGTTTGAATAGAACAAAAGTTATACGTATATTACCTATCATAATCCTAAGAGTATATGAACAACTTGGCATGATTAATGGTTTGGCCCTTGTATATCTTATTCACATACACACACACACACAAATATATATACATATATATATATATGTGTGTGTGTGTGTGTGTGTGTGTGTGTGTTTGTGTGTGTGTGTGAATAAGATAGGTAAATGTCGGCATAGAATTTGTAGAGCTTATATAGCCATGTAAATAGGTTTTTCCATAACCTACATCATGGGGATGGATGACCTAACTAGGAAGACCATCTAAGGATAGTCTCCTCTTCATGTAGCATTTTATTTTATGGATATCTAAACAACTACAATCCAACACTAGTAACCATTTTGATAGCCTATATTATCCCTTCATCTATCATGATCTATCTACATCATCATCTAATCTCCATAGTGAGAGTACATGGGTGAACATATCCATCTATCTCTTGATAGAATTTGAGCTCCATTGTACATATGTTCTTGAGTTGAGGTGGTAATATTTTGAGTCTAATTTCTATTCATTTAGCGTTCAACATATCTAGCATTTCTTTCGTCTTGCATTCTCTCTTTCTACTTAACTTAGATACTTTATTAGGTGCCTATTTTTGAGAGAGATTCGGCTTCCTTCTTATAGGTTAGCCTTTTCATGGAAGTTCTAATGTACAAGAAGTTCACAAGTTTGTATAAAAATTTGGGATTCTTCATAACTCACCTAGCTTGGAACTCCCTATGCCAACTCCTCTTCCATTTGCATCATTACCAAAGGGGATTTATTAGCCCATTTTGTTAGTGATTTGTGTAAACATAATATGGCATGAAAACGCATACCTTTTGCATCTTTTGATTTTTTTTTTTCGTGTAGCTTGTATGTATGAAAATAAGTCCAATGATGTGGTTAACCTTCTACATTCAACACCTCATAATCACAATGTGTCTTGTGTTCGTAGGCTCCTTCTTTGGCATTCTATTTATGTACCAAAGTGTAGCAATCATGTGGACCCATTCAACCAACCTTGGGGTACCATTGAAAACCTTTGAGCCTTTGAATCCTAGAGAAGATTCTATGTATGATAAAAAAAATTAATTTTATGAAAACCCAAATACCCCTTTATCCTAAAGGCCTTACTTCAAGCACATGAATGAGATCAAACCCTACTCTTCCAATTATGCTTGAAAGATTGAAATGGATAAAGATGGGCATAGTACTCTTTGTTATGGAAGTTTCTTCAACCTACCCTTCCAATTGTGCTTGAAAGATTGAAATGGATAAAGATGGACATAGTACTTGTGGGGCCCCTTATCCCATAAAACAATGATAACTCACCTTCACTTAAGAGATCGACATTGGATGTCACGCACATGCATAGCCCCATGCAATCATGTGGCAGTGGGCACAAGTGGGCTGTGTGTGTGTGTGTGTGTTTGTGAGAGAGAGATAGAGAGCTGGAGGAATGCTTGGATTATTGAGGAGTCTTTTTGAAGAATATTATTGAGAATACTAACTAAGAATTATAACGGGTGAATTAGAGAAAAGGAAGAATGGAGAATATTATGTTTTCCCGACAGCTGCAAAATCACGAGAATGTACGGGGCAACACTCATGGTTGGCAAGTTGGCAAGAATCCATGGAAGCTTTGTCACTTGTAGATATTATGGAAGCTCTGTCACTTGAAGATATTATCCTCAGAAACGTGAGGCTGAGATGGGAGGAAGAGATATGGGCTCCAATCAGGAGACGCCAGATTGGAAAGCCCTTTCGTATATATATATGCATCATCCATCGATGGTCTGCATACTAGATCTTGCTCCTCCCTCGCCAGTTCAACACATTTTTACGGCATATACTTGCGGGCGACATCACTATGGCAGCCTCTACCGCTTCTCTCTCTTCTTCAGCTTTCGCCGGGCAGCAGCTGAAGTCTGGCAATGAACTTTCCCGGAAGGTAGGAGCCGGTGAGGCTCGCCTCCGGATGATGGCACCCAAGAAGTCTGCTCCGTCTGGCAGTATATGGTAAGTTTTCCCTCGCACACGTATCTGCAAGAAGCCACCTCCATGAAACATGCGTTGCCGTGAAACAGCTGTGAGCTGATGTGAAGCTTCATTCTGGTTTTCGGCTCTTGAAGTTTTGCATGACATGCATGGCTTGATTCGCTTGACATAAATGGCCACGAATTTGCAATGTACATTGAGTAGCTAGCATTGAGGAGTGCGCTGTGTTTGATCTTCCAGGTATGGCCCAGATCGCCCACTATACCTCGGCCCATTCTCAGGTAGCCCTCCGTCGTACCTGACTGGTGAATTTCCAGGTGACTATGGCTGGGACACTGCAGGCCTCTCAGCCGATCCGGAAACCTTCGCCAAGAACCGCGAGCTGGAGGTCATCCACGCTAGGTGGGCAATGTTGGGAGCTCTCGGATGCGTGACTCCGGAACTGCTGGCCAAGAATGGCGTGAAGTTCGGCGAGGCTGTGTGGTTCAAGGCAGGCTCTCAGATTTTCGCTGACGGTGGCCTTGACTACCTCGGCAACCCCGGCCTCATCCACGCCCAAAGCATTCTCGCAATATGGGCTTGCCAGGTCATTCTGATGGGCGCCGTCGAGGGCTATCGTGTCGCAGGCGGTCCCTTGGGCGAGGTGGAAGACCCCCTGTACCCTGGAGGCTCGTTCGACCCCTTGGGTCTTGCCGACGATCCTGAGGCCTTCGCCGAGTTGAAGGTCAAGGAGTTGAAAAATGGGCGGCTGGCGATGTTCTCCATGTTCGGCTTCTTCGTGCAGGCCATTGTGACAGGCAAGGGCCCAATCGAGAACCTCTCTGACCATTTGGCAGATCCAACCGTCAACAACGCCTGGGCATATGCGACGCAATTCACTCCTGGCAAGTGATCCAATACCATTACCTTGCGATTTCTTGTGCTGGGCGAGCCCTTCTGTAAAATATCTGTAATCAGAGCTTCCGCGTAATCATCTCCTTTACTCAAATTACTGGCAGTAATGCCATAACCAATTCTCGAGCTTGCATGTACTATATTGTTCAGTAGTTTCAGTACGTTGCCTTTCAGAAGTCGCCCTGCTGAAGCGTTGGAGTTGAAGATGAGTAGGAGTAGAGTTACTGTGTATTCGAATGTACTACTCCATGTCTCTTACCTCATTCTCAAATCGCCTTATCTTGTTTGTCTATGCCGTGATGTATATTGTCGTCGAGGACTGAAATAATGCGAATGTCGCCAAACCTATCGTGAACGTGAGTTCAAAAAAGAGCATGAAATTGTGGTGAAATAATGTGAAATTGTGGTGAAATAATGTGGTCGGTGTTGAGGAGGAGATAACAACAGTGTAAATAGTAGCTGCCAGAGTATAATGAATTGGAAAGATACACATCGACCTTGTAAGGTAGAGGCACCCATCTTGGGGAACTTTGAAGCATCAGCCTCGAGTTGGATTTGAACCCTGGCCATCTCCTTAGGAGTACAACACACATTCACTAAACCAGTCATGCTGGATAAGACATTGAGAGATTCATTTAGACATTGATCTATCTTCATCGTGAGCGAACTTGAACACACCTCCATATCAAAGGAAGAATTGAACAGTCTAGACAAAAGAGAGAGAGATCGATAGGGAAGAATGTAGTCGGTAAGGAAGATAGAGCATAAAGTGATACTGATCATGTGATTTGACCTTTCCACAAGTTTTATTTCAGGATTCATTTAGACACTTACCCATCCTCCATGAAGAGCACATTTGAACTTACATCTATGTTGAAAGGAAGACTAGAAGAGGATGTTTGGTTTCAGGCTAAGTTGGTTGGAACTTGGGCTCTTACTTCAAGGATGGTGAAAGGGGTTCAAGCCCTAAGGTATTGGGTTAATACCCATCACCACTTTGATGTTGAATTATTGTACCAATAATGTTGAAGGACTTGTGGGTCTTCTGACTACCCAATTCAAACCAGGCATTTCATTTCAAAACTTAGCTCGCTGCTATCTAATTAATCCACATCATACCTATGGGCTTTGCATCCTAATAGCTGCTAGGTATCTAACTCAAATATTGGAGGATTGAGGGATCTCATAGATGTTATGGCTTCTTCTTGTTGTACTTTCAATAAAACCTTATGAGAGGAGGACTTAAAACTTTTCAAGTGGAGAAGAGAAAGGAACATTCAAACTATAAGGGAATAGCTCGATGATCGGATTTCCTTCCAACAGTACATGAGCAAAGAGGAAAGGCGCTTGGAAGAGAATAATCTTTAGTCCCCATGCATTTGTTCTCTATCAAGCACTTACCCCCATTTTAATCGGTTTTTGCCATCTCAAGCTCCAAGCAATACAATCCACTCTTTTTGTTGTAACTTCTCAGATCTTGCTTTGAGTGATTTTCCATCATCTCAAGCTTCTAGCCATTATATCCATGCGACTGGTTGCAAACCATTGCAATAAAGGTTTTGTAACTTGTATGTTAGAAAACAATTTTCTTAACTTGCAGAAATTGAATTTTAAATAATGATGCTAATGCCCGAAATATGCCTTTCAAAGAGATTAAAAAAAATTACCCTCAATTTAGTTATAACAGTAGGAACAGTGGCCAACATGGTATTTGGATAAACAATAGTTATGATAAGCATAGGATGCTTCAACCATTGAGTACCATTGCATACTTCATTCAAACATTTTCACCAACCATTTCGCATTTATTGCCTCATCAATAAAATCTACCTTCAACTTAGCTTGGTTTATGTGGATTGGGAAAAAGGAGTAAATCAAAGTGGACATGTTTTTTATTACTACGATTATAATTTTCTGTTTCCTTATGTATGTAACCCCTCTTGTTTTCATCTTACTACTTGGTGCTCAATGTGGGGCGGCCATGCAATATAACAAGGAAAATGGCAATCTAAACATCTAGAGATTGGAAAAGAATTGTTGTAGGAGACGAAATTGAATGTTGTGCAAAGGAAAGTGGCAGACTAATTTATTTGACATGAACAAGATCTCTCTTGGAAATTTTCTATAGATGGTGTGAAAGCAAGGTGCTTCCTTTCTGGAGAAATTAACAGTGTAACTAAGAAACGTTCAACAATGCATGTCAACAAGATAGAATATGAGTAGTGAAGGAAGCTACATAATATATAGCCAAAGAGTGTGTGACTACATCAACAAATGCAACGGCAAAGGTTTGGGATTTAGTAGATAGTATCCTCAAGATGTGCAATAATGGACCATCATCAATTTTTAACTTTAAAGCCCAATTTAAGCAATTCCCAAAACACTTCAATGCATCTTGGATAGAGAATAGCATAGCACATTCCATGGGAAAGTTTTAAACCATTGTCTTGAAAAGGGATATCATTTGCAATAAAATATGGCTTGCATATGTTTGTGTTTACAAAATCTCGTTATGTTTTTTATGGGAGCACATCATCTACAACCATTTTCCTTCCTTCATACAAAACTATGGTGAATCAAACATTTGGAGCGCTCAGGATATGGAGAAGTCTCATTATATGCCACACAATGCATGCTTCAGGCATACCCAACACGGTGGGGATAGTCACAAAGGAAAGAGCCTTCATGAAATTTTCCACTAGTATCATAGACTAATCAAATTCACTAAAGCATAGACCTAAACTCTTAAAGCAATATCAATGATAGATGTCTCTTACCTCCAAAATGCTCCATTTCTTCAATGAAACTTGCGTATAGAATGCTGCATTTTGAAGCTGCAAGTTTGTTGAACATGAAGCTGCAAGTTTATTTCCCTTTGGTATACTTGTTTTGTGTGTGCTTGTGAGCTCTTCCTATCTAACTACTATAAAATCCTTCATTTTGATATCTGCTACTCCACTCTTTTGGTGGTTTGGTGAATATGGAGTCATAGGTATCTTGCCCTCCACTATATGCATCAACTTTGTTTTGCATGTGCTTGTGTGATGTCTTTGTCTCTCTATACTCTCTCTCTCTATACTCTCTATACTCTCTCTCTCTCTATACTCTCTCTCTCTCTATTATTTTCTCTCTCTCTCATTTTAGTCGTAGAGGAGCAAGAACTAATTTGAAAGGCCATTGATTGATCCCTTTCTACATGCACACTTGTTTTAACTTTAGAATGGTCCTTTTATTAATAAAGTGCTTTCATCCATTAAAAAACATGATGATACATCCAAAAATGTAGTGATTTAAAGACAAAAGGTTTAGCTAGAGAGATTCGATTATCTAGGAGCAGAGACACAGAGAGAGAGAGAGAGAGTGAGAGCAAAAAGAGAGAAATAGAGAGAGAGAGAGAGAAAAGAGAGAGAGAGAGAGAGAGAAAGAAAGCAATAGAGAGAGAGATCCTCTATCGGAGAGCAAAGAGAGAGAGAGATCTTCTATCTGAGAGGAGAGAGAGAGAGAGAGAGAGAGAGAGAGATCACCTATAGAAGACAAACAAGAGACATGCAGAGAGAGAGAGAGAAAGATCCTCTATAGGAGAAGGACGAGAGAGACCTCTATAGAGAAGATAGCAAGGAGATAGCACGCACAATCGATCACCAAAATATCTATGTCATGTTCTTTTAGATGGCACAAACAAAGGTGATTGTAAGCAATTAGAGAATTTAGAGTTGTAGAGATCTTCAATTATTTAGTAGTCCTTTCTATTCACGCGAGCAAGTGGACTATCATGCCAAAGCACATGGAAACTTTGAAAAGTTTATGAGGGAAGTACAATAAATTACTTCAACCAAATAATTAAACAACATAATTTATTTAGAGTTGTAATGACTTGCAATAACTCATCGATGCTTGATGGCTCGGGTGAGGAATACATTGCGGGAGTCATCTAGCATACTAGAGATGAATGAAAATAAAAATGCAAGATGAAATTTGGATGAACAAATACATGGGTCCCTATGTATCTATTGAGGATCATAAATGTGAAGACACTCAAAATGTTGAAACATTTTGTGTATTGCAATCAATAACAGTTCTTTGTTATCATAAAAATGCAAGTTATATGCATGCTCCTAAAGGCAATCGTTTTTAGGATGAGAATCAAGGTAAATATATGTACACTAGAATTTAATCAAGGGAAGTATAAATAAAATGGCTACTCATCTATTGAATACAATGACGTCCCTAGTAAGAATCAATGCATAGTAATAGTAAGTAAGAATCAATGCATAGTAATAGTAAGTAAGAATCAATGCATAGTAACTTTTGATTTTCGAGGCTATTTGTGCTATGTTATTGTGTGCACTCTATTATCTTCAAGTTTCTTGCACTTCATTTGCGTATCTCTCCTCTCCGTTAAGTGTTTTCCTTTGTCCACAAAGAAGAAGTTTGTTGGTAACACATGGCGAATCTTCATGTATGTCCAATCGAAGTTGATGAAGTTAATTTTCCTATCATACACTGATAATTATTATTAGAGAGTTTGCCTCATCTAACACCTCAATGTCAATAACTTCATTGTTCTCTAAGTTATGAGCCTCGTGGTCCATGGCTACAAGGAGATGACGAAATTCAATCTGCCATACCAGAATGACATAATATTGATCTGTGATGTAATCATGTACTTACACAACAAGAATAAAGGGGGTGTAGTGATGCTCCCAACTGAAAAAAAAGGTGAGGGTCATCACTTATGTGATGCTCCCATTAGAAAGTGTTGCATAAGCGATGCTCTAAAAAAAAATCGAGAGCATCACATAAGCGATGAAAAGTGTTGCTTATTTGATGCTTATAACTACCATCGCTAAGAGTGTCGAAGTTTAGTGATGGTGGAAAACTGGTTGCGATGCTTTAGCATTGCATAAATGACACCCTAGGAATAAAAAAAAATTTGATTTCTCTTGGCACATTTGTGTCGGGATCAAGTGAGACAGCGAGAGTGAACAAGCCAAGGAGCGATCGAACGAGTGAAGAAGCCACCAAACGAGCAAGGTACATGCACATACATACACACATGCATACACACACATGCACATACATACACAGATATGCATACACAGATATGCATACACACACATGGACACATATACACACACACACAAACATACACACATATACACACAAAATCATACACACACATATGCATACACACACATACACATAGAGATATTTGCACATATACATACACACACATAGGCACACATGCACATACACTCACATGCATACACATGCATATGCATACATACATAGAAACATGCACATACATACACACATGCACACACACACCCATACACACATATACACGCACATATACACACATATACAAATGCACACATATGCATACACACACATACTCATATAGATACTTTCACATATACATACACACACATACACACACATACACTCACATGCATACATACACACACATGCATACACATGCATATGCATACATACATAGACACATGTATACATACACATGCACATACATACACACATATACATACACATACTGCATGCATACACACATATGCATATATACACACACAAACACACTATACAAACAAATGCATACACACACATACAAACACATGCATACACACGAATACAAACACATGCGTACACACACATACATACATGTATACACACACATACATATATAGACATATACATACAAACACATGTGCATACATACTCACATGCATTCGTACACACACATGCATATGTATACATACATACACACATGAATATGTATACATACATAAACACAAGCACATAAAGACACATACACATATAGATACTTACACATACATACACACACATAGGCACACATATACACTCGCATGCATACATACATATACACACATACACATACACACATAGATACTTACACATGCATACTCACATATAGACACACATGCACATACACATATAGATACTTACACATAGACACACATATACATATACACATATACATGCACATACGGATACTTACATATACACACACACACATAATCACACACATATACACTCACATGCATACATACACTCGCATGCATACATACACACACATGCATACACATGCATATACATACATACATACCCACATGCATACACACACATGCACATACACACACATATGCACATATACACACACATACACTCACATGCATACATACACACATGCATACACATGCATATGCATACATACATAGACACATGCATACACACACATGCAGATACATACACACATATGCATACACACACATACATACACACATATACATATATAGACACACATACATACACACATACATACACACATATACACACATACACATACACACACACACACACATATATATATATATATATATATATATATATATATATATATATATATATATATATATATATATATATATATATATATATATATATATATATATATATATATATATATATATATATATACATATACACATACACATACACATATAGATACGTGCACATATACATACACACACATACACACATACACTCACATGCATACATACACACACATGCATACATATGCATATGCATACATACATAAACACATGCATGCACACATGTGGACATACATACACACATATGCATACATACACACATATGCACATATACACACACAAACACACTATACAAACACATGCATACACTCACATACAAACACATGCATATACACACAAAAACACATGCATACACACATGCACATAAATACACGGACATATACATACACACACATTTGCATACATATTCATATGCATTCGTATACATACATACACACATGCATATGTATACATACATACACACAAGCACATACACATATATGCATACATGCACAAACATAGACACACACTTAAACTCAAATGCATACATACACATATAGATACTTACACATACATACACACACATAGACACACATACATATACACATACACATATAGATACTTACACATACATACACACACATAGACACACACTCACATCCATACATACACTCATGTGCATACACAACACACATACACACACTATACATACATATGCATATACACACATGCACACACGTATACATCCACACACATATACATACACACACATAAAGACACACACATACACATACACATACACACACACACATACACACACACACATACACATCCATACACACATACACATATAAAAACACACATACACGTATAGATACTTACACATACATACACACACATAGAAACATATACATATATACATACACATATACACATACACATACATATACTTACACATACATAGACGAACATAGACACGCACTCACATGAATACATACACTCACATGCATACATACACACACATGCATACACAACACACATACACACACTATACATACAAATGCATACATACACACACATGCATACATAACACACATACACACACATGCATACATAACACACATACACACACTATACATACATATGCATACACACACATACACACAGGTATACATACACACACATATACATACACCCACATATACATACACACACATAGAGTGAAGACTCAATCGTAAACATATCTCCATAAGAATGGCAATAGGTTTGCAGTCTTCAAGGCCAAAACACTGCAATAATGGGTCAATATATTTCATTTGACACAAAGTCATTCCACCATAAACTTGCATAAATTGAATGCTTAAATAATGATGCAAATGGCCCAAATTAGACATTTCAAATGAGGCATGCAAATCAGCCCTGAAATCAGCAATATGTTTCTCATGAGGACCAGTGAGCAACATGTCAGCATGTCATCAACATACACAACAATGATCAAAAGCACATCATTAGCACGCCTAACATATAAGGTGCTTTCAATTGGACTATTCTCAAAACCATGTGCAATCAGATGGGCATGTATCTTCTCATACCAAGTATGTGGTGCTTGCTTTAAACCATATAATGCCTTCTTTAACCTACACATCTAGTTTTCATGCCCTTTCTACAGAAATCCATTGGGCTGGAAAACATACACTTCTTCATACAAATCACCATTTAGAAATGCAGTTTTAATGTCCAACTGATGTATATTCCAAGCATGATGAGCTACAAGTGCACATATGCTATGAACAGTAGTCATTCAGCAAGTAAGCGCAAAGGTCTCATCAAAATCAATGCCTCTTTCCTACGAACAACCCTTTGCAACAAGCCTAGCCTTATACTTGTGAATTGTTCCATCAGGCTTACGGATCAACACTAGACTCTCTACCTCTAAAAAGAGGCAACAAACTATCATACATGTCTTTGGAGCTAACAGATGTCTACATGAAAGTAGTGGATGCATAGCATCTTCCACAAAAACAACATCATGGCTAACCAAAATGCTTTTAGTCTGTGGATGATACAGATGATGACCTTTGCTCTCATAACTGTATCCAACAAAAATACATTTCATTACTTTATCATCCAATTTTTTGCATTGTTGTTCAAGCACTAATGCATATGCCAAACAACCAAAAACGTGTAGATGAGCAATGGATGGTTGTGACCATGCCAAGCCTCATATGGAGTGGTAGACTGCAATGCTTTAGTAGGACACCTATTAAGTACATATGTTACTCACATAATAGCCTCAAGCCAAAAACTATGTGGTAAAGCTTGAGTCTTGACCATACACCTCACCATCTCCATGAGTGACGTGTTCTTTTGTTTAGCAACTCCATTTTGTTGAGGTGTATACATCACTATACACTGATGTTTTATCCCATGTTCAGCTAGAAATGCATTAAATTCAAAGGACATATATTCCCCCCCAATCAAAATGGAGGGTGCCCATTTTATATGCTGATAGATTTTCAGTCAAAACCAGAAACTCTTTGAAGCACATAAACACTTCAGACTTTGCTTTCAATGGATATACCCATGCATGCCTAGAAAAATCATCGATGAAAGTCACAAAGTAAAGATAGTTTCCACAAGAGGGTGCCTATAAAGGACCACAGACATCACTATAAACAAGCTGCAATTTTTCAGTAGCTCGATCTAAACCATCTTTTGGAAAGGAGGAATGCTACATTTTTCCCAAAATACAACCCTTAGAAACATGTTTACGGGTGCCGCAAATTTGGGCAAAGAGTACACCATTTCATATTTTTGCAAGTATAGCAAACTAGCAAAATTTAGATGATCAAAGAGTGCGTGCCAAAGCTTTGCATCTGACATAGCCTGAGAATCATGTACTACACATGCCAAATCATTCACAGATTTTTCATAGTCTATGAGCTTATACAACCCACGACATAAAATGAAAGAAGTAATAATCACATCGCCATTTGACAGATCATGAACTATACATCTGTCTTCAATAAACTTCATAACCAAGCCAATCTTGGCGAAAGCTGAAATTGATAACAGATTCTTCTTGATCCCTGGCACAAATAAAGCATCTGACAATGTAAAAGAACTACCATCATCAATAGTCAGATAGAAGCACTTGTGTCTTGTAGTATGATCCTAGTGTAGCGGTGATCAATAACTTGAGGCCTTACCACAACACTAGTGGGGTTGGGATAAAACCTTGCAGTTCATTAAGAGCAAGATGAACACAAGCCTTTAGATTGATCTCCAATCGTATAGTTTTGTTGGAGTTAGATGTCTGTGAAAGCACACGAACAGAACAAGGAAGAAGAAGAAGCTTGGAGCACAACACACAAGACTGAATGTATTACTAGAGAATGTACAAAGATAATTAGCCCATTAGGGCAATAGGCGTATATACAAGCCGGGGGGAAAAAACCTCCTAAAGAGGGAAGAAAGTGCCCCGAAGGTCCTAGTGTGTTCACACACATCACTACCTAAATATATCAACAAATTCCTCCTGGGAGTGATGCGGTGAACAAGGAGTTGGCACTCATGTATAAGGAAGTGCCAAACTATGTGGAAATCACTCCACAAAAGGAAGTAAGCCCAAAGCTTTGCGGAAAGCTTCAAACTTCTCCCTAGGCAGAGCCTTCGTGAAAAGGTCTGCTATGTTCTCCTGCGTGAGCACATATGCCAAGCTGATCTCCCCAACAGAGAACCTCTCCCCAACATAGTGATAATGCACCTCAATGTGCTTAGTGCGAGTCTGGAACACAGGGTTCCTCGCAATTGCCAATGCGCTCTGACTGTCAATAAAGATGGTGCCAGTGACAGAAGACTGGCCAACACCCAAATCAGCCATAAGGCATGTGAGCCACACACACTCAACAGTCGCTATGAAAGTTGCCCTATACTCAGCCTCACAAGTGGAAGTGGCCACAGTAGGCTGCTTCTTGCTCAACCAAGATACACATGCGCTACCAAGCATGAAGCAAAAACCACTGGTGGACACACGAGTGTCATAGCAACCAGCCCAATCTGAGTCAGAAAAAGCATGCAAATCTGGTGGTAGTGATCCCCCCTTGGGATAAAACAACCCAAGTAGCCGAGTACCACTCAAGTAGTGACAGATGCACTTAACCGCCTTCCAATGCGTGACTCCTGGGCAATGCATAAACCTGCTCATCTATGAGACAACAAACTGAATATCTGGCCGAGTAATGCATAAGTAAATCAAGCATCCAACAGCTTGTTGATAGGAACAACATCAAATGCATCTCCAGCATCATGAAGACTCAATCGTAAACATGTCTCCATAGGAGTGGCAATAGTCTTACAATCTTCAAGGCCAAAATGTTGCAATAATGTGTCAATATATTTTGTTTGGCACAAAGCCATTCCACCATCAACGTGCATAAACTGAATGCCCAAATAATGATGCAAATGCCCCAAATCAGACATCTCAAATGAGGCATGCAAATCAGCCTTAAAATCAACAATATGCTTCTCAATAGGACCAGTGAGCAGCATGTCGTCAACATAGACAACAATGATCAAAAGCACATCATTAGCACGCTTAACATATAAGGTGCTTTCAGTTGGACTGTTCTCAAAACCATGTGCAATCAGATAGGCATGTATCTTCTCATACCAAGCACGTGGTGCTTGCTTTAAACCATATAATGCCTTTTTTAAGCTGCACACCTGGTTTTCATGCCCTTTCTGCACAAGGCCACGGGGCTGAAAAACATACACTTCTTCATGCAAGTCACCATTCAGAAATGTTGTTTTAATGTCCAATTGATGTACATTCCAACCATGATGGGCTGCAAGTGCACAAATGCTCCGAACAGTAGTCATACGGCATGTGGGTGCAAAGGTCTCATCAAAGTCAATGCCTCTTTCCTGTGCATAACCCTTTGCAACAAGCCTAGCCTTATACCTGTCAATTGTACCATCAGGTTTACGCTTCAGCTTGTATACCCACTTAGTGCCAATGGCCATCTTGCCAGGAGGCAAGTCACATAAAGACCATGTACCATTCTTCATTATAGCATCATATTCAGATTGCATAACAGCCATCCAATTTTTTGAATTTTGTGCTTCATCAAAAGAAACAGGCTCATTCTCATCACAAAGACTAGACGCAGCCATAGCATAACAATCTGATGCAAAGGAGGCACTATGAGAGCCTGAACGAATACGATATGACAAAGGTGCATCTAATTTGTTGTCACGCAAAGTCTGCACCAACCATTTTGGCATAGTTTTTGCCTGCTCAATATTAGCTCTCTCATCAACAAGTGCATCATGTAAATATGCATCAGAAATGGAATGATCTACATCATCATATGAAACCTACAAAGGCTGAGACGTTACCTCATTAGGACCAGCACTAGACTGTCCACCTGTAAAAAGAGGCATCAAAGTATCATACATGTCTTTGGAGCTAACAGATGTCTCCTTCGTACATGATGTTGGAGAAACAATCACTAATTGGACATATATTTGAAGGTCAAATCTTAGGAAGAAAACTACATGCCTATGTGAAGGGACAAATTCACAAGTGTATTATATTTGTAAAGTTAGTTCACTTTAGCTCTAGAAGTTTTTTAAAAATCACGAGGATAAGAAAATCCATATAAGTTAGTTTGTATCAACTGACAAGATAGAGGAAGATAATAAGAGAGTGAGTTAGAACTCAATTTGTATGACTGAGTATAGTCGGGCTTCTCTGAGTGAGAAAGCACTTGTAAGCTTCTGAGTTTTCATATCTATGATAAGAACTAGTTAAAGTTCTGTGTATATGTCTTCTTCTTCCATCTCCAGTGTTTGTCTTCTATGTAATGATTTGAAAGGTTGAAGTTTTCCAAGCAAGTCGATGCCTGGCATCGAATGTATGTTGAAAAGTTGAGTTTTATGCAAGAAGTCGATGCCTGGCATCGAATCCTAGCTGATAAGTCCTTATCTTCATATCTGACTTTTATCTACTGATGAAGCTTCTTAAAATCATGAGGTTTGTGGAGCAACTCGATGCGTGGCATCGAGTTTCAGCATAAAGTCGATGTCGGGCATCGACTTCCCACATAAAGTGGTCTTGTTCATGTGTGTGTAAAAGAGGCTAATTCTGGTGCTGAAAAAGCTCAAAGTCGATGCCCGGCATCGACTTTTGGTTGCAAGTCGATGCTAGGCATCGAATTTTTATTTTTTGACAGCGAATTTTACTAAAATAGGTAAATTTTCTAGTTTTGGAAGGTCATACAGGGTCATTTTGTGAGAGCCATAACTTGAGTTCTAGAGATCCGTTTCATGCATATCATAGCTTGTTGGAAAGCTCTACTCTTCTAGTTTCAGCCTATAAAAGATATTGGAGAAATAATATTTGAGCTAAGATAAATTAGCAAAATACTGAAGGTATGTCATTTTAGTGACTAGAAAAATCTAAAGAAGCAAAGTTCTTGGTTTCGGCTATCATTTCTCAAAGTTTGGAGTGGCAATGAGTTAATGATGACCATAGAGGTGTTCTAGTGTCACATTAATTCATTTCTTGTGGTGTTTTACACATCAACAAGTGGTATCAGAGCAGAAAGGTCCTAAAGAACAGAAGGCGGCAAAGGTACGAGAAGTTTTGAAAAGTTTTTCATTAAAGTTTGAAAGGTGAAGCATTCAAAGGCACAAGGCATCAAAAGATTACTTTCAAAGTATCCTCATACACAAAGAACTTCAAAAGGTATTATCCTTTATCCTTTAAGCTCACAGGTTGCAGCAAAAGGGAAGGAGTATGGCAGATCATATCTCCATTGACAAACTAGACAGAGATAATTACCCCGCATGGAATGGAAGCCTTACTTATGAGTAAGGATCTCATGATATATGTTACAGGTGAAGAAGAGAAGCCAGTATTTGAAGATGAAAGCCGACGAAAGAAAGAGGAACTTGATGCTTTAAAGCACTGGCAGAAGAAGGATGCAAGTGCAAAAGTCTACATTTACAATACAATCTCTGATCATTCGCTACCACACATCAGAGGATTGGAATCATCTGAAGATATATGGAATGCATTGGAGTATCATTTCCAAAGTACTACTAAAGCACGGAAAGCAAGTCTATGGTCAGAGTTTACAACATTCAAGAAGAAGCCAAGTCAAAGTACTAGTGATTATGTCACTAAGATGAAGGATCTAGCAGATAGTCTTGGATCCATAGATGAAGATATTGAGGATCACAAGTTGATTGCTCAATTACTTACAGGTTTGAGAGGGGATAAAAGGTGGAAACCTTTTGTCTTATCAATAGAACTTTCATTAAATCATTATGTTCCAGATTTGAACCAGTTGCTTGGTTTGATGCTCACATATGAGCAAGACTTCAAGGGAGATGGAGATAAAGGACAAAGTTCTACAATGTACATGAAGAACAAGAAGAAAGGAGATAAAGGTAAAGCAAAGGATGAAGAGGAGTCGAGTTCTCAAGTTTATTATGCAAGAGGTAAAGGCACTGGCAGAGGAAGAGCAAGAGGCTTTGGAAGAGGAAGAGGTAATCAGAATAATAATAAGAAGGCTTGCTGGATCTGTGGATTGAGTAATCATTTGGCTCATGACTGTTGGCATAATCAACAAGGATCAAACCAAAATCAAAACAACAATAGCAGAGGTCGAGGTGAAAGATATCAAAATAATTTTCAGAGAGGTAGACAAAATCCAAGAGGAGGCTATGGTAGAGGTGGAGGAAGAAGTTGGGGACAGAATCAATCCTACAACACCACCTGCTACAATTATGCAAATGACACACAGAATGAAAGTCATACATCATTGATGATGAATTCAATCAGCACATCAAATAAAGAAGATCTAAAGGTATTTTACATTGACTCTGGATGTTCTAATCATTTGTCAGGAAACATAGAATTGATGTCAGAATTGGAAAAAGGCATTTCTAGTCATACAGTTCAAACAGGTGATAATACAAGACATAGTGTACATTCAATTGGAAAAGTGAAATGCAAGAGTGGAGCAGATTTGCTAACCAATGTTTTGTATGTTCCTACAATACCTAAAAACTTGATTAGTGTGGGACAGATAGTTGAAAAAGGTCTTCAAGTCAGGTTTACAAATGAAGGAGTATTTGTGGAAGATCCAGAGAATGGATATAATCAGATTGTCTCTGGTAAAAAAGAAGGTAGACTCTTTACTTTAAGAGTGCAAGGGAACATTGGTCAAGCTTTGCTCACACATGGTGAAGGAGTGATTATAGAACTTGATCTCTGGCATAAGAGATTAGGTCACTTCAATGAAAGAGGAATTAAAGCTATGGTTGCTGATCAGCCTGTACTAGGATTACCAAATGTGCAGAGTCAACATATGGTTAATAAATGTGAAGCATGTCAAATGGGTAAAGCACACAAGTTACCATTTCAAAAGAAAGGATTCAAACATGATGGATTACTAGAGCTCATTCATACAGAAGAGAGTCACTGCAAGGAGTGTCTGATGAATTGCTCAATGCTTATTTGTTCAATTTAGAAGTTGTTCTTAAATGGGCAAATCAATTGGTACCTATCCTAACCTTCGGACCCACAAATAAGAACGAGAACAAAACAAAGATGAAATTGTGAAATCACAAAAATATCAAATAATGGCAGGAAGTATGTACAAACAAGATATAGAGGGTGTACTAGCTTGCTGTGTTGAGGAGGACAAACATATTAATTGGTTGCAACAAGCCCATGAAGGATTGCTAGGAAATCACTGTTCTGAACAATGAACGTTGCAGAATCTAGAATATTTAGGAGTGTGTTGGCCTAATATGGATAGAGAAATACATGAGTGGATTAAGAATTTTCCCATGTACCAGGAGAGACCCCCAGTGGAGCATGCTACCCTTTATTATGTGTCGTTAATTCCAGAATGGAGTGCTCCATTGGTAGAGTTTATGAGATAGGGAACACTACTCATTGAGGCTAGTCTAGCAAGAAGAAGAAGCATGGAGCAAGAGGCTAAGAACAATGCCTTAGTAGGGGAAAATCTATATCAAAGAGACAAAGATGGTTACTTAAGACTATGTGTTCATGAATCAGACTATTTGAAAGTCTTAGAAACTGCACATAGCAGTGTTGTAGGTGGACACTTTGGGCATGATCAAGCAATTAAGAACATTCTATTTTCAAGACTTTGGTGGGACTTTGGTGGCCCACTCTTCATATGGATTCACATACCTATGTGAAGAAATGTGACGCATGCCAACATCCACAATATGTGATCAGAAAGGACAAGATGCCTTTACGACCAATGATGGGAGGACGTGCATTTTTGAAGTGGGGTATAGACTTTGTTGTTCCTATTAACCCCCCAGCTAGAAACTCCCATGCAGAGTACATTATTGTAGCCATAGATTACCTTACAAAGTGGGTAGAAGTAAACACCACTACAAATAATGAAGCTCAAACAATGGCTAAGTTCTTATTTGAGAATGTGTTCACCAGATATGGGTTACCAATAGAGTTAGTAAGTGAGAGAGTCACACACAGAGAGCACAAATAAGATCCTATGTAATGTATATGACAAAACTGGTAAATAATAAATGCTTTGATTGGGATAAACAACTTTGTCATGTTGTTTGGGATTACCGAGTTACCTACAAAATGGTACTCAATGCCACCCCATTTCAGATGGTCTTCGGACAAAATGTTGTGCAACCATTAGACTTTTTGATCGTGAATTTGAAAGTAGCACAAGAGCAGGAATGGAATGGACATGAGTTGTCCTCCAGTATCTTTGATCTAGAATGCTTAGGTCAGACAAGGCTATGAATGGAAGCATACATCTACGCTACAAAGAAAAGACAAAAGGCATACTTAGATGCACACATCAAGGATAAATGTTTGAAAGAGGGAGACCAAGTGTTGGTTTATACACTAAAGCAACATGCCCGCAAATTGGAAAAATGAGGCTATGGACCCATGGTCATTATTAGAATTTCCACTAGCGGTGCTGATCAATTGGCCACTCTAGAAGCTGACATCTTGCCAAACTATATTAGTGGATGTCAAGTCAAGCTATATCAAGAACCCCCTTACAGAGGATATGCTAATGAGACTCAAAACATCTAAGAAGCGAAAAGAGGAAGAATCAAGGGTTAGGGAAGAAGCACAAGTAGAGGCCAGAGAGCGCATCAGGCGAAATAAGTTAAGGCAATTAGGCTTAGATGTCAATCCAGAAGCCCCAAGATATCATATGGCCATGTGCCAAACATCAGGTGTAATTCCTTCTCAAATAATTGATCGACATCCCTTTGTGACCATAGAGGTAGGGCAAGGAAATAAGCTAAGGGCTTTGAGAGCCTTGATTGACTCAGGTGCAACAACTAGTGCAGTTAGACTTTCATACTGCCAAGATCTGCAATTGAATGTCAATCCCATAGAAGCCTATCTCATAGGATTGGGAGGTGTAGAAACCCCTTGTTTGGGTGAGGTCGAGCTTCCCATTTATCTTCAAGATGTCCCAATGAGAGTCAAAATGCTAGTGTGTCAAGATGAGGACCTTAATGAACCACTTGTCTTGGTTCAAGACTGCATCTATGATCATGCAGTCAACTTAAACCTAAGAAGTCAACTTCTTCAAGTTTGGGTACATGAAAAATGCACTACATTAGAATTAGAGAATTGCATGATCACAAATCCAAGTAGCACACATTCTACCAGTTCTTCCAAGCCTAGTCTTCGAGAAGAAAATGTTGTATATGTCAAAATCTCTATGATCCAAAAGGACTCAATCATGGAAGAACAGTCTCAAAGGTGAATGGATCATTCTTCTTATGCAAGACTAAAGCGATCACAACAATTCAACCAAAGGAGCAAGTAAATTAGTACAAGAGAACCGCTATATCAAATAAACAAACAAACTTCAAGAAGAAAGTAGTTCCAAGCATGAAGCAGATCTGGGTACAAAAGGAAGCACAACCACCAATGTTGCCACAATAATGCCCATCCAACCAGGCCAACCATGACAACAAAAGAACCAAGCAACCACGACAAGCTCAACCACAAAGTATCTGATAAATTTGGGTGCCTAGAAAATTAATTGCAGCTCAACAAGGGCATTCACACATGCGGATACCCAAGAAACTCTTACATGCACAAAGCCCTATGCTCTCCCACATGATAAAAGTCTCAACAACGATGCCACGAAGAAGAAAGAGTCAGGATCAATTCATCTCTTTGGCAATAGAAAGAAGACAATCATCAAGGATATGGGTTTGGAAGCCAAAAGTACTAGTAGCATCCATAGAACCAAAGAGCCAACCATGCTAGATACAAAATTTAAGCAACCAACCAAAGATGAAGAAGTCAAAAATGACTTGTAGGCAGCCAAACACTATTCTAAAATGGATCCCTATAAGGAGGAATGATCAGTTGTCATTTTGAAATCCAATGGATACCTCCAACAAAGGCTACATCAACATTTGCAAGCACATTGAAAGCCTCAACGTGCAACAACCATGTGCCTTTGGCATAACCTTGTCTTTTGCACCATTCAAGTCATGCATTTCCAAAGTGTCCATTAATATAGGGTCACATTACATGGCCGTGCATAAACACAATTGAGAAATCCCAGGCACATGAGACACACTTTTCATATGTAAAATATTTTCTTGATACTAACCTCTTTCTTCTCGTTTTATGCCATTGTTTCCAAAAAAAAAAAAGAGAAGAAGAAAAAAAAAGAAAGCTCTGGACCATGTGCTCAACGAATCTTATCAGTGAATCATCAACAAGAACATTCATCAACAAAGCAAGACATGCCAATGGTCAATCACCATGATGGGTGTACAAAACGAAGAGTGAAGATTGATGGACATTTCACCATGGTAAGAATCAGTTGCTTCATCAACACCATAACCATGATAGATTAGGAAAACTCTTCGTCAGCATACCCTTGGGCACTTCACTCAAGACCCAATTTCTTGCACCATACTTCTTCCAATGCATGTAAGCATGAATAGGGCTACATTACAAGGCCGTGCACAAGGCACACATTTTCTTCAACCCATGCACTAATGCACTTACCCATCATTCATTTTGGGTCACGAGTACTTGCATTAAAACTGTGGACACCCATTTTTGAAAGATCTAGAGGACATCAAGGTTATAACATCACTACCTATGAAGCAATTCACAGATGACAACTGCTCAAAATTAACATCAACAACCTCTTTTGAGCAACTCACAATTATTGAAAGTTCACAAATACACTGTCATGCTGGACTTTAAGGAAGAAGTACATGCAAAGGATATCAGTGACAAAATGAAGATGAGGACAACAGACCCTGCTACATTTGAAACACAGATGATCTTGTTGACACATGATAGACACTACCTCTCAAAGTACTACATGGAACACCCACTCCAACAAGGGTTTTGTCAAGGACAACAGACTCAAGAGGGGGGAGTGTTGGAACTCAAGGTTAAGCACAAGCATGGAAATGCATCAAAGAAGTGGACATACAAGAAGAGGGATCATTTAGGGAGCTCCAAGAAGTGTATGACAAATTTTCAGAAGAAATCCCTATAAAAATAGTGATCTTCATCACTAAAAACCATTGTAAATACCATTTCATATTTTTGCAACTCCATTTTGTTCAAGCTTAGGAGTCCTCAAGCTTGCGGAGTATTAGAAGTATCTACCTACCAATTTTCATAATTTCTAGACTTTGTTTGAGCCTCAAATAGCCCCTAGAACCTAATTTTTAACTAGGCCAAACACTAGGTCTAGACAGGGTCAAAACTACTAAAAAAAACTATAAAAAGAGCTAGAGAACTCATTTTTGAGGTTAGCTTGTTAGAGAGTTGAGCTTTTGTAAGAGAGTTCTTTTTGTAATCGAAGATCTTCCATTGTTCCACTCTTTGCTTTTACCTTGTGTGCATGTGTGTGTGTGTATGTGTGTGCATGCTTGTGTGCTTCTCACTCACGCATTTGTGAACTTCACTTGCTCTTGGTCTTCATACCAGTCCTCATGTCTCCGCGAATTGACATTTATGAAGTGTATCTCCTCATGTTGGTACTTACCATTGTGCTAGAGTGACATGTGTGCATCTCTGTATGTGTGTATATGTATGTGTATGTGTGTGTATGCGTGTATATATGTATATGTGTGTTTGTATGTATATGTGTGTATGTGTATGTGTGTGTATGTGTATGTGTGTGCATGTGTGTGTATGTTTATGCATCTATGTGTATGTGTGTATATGTGTGTATGTGTATGTTTGTGTTATGTATGTGTGTGTATGCATGTGTATGTGTGCATATGTGTATGCACATGTATTTGTGTATGTATGTATGTATGTATGTATGTATGTATGTATGTATGTATGTGTGTGTGTATGTATGTGTGTATGTATGTGTGTATGTCTGTGCATGTATGTGTGTGTATGTGTGTGCATGTGTATGTGTGTGCATGTGTATGTATGTGTGTTCATCTTTGTATGTGTATGTGTGTGCATTTGTGTATATGCATCAATGTCTGTATGTTTGTGTGTATGTGTGTGTATGTGTGTGTATGTGTACGTGTGTATATGTATATGTATGTGTGTGCATGTGTGTGTATGTATGTATGTGTATATTCTATTTGTATGTGTGTGTGTGTTATGTATGTGTGTATATGCATGTGTATGTGTGTCTATATGTATGTATATGTGTGCATGTATATGCATGTATATATGTATATGTGTGTATATGTGTTGTATTAGTGTATGTGTGTATGTGTGTATGTGTATGTGCATGTGTGTGCATGTGTATGCATCTATGTGTATACATGTGTATGTGTATGTTTGTGTCTTATGTATGTGTGTGTATGCGTGTGCATGTGTGCAAGTGTGTGTATGTGTATGCATGTGTATGTGTGTATGTATGTATATGTGTGTGTGTATATGCATGTGCATGTGTATGTATGTGTATGTGTGTGTATGTGTGTGCATGTATATGTGTGTGTATGTGTATGTGTGTGTACATGTATGTGTGTGTACATGTATGTGTGTGTACATGTATGTGTATGTATGTATGTGTAAGTGTATGTATATATGTGTAAATGTATGTATGTGCATAATGTATGTGTGTGTATTTATAAATTTAAAGTTTCTTTTTATATACTGATCCTTTTTTGTTTGAGACTAAAATAATAGGAGATATTGTATGGTAGAAAGAATAAGAGAAGAGCTCACATACCTCATGAGATGTGGCAATATTTTCGCAAACAACTACATCTATAGAAATCATTTCCTTTGCAAAAGTTATGTAAAATAATTTATATTATTGTGAGTTATAATTCTCATATGTTTTATAAATATTTTACATTTAATCTATGTACTTTTGTTTCATTAAATAACACACATTGTTACAAAAAAAGGAGTTGAATCACATCATATCTCATGTGTAGGCCAAATGGGCCATCAAGATTCTGTTGCTACATTTCTAAGTAGATATATTATTGAAACTATATTTTTTTATTTTATTTAAAACACTAATCATTAATCTTTTTTATTTGTTTCAATGCAACATAAGGATTAAGGTCATTATCATATGAGAAAGAAATAAAATATGCTACATATTGTGGATATTGATGTCTAAGTGAGCAGATAAGAGATAATCAAGATGATTTTGTGGGTATTATTAACTTTGATATAATTTATTTTATTTTCATTGATGTTTTATATTTTTTATTTATTTATGTTTGTTATAGGTAATACAAGAGTGTTATGGAGAGATCGACATGGATAAGGTGGAAAGAAAAACACAGATGGGACGATATCGATCATCATAGGGAATTGATCCCTCTACCCATGATGCCTCTTCAGATACATCAGATCATGCAGATGATGATGATGATAAGAGGGGTGATTCAGATGATTGAAACTATTTACATATGATGTATTATATACATTGATACACACATACATACACACACATATATATATATATATATATACTAGGGTTTTTTGGGCACGGGGCTGCCTATTTCTTTGAAGAAAAAAGAAGGGTTGGGGTCTCTCACTTGGGGGCCAACAGCAGCAGTTGTACACAGGGAGGGAACACGGTGGATTTTTCTTTGCTTCATGGGGAGGAGAAATCTTCTACCGGAGCTCTGTTCTATGTGTGCAAAGTGGCTGAGGGAGCACACCCCATAAGGGAGTGGTTCCGAATACTCTGGACAGTTGAGAGGAGGAGAGAGGTCACTGGGATGGAGGTCGCTCGCTCGGTGGTGGTGGGACACATCATGAAAGGGGGTGAGACTGCATTGTTTGGGAGATTGCAAGAGAAGAAGGGAGTGTTCTCATGAATAAAGGCATGAATATTCATCATGGGGGGGTTCTTAATCTCTCTCTCTGTCTCTCTCTCTCTCTCTCTGTCTCTCTCTCTCTCTCTCTCTCTCTCTCTCTCTCTCTGTCTCTCTTTGTATGTCAAGGATCCCCTATGTATCTCACTGCTATGCTCGAGTGCATTGTAACTGAAGTCTTCGAGCTTGCTGGAAATGCAAAATGGGATAATCTAAAGAATCAGATCATCCAGCTGCCATAAAAAATGATGAGGAACTTGGCAACCTACTATTTGGAGCAACCATTGCTTATGGTAAGGTTCTGCTAAACCTTCACTAGGTCTTAAAGAAGGCTTCCAAGGAGGCTGAGAAGCAAGCGCCGCATCATGAATGAATTTCCTTACATGTATGGTCCTTGTCAAAGAAGATAAATAATTAAAATGAATCTTACCTTGGTAGGTTGGGGATCAAGATTTAGTAATTTTCCAATATTGTCTCTGTAGATGGCAACTCCTGATGCATTAGTATGAGTGAGCAAGAAGCTACACTTAAAGCTCCAATGACTAGTATGGTCACATTATCTTATGAGGAGCCGGTGGCAATCGTTATTACTAGATCCAAAAGACAACATCAATCGAAGGATTTGGGTCTACAACCTAATATATGAGAGCAACATAATGTATACAACCAATCATCTGGTTGGGCTACTCAGGCACCACCTTCATTTTCTTTGCTAGAGTATACTATGACATCGAGTAGGGTGCAAATAAATCAAAGGAAGGCTACAATCACAAATACAACCAATTCAAATTTGGTAATAGCTATAGATAGCCTATATTTGGAAGGTTCAACTACTGCGAAGGAAAGTGTAGAAACTTACCAATCAATTTTCTATAGGACAAAGGGATTTACCACCATCGGAGACTATCCTAAATTCTTGGCAAGTGTTTTTAAAGTCCAATATTCAATTAACTTTGTGTGATTTGTTGGATCTTGTTCCTGCTTTAAAGGAAGCTCTTTTAGCAAAGTTTGGATTCATCTTCAAAAGTCTACAATGAGACAAAGTGTTGTTCTAGTCAATCAAGTTGAAATGACAGAAGAGATATTGGTTGATTATGTTGTTCCTTTGATTACAATTTGGTACAAGACCATACCCATTTCTAGAGTTTTGATCGATGGAGACTCAAGAGTTAATATTTTTACATTACCTATCTGTAGAAAGATGCAATGAACAAATATTTACCTGCTCCTTTTTACATTTGGATGGCTAATCAATCTCGATTTCAACCCATTCAATTGATCAAGGACACTCCCATCCAAATATAGGAAATTACCTTCCCTATAACATTTGTAATTATTGATTATTGGTAAAAAGGGATGATACTAATTTACTTTTGGGTTGTCCTTGGCTGAAGCATGCCCAAGTCTAGCAAGATTGGGGATCTCAAGTTGTGACTTTTCGTAAGGGTCAAAAAGATATTTTATACCCTTGGATGATAAATAGGCATATTCTAAGGCTCACCTACTCACTATTGTGAAACCTCTAGGTATGCTTAAAGGCATAGAGGAAGATGAGGAGGCCCAAGGTTCATGGATATTCTAGAAGTTTTAGCATAGCATCAAGGTCACAAACCTATCATAGCTACGATTCGACCACAAAGAGTCCAGACATATTTTTTTTCAACAAGGATATTGTTATTTTACCACGTGAAGATCTTTTGGAGTAGAATAGTGTTCATGGTAGAGTCCATTAATTTGTGTCCCAATGTTAAACCTATATTGGTTTAATTTTGTGCTGATTTTCCAACACCTTTTCGAAGTGATTTGCTTGCCCTATTGAAGGAATTTAAAGATAATCACAATCGCATGAAGACTACCTCTTTGCTTTAGTTATTCTCTTATTGCGAGTTGTAATACAAAGGCCAAGTTTTTGAAATAATGACTTCCAAAATTTTATTATTGATAACAAAATAGATGAAGCACTATGAAGTAAAAGAAGAATTTGAGGTTGCTTTTAGTTTTACCTTGGGTTTCCCCCTTCTTCTTACCCTTTCATTTTGCTGTTGCAATCATAGAAGCTTCTATATTATTCTTCAGTGCCATTTTACCCTAGGTTGCCCCCTTCTTCTTACCCTTTCATTTCGCTTTTGCAATCATAGAAGCTTCTATATTATTCTTCAATGCCATACTGTGAAAAGTTTATTCCTCTTAAATAACAAGCTTTCTGACTCAGTAAAATACACTTTTTGTAGAGAAAGAATATGTGATTTAATGAAAGATATATATGAATAGATAAAGAATTTCAATCGCAAATTAAAATTTGCCTTGTAAGCTGATCTTGCAAGTCTCTAATTATAATTAGATGTTATTATCAACTATGTCCCTTCACCAAGCAAAGATTCGTTAACTTTCTTTCAAAGTATGTTTTCTCAATTATAGTTTTGAAACAATCCTTCTAAATTAATCCAAGCATAGTGAATAGCCATGAAAGAATGAAATCATGGAATAATAGATCTTTTTAGTAAAAGAGCTATCAAAGCAAGATCTTATGTATCTCCTACATCCCATTTTTGCTCCTCTTAGATTTCAATAGTCACTCCTCCATATTTATTTGTAGTAGAGCTTCTTGAAGCTTATTCATTCCTCTTTTTGATAGACACTCTTCTCTATTCAAAGAACAACATATAGCACCCCTTACGATACTTTGAAGATCTTTAATGATGACAAGACTTCTCATCAATAAGTTGCACATAGAGTAGTTAGATGGACACCCTCTAACAAGGGTTGATCTTATTGTTGCATTGATAGGACCCAATGTTCGGCTTAGTCCATTCGGTCCCATCTAGTGTGTGACCTTGCAAGATTTTTCTTTTTGGTTTACTTCTTGCCTCAAAAGATGCATGAGAAAGAGTTTGGTAGCCTTTCTAAAAAATGTGTCCCCCTTGTTTATGTGAGATCCTTGTGTTTGTGAGAGAGCAAGACACAACAAGCTCCATTCCACAGAGAGAGAGAGAGAACTACTATCATTATATTTTAAAAACATGGACATTATATTACAACTTGCAATAAGAGAATGGATAAAGAAAAGAGCTAGTCTTGATGCAATTGTGTTACAAAAGCAAGGTCTTGATCCTCGGTTGTATCAACATAAAATCCAATTGAAACCAGATATGCCTCCAATAATCTTACCATGATATTGGATGAATCCCAATTTTTCAAAATAGATAAAGGAAGAACTAGATCGCTTGCTTCGGGTAGGATTTATTATACCAATAGAATATATGAAGTGGGTGTCTCCTATAATTAATAGTTGTTCCTAAGAAGAATAAATAGTTGTGGATCTATGTGGATTTATGGAAACTTAATGCGGCTATTGTTATAGATCCCTTCCATTTACCATTTTTAGACAACATGTTAGATGAAGTGGTCGAACAGGAAATGTATTCCTCTTTCAATGATTTTGATAGATATAACCAGGTATGTATGGTTGATGTAGATGTGCCAAAAACTATGGTTATCACAAATTGGGAAGTATTTGCTTGTATGGCTATGTGGTTTGGACTTTAGAATGCCCCCAATACTTTTTAGTGATGAATGCATCAAATGTTTGCTTCGTATTTGACTAGCTTTATGTGTGCCCTTTTGGATGATTTTTCAATTTTAGGAAAACAGGTGGATCATTTGTAGCATTTATAGCTATGATTTACTCTTCTTGCTATAAGTGTCCCTCCAATGCATTTACAGTCTACAACATGGAAGAAATTAGCTTTGTAGAGTAAAAAATTTTCAAATATTTTGGACCACTTATACTTTAAGTGAAGCATTAAGATGGCTATGCATGGTGGTGGATTCTCCTTTTTGAGAGCTCCATGACAATAGCCTTGTAGTAGAAAATAGAAATCAAGACACTATACACATTACTCTACACAAGGACTATAGAATATGCAAAAAACACACAATACACAGAGAGCACAAACACAGATTTCCTAGGTGTTACAAATGCAAGCAAACTTACATTCTATGGCTGACCATGCCACTATATCTTTTATTGAACATATACAAAGATGTCCAATGGCCATTTGGCCTCTCACATGGAAACTAATGGTAAACATCTCCCACTAAAGGCCATATGGCCAAAGTGACTTTGGGATAAAAAATGATTAATGATAAAGAATAGTTGAGTGTAAGGCATATAAACTATACCACCCGCTTGATGGGCATGTTACACAGTATACAAGTAATTGTGTAAGATCATGAAACAAGTAACCCCCATCAAGTGAAAATAGTTCCAGAAGATATCTTGTGGTAGAGCTTTATTCAAAGCATCTGCAACATTATCTTGAGTATGAAGCTTCTCAAGAATAATGTGCTCAATTTCTAAGCAGTCTTTGATGAAGTGATACGTCACCTCAATATGCTTGGTCTGTGCATGATAGAATCGATTCTTAACCAAAGCAATGGCACTCTAACTATCACTGAGCAAACGAGGTACATGCTGAGGTAGAAGCAAGATGAGAAAGCCACAATGCTTTCTTAGATGCCTCACTTGTTGCAACATGCTCTACTTATGTGGTGGAAATAGTTGTACATTGTTGAAGATGAGATCTCTAAGAGATAGCACCTCCAAAAAAATGAAAAATGTACCTTGATGTAGACTTCTGATTTTCTACACAAGTAGCATAATCAGAATCTATGTTACCAATAATGGATGCCTTTACCTAAGCATAGACACTTGTCCTTAGTGCCACTTAGATATCTCAAAATCATCTTAACTACTTCCCAATGCTTCTTGCTAGGATTAGACATATAATTACTCATAACTCCCACTACAAATGCAATGTCTAGTCTTGTAGCTACCATAGCATACATGAGACTACCATCAACAGACTGATAATGAATTTTGGTCATGAAATTCCTTTTCCTCATCTGATTTGGGGCAATCATCCTTGCTTCAATTACACATATGTGGGTAAAGGTGTACTTAATGCCTTTCCACCTTGCATATTGAACATGTGAAGTACTTTGGATATGTACTCACTTTGAGACAAGTATATGCCTTACCCATATCACAAGTAATGTGTGTGCCAAGGATATGTTTGGCATCCCCCAATTCCTTCATATCAAATTTACACACACACACACACACACACACACACACACACACACACACACACACACATATATATATATATATATATATATATATATATATATATATATATATATATATATATATATATATATATATATATATATATATATATATATATATATATATATATATATATATATATATATATATATATATATATATATATGTACACACACATATACACACATACACACATATATATAGAGTTCTAGGTATATATACACACACATACATACATACATACATACATACATACATACATACATATATACATACATACATATATACGTACGTATGTACGTATGTACGTACATACATACTTACACACACACACACACACACACATATATATATAACATATACACATAGGTATATTACCTTTGAATTACTTCTTTCGACAAACAGAGATGTATATGCTTTGCTCATGATAAATCCTTGATCCTGAAGGTATGTAGTCAGCCTATGGTTCCATGCCCTAGGTGCCTACTTCAATCCATATAGAGCTTTGTTCAATTTACATACATATGTTACCTTGCTTGGATCCTCATAGCCAAGAGGTTGAGACATGTACACGTCCTCTGAAATCCAGCCATTTAGAAATGCTTTACATCCAATTGATACATGTTCCAATTCTTTGATGTAGCCACACTTACCAATACCCTAATGGTTGGCATTTTTACCACAGGTGAGAAGGTTTCTTCATAATCATCTCCTTGGGTTTGTGCAAAACCCTTAGCCACAAGTCTAGCTCTGTACCTGCTTATTGATCCATCAAAATTTCTTTTGATCTTATATATCCATCTAGAACCTATTACCTTCATAGACTCCTTTGGCACTTGCTTCCAAGTGTCATTCTCCTTGAGTGCTTCAATTTTCTCATCCATAGCTTCCTTCCATTCTGTTTTGGTCTTTGCCTCTTCATATGATGATGGATCTTCAAATGACAAGTCTTTTGCAAGATAAATAGAGTGCTTAGTAACTAAGGAAGTGTCATACCCATATCTGATTGGCTTCTTGCTCTCCTTTTGTGATGTTCTGATTGCTTGGTTGGATGATTTAGGTATATCCTCCAACTTCTTCATCTTGATTTTGCCTTTCGACTTCCATGCCTTGAATTCTTATAAGTTGATGATGTCCTCATAATCTGAGTTGATGTCTTCAATCTAATTAGGCTCCTCCTTAGTGAGGCTTGGAAACTCCTCTTCCAAGTCATAAGGTAGTTACTTTCCTGCATTCGCTTTCAAACCAAGAGTCATTCTCATCAAAGACAACATCTCTACTGACCATAAATCCTCTGTTGAAAGGATTATAGAACCTGTATCCTTTCTGATTCAAGTCATACCCTATGAAGATGCACTTTTCTGCCTTAGGGTCTAGCTTACCTCTTATTTGCAAAGAGATATGCACATAAGCAACACATCCAAACATCCTGCAAAGATCAAGTGAAGGTCTTCTACCATGCCATGCTTCATATGGGGTCATCCCATCAAGAGATTTGGATGGCAACCTGTTTACAAGATAAGTGGTAGTAGATACACTCTCTGCCCACAAGTAATTAGGTAATTTTTTCTCTTTTAACATTGACCTAGCTGTTTCAACAATTAATCTATTTCTCCTCTCTGCCACCCCATTTTGCTCAGGGGTATACCTTGTTCTAATTTCTCTCTTGATTCCTCTGTCCTACAAGAATGCATCAAACTTATTTGAGAAGTGCTCACCTCCTCCATCTGACCTTAATCTCTTTAGGTTTCTTCCTGTTTGATTCTCAACAAGTGCAAGATACTTTTTAAAGCAATTGAATACTTCATCTTTGTGCTTCATAAAGTACAATACATTCCACCTATTGAAATCATCAATGAAAGATACATCATACCTTGATCCAGAAATTGAGGGATCCTTACTTGGTCCCCATACATCTGTATGGACAAGCTCTAGGTAGTCCTCATGCATGTAGCCTTTCCTTGAGAAGGGTAACCTATGAGATTTTCCAAAGTGACAAGCACCATATTTATAAATCGTGTTGCTTGGATACATTAGGTATCCCAAGCACACAATGATCTCTACATATTTTTGTTAAGGTTCTTTCACCAACATGCCCTAATCTCTTATGACAGATTTCAAGCTCTGATAGTGTTTGATCTTTGTAGCTATAAAGTGCAATGTTCCTTGTATCCTCAAGTTCAAAGGTGAATAATCTACCTACCTTTTCTCCTTTGGTAATTATCTTGAATCCATGTTGGGGATCCTCCAAAAATGCTCCATATTGGTTGAATCTAACCTGCAAACCCTTTTCCACAATCTATCTAACACTCATCAAATTCTTGGTAATTGTGGGTACATATAGAACCCTACTCAACAAATTTCTATTTCCATCAAAGGTCTTAACATTTCCTACTTTAATCACTGAGTGCTTGGTGTCATCACCTATTTGAAACTTGATGTTTACCCTTTGGTTCCTCAAGGTCAGAGAGAAGAGCTACATTGCCTGCCACATGGTTTGAGCATCTTGAGTCAATGTAGAAAAGATGGTCATCATTTATACCTGGTTTGAATTCAATTCATGATCAGAAGAGAATCTTCTTGCTCCTCTGTATAGTTTTTGTAAGCTTTCCTTGATTTGTAGCCTCCTTGGTAGTTGCTATTGTATTTGTTGTTGTAGTTGTTATTGTATCCTTGATGGTGATTGAATCTTCCTCTTGACTGCGTATATCCACCTCTTTGATATCCTCTACCTCTCTGATTTTTGAAGTTCCTGTAACACTCATCTGTAGTATGATTTGATAATCCAGAAATATTACATGGTGAGCAGTTATAAGGTCTCCCCCTACCTTGCTTACCTCCTCTGCCCCTTCCTCTTAAGGTTCTACCTCTCCCTGCATAGTTGGCTTGGGAGGTAGTTCCTTCATCTTCAACCTTCTTGTTCTTCCCTTTCTCTTTGGACTTACTTTTATCAGTGTATAGGGCAGAAGAGCTATTACCTCTTGATGAATCTCCATTCTTGTTGAGCTTGGCTTCATGGTTAAATAGTTGCCCCATGAGTGTGGTAAGGTCTGGAATCTGCATGTCCATGTACAAGTCCATGGCAGTTGTGAAGCTCTCCCATTTCTCATCAGATTTAATACCATTGATACTTGTCTTACAATTTGCTCCTCTTCAATTTCTTCTCCTATGCTTGCCAATTGATCAACTACATCTTTAACTTTGGTCCCATACTCTGAGATGCCTTGCTTGGGTTGCTTTCTTTGAGTGGTAAACTCAATCCACAATTGGTTCTTCCTAGCCCTTGTGTTGGAAGAGAAATATGAAGACAATGTTTCCCAAGTCTCTTGGGATGTCTTACAGTTCCTAATATGTGGAAGACGAAAACGATAGATTGAGTTAAGTAAGTATGACCTTGCTAATGCATCCTTGGCACACCATGTGTTGAGTCTTTCATGCTCCTCTCTTGTAGGTTGTCCTTTGCTTCTGAATATGGGCATCTCCTCATCTCTTGAGATGTATCCATAAAGAGTTCTTCCTTGCAAGTATGTCTTCATACTCAAGGACCATGCTTGATAGTTGTTCCTGTCCAATTTATCAATGAAAGAAGGAAAACCATCTCCCATTTTACCTCAGCTTTGCTCTGATACCATTGTTGGGAAAGATGGATGGACACTCCAAGAAATGCATAGATACTGCTAGATCATGCTTTGTACCAGCTCTTTGTAGCTTCAGAGTTGAGTTGTGGGCCCTCTTAGCTTTTCAATGACACTATACAAGTGCCTATGTACTTTGGAAATGATGTGAGAAATGATTGAATCAAAATAGACTACATCCAAGTTGAAGGTTCAATGAAAAACCTTCTATTTTTGTTCACATACCTACTGGTTGTTATGCTCAGTGCTTCTAGTACAGTAGGAATGAGAAAAATTCCTTTTGGAGATATCAAATTAGCTTAGTAAGCTAATGATTCCAAGTGGAATCACTTAAAATGATGCACTATACATAGAGCAATCAATTTAGCAATCGAATCATTACCGCCAATTTTTTAGGACCTCTGTAGAGTTTGAATAGTGAGTGCTTCGATGCGTTTTCCTCCTAATCGTCTAAATGAATTTCCTTGAAAATTTGTGAGCATGTAGAGACCTTGAAGCTGATTCCAACAAGCTATAGAACATTGAAAATGATAAAGGAGTGACTGAGATATGAGCTGTACAAGTTGATTGTTATGAGTGACTATGACAGAGAGACCATAGATGAGAAATGTAGATCTATTGTATTAAAGAACAATGTTGTACGAGATCATAGGCTTGATAATCAATTAATAATGATGGTGAGTAGTGTAGGCTACAATGTAAACCTCACTCTCTTACAATTCCAATCAGCAATGGCTCGGAATTGAAGTGATCTTACCTGCGAGTTTTCTAGCCATCTTTTATAGATGTGATGTTTGAATTTGAATTTGAATCCTCCATTGGCTCTCACTAAAAGTAGTTCTCCAATCTAGGAGATATTCCCTCAAATGAAGTCGTGACTTTTCCAACTAATAAGTCCCATGATTTTGGTGGTAGTTACAAATGTTCTCTCAAGTCAAAAAAAGACTTTTACAAATGGTAAAGGACAAAAAACTTCATAGCAATGGTTTCCATGGAGCTTCTATTGATCATAAACTCTAGCCAAATGTGTAGGCTTGAACTTTGCACCAACACCATCTGTATTAGCCACATGGAGTGTCCTAGCAAAGCATACATATCTTCTACACTTGCATCAAGAGCAACAACTTCTACAACTCCACCACTACTGCTGAGTGTCATACTTGCAAGCCATGCTTCATGTTGATCTTTTCCATTGTGTTCATTGCAAACCTTTTCAATTGTATATTAGACCCAAGAACCTGCTATCTGCAGCTTCTGTAATAGATGCAAGAGCACCATTCTCCTGATCAATATCAAGAGCTCGTTGACATAGTCTTATCGAACTGCAAGCTTGCATATGTGCCTTTTCCAAGCCTCTCCAATGTGAGAATCCTTTTCTCCCAGTACATCTATCTGCACCACAAGTCCTGTGCAACACGTAGCCAAGGATTCCTCACTTTTCCCTACTAATGTTAATATATCACCTAACTGCATAGAGCCAACAAAAGACATCCAAGGCCTGATCCTGCAGTGGTGCTAGCCTCAAGATTTTATTCTAACTTTTACTTTTCTCCAAAGACCAAAGGATCATTTTGGACTCTACCACTACCTATATGTAGAGGTCCTTACCATTTAGACATTCATGAATTTACGTATTCAAATCCAACCTTACTGCCAATCTATGAGGAAAAGAGGAACATATCTTATTGTCCACTTGAGGTATATGGCCAAAAACAATTCACATATCATGGCCTACATGTATTTGTGAATGGAATTCCCAAGACACTAGTCACTCTAACTCGTTGTCCTAGGAATCCAAAACCTCCAATCTCAACAATTCAAAGTAATCCTTTGAATAATATTGTCGAACAAAGTCAAAGTTTTTCATAGAGAATCATCTGTAATAGTTCAGAAATGCCCATTTCCATAGATCATACTACAATAGTGTCCACAACTATCACTAGTGTTACCTTTGTACCCTTAAGAGCCACATGGTAATATATGCCTATCTTTGCATTTGGAAATATGTTGATCACTATGCATATGCCAAGTGCACCACCACCACAACCTACCATACCCCCTACCATCCCAACATGGCCACCACAAATGCCATATCCAATGCCAAAATAAAATCAAGTTTCTCAAGCCATGGCACAAAATCAAATGCCCCAACATCAAGTGCCAAGACCATATTTTTGAAGAAGGCTTTATCCTTCCCAAGTGGAAAATTTATGTGGGAGTTCTATGAAGGAAAAGGTGGCACATGTGCACATGAGTCTGATTTTAGGCAAGTGTTGCATGTAGAAAAATTTCATGGCTTCTTCACACACTATGAATTGTTAAGACTTACCTTGAAAAGAACCACATTAGCTTAGTTCTAATCACTAAGCATACATATTTTTTAAAACATAGCCCAAATCCTATGAGCTTTCAAAAGATATTTCTCTAAAATATGATTGTTTCGATTCTTCATTAATAGGACATTTGTCCCATTGTAGATCAAGTGACATGATTGACCTTGTTCTTCAATGATTCAAGAAACTTCTTCAAGTTGCCAATCCAAGAATGATTTAACCTGATTGTTGCTTAAAGACTAATGCAAAAAGCAACATGCCAACCGTTCACACAAGGATAAAGCAAAACTTACATGAGATCATAATTTATTGAAAGAAAACAAAAAAAAAATGTTTTTTTGAGAAGTCATAGTAGAAAACTTAGATGATAATATCTCAATTAACATTATGCTAGATTGAGTGATTCAAGTGTCTAATCCATTCTATTTTTCATGTAGAATCCAAATACAATATCAAAAGTGAATTATTTTGGGTAAAAAGTCAATGAAGAAGCTTGTTCGAAACAGTTAGCTTTCTTTAGTTCACCTCAATGATTCTCAAACTCAATTATGAACTCATCAATGATCTCACATACAAGTCTAAAATAATTCTACTTGTGAATGTTCAACCAAAAAACACACAATAATCCACAGAAAAAGATGTCACAAAGAAATCAATGCAAGAGAGCATATGACAACCAAGAGGAGAGCTCTATTCTCAATAGTGAATGAATACAAATTACTTTCAAGTCTCCCAAATATTCTCATCAATGACTTATATACTTGTCCAAAAATGAGCTATTTTCTCCTAGAGTACTCAACTTCAAGACTTCCAAAATACTATCACTACTCATCTGACTCTAAAAATTTGTAGATAGCTCCAAGGTAACTCAAGGACAAATCTTCCCAGGTTCTTACAAAATTTAGAGCTTTTTAAGTCTTCTTTTCACGGTTATTTACAACTCTCCTGCATGTTAAAAATACAAATTACTAGTGAGGGTTCTCTTTCAAATCTTCATTCAAGATCCTCCCCTTGCTAGACCTTTTGATGTACTCATCAATCTTAATTTTTTTTTCTGGTTCTTTGTCAACTTCTTTGTCTTCTACTCTACACCTATTGAATTCTAGTATATCTTCTCTCATCTGAATCAATATCATTTACCAATTCAATCATGGATTTTCTCCGATTGAAAACTCTTGTGGTGCTTTTGTTGTATTTGGACTCTGATGTTCCAAATATATAGTCTCATAAGCTGATAGTCTTGCCTTAGGACCCTAAGAAACTCTCCCTAAAATATTTGATTCCTTTTCAAAAAATCTATTTGTCAAAGCATCCTCAAAGGTTTGTATATGTACTCTACATAAAAGTGACCCTAGTAAAATAGGCCATTAAACACCATCGATATGAAGCTTCACTCATGTAAAAAAGAAGTGTGATTGTGTGTAGACGATCAAAAGTCTACATAGGGATACATTTATCACTTTGTTGGAGGTGTTATCTCTTTGAGATCTCGTCTTCAAGAATGTATTGTTGTTTCAACTAGAGAAGCAAAGTATGTTGCATCTAGTGAGGCATGTAAGGAAGCGTTGTTGCTTTCTTGTCTTGCTTGTGATATGGGGCTACCTCAGCATGTACCTTGTTTGCTAAGAGTGCCATTGATTTGGGTAAGAATTTAGTCTATCATGCAAAGAACAAGAACATTGAGATGAGGTATCACTTCATTAGAGATGAAGGTTCATACTCAAGATGATGTTGCACATGCTTTGACTAAAGCTCTATGATAAGATAGCTTTTGACATTGTTGTCACTTGATGGGGGTTACTTGATTCATGATCTTGCACAATTCTTTTACACTGTGTAGCATGCCCATCAGGTGCGAGGTATATTTTGTATACTTACACTCAGGTATCCTTTGTCATTCTTTATTTTTTCTTCCCATAGTTCACTTTGGCCATATTGACCTTTAGTAGGAGATTGCTACTATTAATGTCCATGTGAAAGGCCAAATGGCCACCATACACTTTTGTTTATGTTCTTTAATAAAACATATAGTGGCATGATTAACAACAGAATATGAGTTTGATAGCATTTGTGAAATCTGCAAAATTGGTGGTTTAGGTTCTCTCTCTGTGTATTGTGTTTGCATGTTGTTCAAGTCTGTGCACATCACCTAGAATAGGGTTTCAGTACTGTGAGAGAATCAGCGTGAAGCTCTTGCAAAGGGAAATCCATCGTGGTGCATCCCCATTCCACCACTTCGATCTGTGACTCCTTAAGAGCTATTTCATCTTATTGATGCAACCTCTAGTCTAAAGAAACATCAATTTAAACTGATTCCATGTGATGATGCTAAGGTATAAAATGATGCACCAAAAAAGAGGATTTATTTTTTATCTTTGTGTTTTCCTCTACTTCTTTTTTCTTTTACATTATAATTCAACTACCTACTGTAGAAAGGAAGAACACCAAAAAACAAGGCTTGCCAACCAATAGAAATGCAAAGATCAATGAAGAATAAAAAAAAAATGGATTGACATCCAATAGAAATGCAAAGATCAATGAAGAATAAAAAAAAAATTGGATTCATTGAGAAGGCCTTCATATTGATGTCACATGTGATAACTTTATCACCATAAACTTGAACTCTCAAACCCAAACTCATCCTTAAATAGCCCACCATCAAGGAAATATATGCACACATTTTTTATTTGAACCATGGCTTCCAAATGTTAATTAAGGATTCCCTTTAGGATAGTCAAGTGGAATCCTAGAGTTAAATTTTTATTGAGATGTACATACTTTCAAGAAGCCCATGCAGGAGTTTCTTTATTTATATTTCTAGTATCTCAAGGGTGCACAACTTTAGGCATTCATTTTCCTTCTTTTTTTATTTATATATTAAACATGCGTACATGTGATCAATCCCTTTTCTTGGCAATTCCATAATAGGTTCATATGTGTTTCGTTCACTTTTACATGATAATAGTTGTAGCATTGAACACACTTATAGAACGTTTATCATAGCTAAGTCATTAGGAGATATTCATGAAAATGGAACTGAATACCTTTCTCTATAGACATACATTAGCAAAAACTCCAATTCTCTTCCATGTCTTTGATGCATAATTCAATGTTTCTTGATGGAATCAAATTACAAGAACTTCTATTAAACACAACCGTCTTTTTTGCCTTTAGGTTGGCTGAAACAAAGTAACGCTAAAGTTCTTTGCTTAAGAGCAATCCATATGAATTGGGGAAGAATAAATTTCATTAGTCTTTCTTTCTCGAAATGATACTTCCACCTTCTATCATTTCACTACTCAACACGAATACTTCATACTATATGAAAAAGATTACACAAACAAGTGCATAGGGAGTATTTTCGTTTGAGAGGAGAAATAACCTACTTGATATGAGGGATGTAAGTAGAAAGAGGTGAAACTAGAACTCATACTCCTCTCCACTCTCAAATCAAACATACTTACTTTTGCTCTTCTTTTGAATCTTTTTACAAACATACAAACTTTAAATTCTATGAAAGAATTATAATACAAAATTCAAGAGTGATCTTCGGTCAAACTTCCTCTTTGAAAAAAATCAAGGGTGAAATTTTGTATAAGTAGCCTATAATAAACCTCTTTTTGCCATCATGTCTACTTGCCCAACTCTCGATGTGCCATCACACAGAGATCATCTTCTTCGGTTCTCCTCCCAACCACGCCTGAGCATCCAGTTCTCTACATGATGAGTTACCTCTTTTGAAAGGCTCACATGAGAGCCCTAAGAGACTCTCCTATCAAGTCCTCTACCAAATGGGGCAAGATGCCTCAAATGATGCCATGTCGCATATGTGCCATATCACTTAAGAAGTTGTGCATCCATGATGTGATATTTCTTTCCCCTTGAAAGCATTTTCATCCTCGAAAATGTAGCTGAAATGTTTGTAATGGTAGAAGAAAGTTCTCATACTCCCATGAACCCCATGTACTCTATGGTACATGGTCATCTCTGTGTGTTGTTTCTCCATATCCTTCCCCTCAAGAAGCCTCATGAGGGATCACCTCAAGGTGGGAAATTGTCTGAGTGGTGCCTACTATCTCCCATGTATTCTCCACTTCCAAACTATCACTCAAATTACATATATCATCATCAAAATGACCTAAGTCCATGTGATGTATACTCTATGGAGTAATAGTACAAGAAGCAAGTGTAAAGTGCCAATCTCATAAGCTTGATCGTACCATAATGCAGATAATAAACCATAGAATTTTTTGAAATATAGAACAAAGTCCCATAAAAAATGAATCCAAAACCAACTAGAACTAAATGATGGATTTGCCCTCATACCACTCTAGGTGTTCCTAACCTTGAGTGTGCTCACAAGTAATAGTTTAATCTAAACTACCTTGTGACTATGCCAATCCATCATCCTAGCTCATATATAAGAATTTCTTGGTAGTAAAATGAAATCTCTACATTTCACCAACCAAGAAGTCTGTGGTTTGTTATCCTTTATCATCGGACTAAGTTTTGTTGGAAGAGCATCTATTAGCAATAGTGCAAACTCTAATATTTCTCTTCGTTGTAGTTTGCCATGAATGCAAAAAGCATTCCTTTGGAGATTCAAATAATCCATAAGTACCCATCCTTCTAGTTGATGCTCACACATCATCCTCATGATGAAACATCAACTAATAGTTTGGTAACCCAATAGGTCATATATATCCCTATCTCCTAGAAATCCTAAAGAGAAGAATCATACTCAACTCCCAATCTCACTAATGTCAATAACTAGATCATCTCATCTAGTCAAGGACCATCACTAGAAATAAACATAATTGCTTCTCTTTAGAGTCTATAGGTGAGACTCAACCTAACCATCATGATCAATTGATCTCCCTCTTTTCTTTGATAGAAGAGTGCCAATTCTATCTAAAGAACCAACATGATAAAGTGAAACTCTCTCTGTAATCTCCTCTAAGGAAAAGAGCTCTAGTGGTGGAATCTATTCCACTTTCCCTTTCCCTTTGATAGAGATTCTTTTGAATCCAATTGCTCTACTCATCCATAATTAAGAACATGCACATAAGTTCTCAATGCTTTTCCTTCCAAAATATTGGAGAGTGAAAGTCCCATGTGAAGGAAAATTACATTGAAAAGTAGAGGAAATGAACTCCTTTTAAAATAAACTAAAAGATGTTTCTAAACATCTCTTGTCTATAAAGGAAAACATACTTTATTCTTCTCCAAAGAAGAAATCATATTTTCCTTTCCTTTTCCCCTTCGAGTAAGAGGAGATAAAGTGAGATCTCTAAGATAAAGTGAGATCACTCCTAGATCTCTAAACTGATTCTGGCCTTCTCCTTTCTTAAAAGAGAAACTCGTGAATTCATTTGCTTCTCTCTTCCATAAACTAATACATAATTCCTCAGTATATAAAATCCTATGAAGATGGAGAACAAATATCCCATAACTAATGAAGGTGTATGTAGTGAAGAGTGGAGAAAATAAATTCCTTATAAGGGTCAAAGCCCTCTACTAAAATGATCGAAAATGATATGACATGATACCATAAACACATGTGTATCCATACTAAAGAGCTATCTCTGTCAACCATCCTCTATGCATGGATCTATACGGTCCAATCAAAATAATGGAGTTATCCTTCTTGGAAACCACAAAATGAGTGTGATATCAATGGTGTTAAAATCACCTTTCACATTCTCTACCGGAAGAATAAATCTTCCCTAGACTATGAAGGATAACTCCCAATCCTAAGGAGATATCTACTAAGAGCTCTCCTTTGATCTAGTGAGACATGCCGCCATGAATGATGAGTCCTTTTCTCCCTGGCCATAGAAGAAGAGTGCTCAAAGGGAAGTCATTTCCACCATCCCATACTAGTGGAGCCTTCTTCCGATCCATGGGGTCATACCTGCACTAAAACTAATGCATATTCTATATATGTGTAATGGAATATGTAGGTGGACTCTAATGAATCCCATATCCTCAAATCATATCAGAAGACTCAAATGACTCCCATGTCCTCAAAGTAGTATGGTTTGGTTCTAGTCAACATGTGAAAGTGGATATCCCTTTGTATTCCAAATTAACTTGTTCCGAGGTACGAAGATTGAGTCTCAGCACCTCTTTCTAGATCCTGATATACATATATATATTGGGTACCCCAACTATTTCTGACCAAGGGATCTATGCTCTATATCATAGAGCTAGTGCCATGCCTTTGGCCTTACTAACCATCACTCGAATCACATAAGCACCCCTCGATGCTTTCTCATGAAACCCATCCCTATGATCCCATCTTATTGGTTTCCTTAGTAGTGTAGCAAAAATACTTCACCACTTACTCAAGTGATGTGCATGAGTGAAACTAGTCACTCTTTGGGTATTCATCATAAAACTCCACAGTCTCCTACTCATACTGTGAGACTCCTGTGAAGATAAGTAAATCTTCACTACCTTGGAGATTATCATAAATGTATCTCTCGTGCCTCTATGCAACTTCCTATAACCTATAGGATTGCTTGTGCACATTTATAATGGTGAAGATGTATCTCCTTCCCCTTAGCAATCCTATGGTCTAAATCCATAAGGATTATATCTAAGGATCCTATTTCTAATGAAGCTGCCTTATCTATAATGCTTTCATGGTTCTAAGTCCATCAAATACATGCTTACAAGCATGCTAACACCTTACTAATTTTTGGAAAAAAGTAATGTTACCATGCCATATACTGATAGATGGACTTCATAAGCTACAAAAATATAAGATGCTAGCAACAATCTCTTTGTTGCATGACCATGTAGTTCTTGCAATCATCTTTCCTGCAAACAATAAAAAAGTGTACTCCTAGCAAGTTGAGCTGTACTTTTAGAATTAAAACAATGATCAACTTTGATGTATACATTCCAATCCATGCTTCTACATACATAACATGCTAAAACATAAAATAAAAGGCCTAAAAATATGAACCATACATCCTTGAATGGTTTGATATTGGAATCGCATGCATCCAATCCTTTTCAAATAGCTTTGAGATCTCTACACCTTCATCTCTAGGTCGTAACATAAGCTTTAAAGTGTCCAAAAACATCGGATCACTTCCCAAAACATAAAGCATGGTCAAATGATTACCAAAATAATGCAAATTTATCCAAAAAAATGCATATGTAATCCCTCTTTAGACCTGCAAAAGTTTTTTTAGGACCTGAAAATAATGATAGACTATAACGTACATAATGTGCAAGTGGATCGAAGTGAAATTACTTCAATCACCTTCCCAATTTGTAAGATATGGCTCCCGGAAGGTAGTTGCCAAAAATTGGTCAGACTTTGCAGACCTCCATAGACATGCAAAAGAACATAATTTCCATTTTTTTTTTTCATAACCTAAAATAAGATCTTGTGCTCTTCGAAGTGAGCCATAGCATGTCCAATTTGGAGTCTCTTAGCCCAAGATATGGCCTCTCCAAGCGTGACATGCCAACTGGTGGAGGAGTTGGAAAAAGTGTGAAAATGTGATTTTTGGAGTGCCTAAAATCATTTTTCCATCAAGAAAATCCTAGAATTATCCATAACATTAGAGAGTAGTATATAATGATTCTTGGGCCTATTTTCACCTTTCCAAGTCCTTCCTTGTTGCATGCTAATTTTCTCCCCAAAAGAGGCATAAACCAAGATTTCTACTTTCTTGTAAAAGTTAGATGGGAGATTTTAGCAAGCATTTAATCCACTCAATGTGGTTTTTTCTTGGATTTTCTCATTTTCCATAGCAATAGATACACCACACTTCATGTATGTATGCACGAATCCATGGGAAGCCTCTTAAATGGTCTCTTTTTGTACTCCCAAAAGTGGAGTTTGGCTAAATTAGCACTTGAAATTTTTCTAAAAAGTGTGGAAAGGGGGTTTTTGAGGAAGAAAATTTCCTCAACTTATTTTTTTCATGAATCTAATGATTCCATTGTGAAGTCCATATGACATACTCTCATTATATATACTTTTTCCCATTCATCCATACCTAATGCACCTTTTTTTTTCCTCTCCCAAAATGGAAACTTATTAAATTTAGGTGTTGGAATTCTTCTCAAACAGTGATGGAAGGGGGTCTTGTGGAGCTTCAAACTCCCATCATACTAAGCCAATTTTTGTGTTTTTGCTTTTATATGGAAGTCCATTCAGTATACTATATGTATGCACGATTTTTCCCATCAATCTATGAAAAATCGTGCTTCATTTTCCTTTCCCAAAATGGCTATTTATAAAAAATAGCACCTACAATAAAAATCATGAACATGGCTACGTTGGAGATACCTAAAGCTTACTCTTTCTTGAAATTTGAGGGAATCCTTGATTCAAAATGAGAGTATATATCTCATTCTCTCCATATGCATGATTTCCCTCAAAGGGCTTGGCCCCCTAAACCTTTGTTATCCTTCTCAACAATAGAGATTTTACAGAAATTCAAAAACACCCAGACCTGGAACTTGAGGCCATAAATCCTTGCTAATTGCATAGAGGAAAGTATCATCTTTGATTGCTCCTTGTTTTGCTTTGATGATCATCTCATCCCTCTCACATCCGTGTGTGGGCATTTGATGTGTGGACATCAACAATGCACATCGACTCATTTCTCAACCACTTCTCTAATATTGATGGTCCTGTGTGATTGATGATTTCGAGGAGCATGCTGATGTATCTTCAATGGCTTGGTGGCACCTTCAATGCTTGAATAAGATGCATAATTTTTCTACTCCACGTTTCATATTCCTATGAAGAACACAAGCAGTTGAAAGGCCACAGGAGGCATTGTGTTATAATTTAACTCATGCAGAATATATGCACAAGCTTGCATGCTCCAATCGATAAGGCATATGCATTTGTAGTAGAGATCGTGAGCTCAAATCTTGAGCATTGTGTCTTCGTGTGGCCAATCGTAGTGTCCTGATCGCTGCTCTTATACCATTGTAATAAACCTCTTTTTGCCATCATGTCTACTAGCCAAGCTCTTCATTGACCTGCCATCACACAGAGCTCATCTTCTTTGGTTCTCCTCCTAGCCATGCTCGAGAGTCTAGTTCTCTACATGATGAGTTACCTCTTTTGAAAGGCTCACATGAGAGTCGTAATAGAATCTCCTCTCAAGTTCTCTACCAAGTGGGGCAAGATGCCTCAAATGATACCATGTCGCATATGTGCCATTTCACTTAAGAAGTTGTGCATCCATGATGTGAGATAGCTTGTCAAATAAAGTTGTCAATCATTTAAGGACTTCTATTTAGGTTCAAGTCACATGAGAGATGTTGCTACCTATCCTTTATGGATAGGAGCAATCTTCTAGACATTATGCCCATTTGTCTAAAATATATTGTAGTATAAAGCTGAAGAAAAAATGATCCACATCTTAAGAAAGGAATGAATGAACGAATTATAAGTCTTATTCTTTGGATGACAAGGAGATTGGTGCAAAGTCTCATGATATTTTCATCACTTAGTGAATATAGCCTCATAGTCAAATGATGAAGCCTACTAGGGACATATCATACATCAAGCTATCCAGTTGAGAATGAGATGGAGTCTTCGAGCCAAACACGAGGAATCAAAACTTAAAAACTAAGAAGGAAGATGTTGAGTAATGTAGTGAATGTGGGGTAGGAATGGTGTGTGGACTAGAGGCTTTCTAGTCATTACAAGGATGGAGAAGGAGACCAAATAAACACAAGAAAAATGGGGAGATAAGAACTCATGATGTGTAGGGTCATGAGGGGTACAACATCATCTAAGAAATGGTGTTTTTCCATCCTAGAGGAGATCGAGCATTGGTTGATGTAGGATCAACTCAATGTCTTGTATGTTTGAAATCCGCACACCAAAGCAATTTGAATCCTTTGAAGTTTCCTTCTTAGAGAGAGAGAGAGAGGGAGAGAGAGATGGATAGATTGTGAAATGAAGATAGATGATTATGTGTGCTACTAATCTCTCATTCCCTTTATCCTCCCCCTCTCTATATTGATCTATTGTGGACATGCGGCCATCATGCACACTCAATCTACTACCTATTTAGGAACCTTAGACCTATGAGCTCAGGAGGGAGGGAGAGAGAGAGAAAGAAATAGAGAGAGAGAGAGCTCAACTATATACAAGGATGTAGAAGGAGACCCAATAAACACAAGGAAGCAGAATGGGGAGATAAGAACTCATGAATTGTAGGGTGATGAGAGGTGCAACATCAGCTAAGAAATGGTGACGATGGAAGAGATTGAGCATTGGTTGATGTAGGATCAGCTCAATGTCTTGTATGTTTGAAGCTGACACACCAAATCAAATTGAATCCTTTGAAGTTGCCTTCTTAGAGAGAGAGAGAGATAGTGCCATTATATTTTAAAACCATGGATATTATATTACAACTTGCAATAAGAGAATGGCAAAAGAAAAGGTCTTCTCTTCATGCAATTGTGTTACAGAAGATATGTTTGGGATTATTTAGATATGCAAGGTCTTGATCCTCTGTTGTATCAACATAAAATCCAATTGAAACCATATATGCCTCCAATAATCTAACCACAATATTGGATGAATCCCAATTTTGGTAAATAGATAAATTAAGAACTAGATCGCTTGCTTTGGGGTAGGATTTATTGTACCAATTAAATATATGAAGTGGTTGTCTCCTGTGTTTATTTTTCCTAAGAAGAAAAAATAGTTGTGGATCTATGTGGATTGGAAACTTAATGCGGTTATTGTTCCAGATCCCTTCCATTTACCACTTTTAGACACCATGTTAGATGAAGTGGCCGAATAGGAATATGTATTCCTCTTTCAATGATTTTGGTGGATATAACAAAGTATGTATGGTTGATGTAGATGTGCCAAAAACTATGGTTATCACAAATTGGGAAGTATTTGCTTGTACAATTATGTGGTTGAGACTTCAGAATGCCCCCAATACTTTTCAATGATGCATGCATCAAATGTTTGGTCCATATTTGACTAGCTTTACAAGAGTCCTTTTGGATGATTTTTCGATTTTAGGAGAAGAGGTGGATCATTTGTAGTAGTTGTAGCTATGCTTTACTCAATGTAGAGAAGGTCACCTTTGTTTGATTCCCATAAAGTTTACTTTTGGAGTGAAGTTCAGTAAATTATTTGGTCACATTATTTCCCAATAAGGTATTTCAATTGATCTAGATAAGATCAAAGTAGTTGTGCAAGCCTCACCTCCCGAATCATCCAAGGAAGTCTTATGTTTTTTGAGTCAAATTCAATGTCACAATGTCCGCTTCCAGTGTCTTGCTTACATTCTTATACCCCATTGGCTCATGCCAAAAAAAGTGACTTCCATTGGGAGAGTGAGTGTAATTTGGCTTTTCGTAGATTGAAAGTGCTCTTAACTAAAGCACTAGTGTCATTCTCCAAACTAGGAAAAACCATTCCTTGTCTTTGTGGATGTGTCTGATGCAGCTATTGGTAGTGACCTGATGCAAAAATCTGGACGAACATGGCACTGACTCATCTATTATGCAAGACAACACTTGACAAGTGCTAAGAATAACAATTCAATGAATAAAGATGAATGCTTGGGGTTAATATGTTCAATTAAGAAATTCCTACACTATTTATTGGCATGAGCTTTTCCTTTTCAAGTGGATAATTGGGATTTGTTGTATCTGGTTAAGCAACAAAACCTAGTAGGTGAACTCGTATTCACAAGAGTTTAACTATGAAGTGGTGCATTGACCAAGATCTTGCCATGTAATGGTCGACTCAATAAGGGCAAGCCTCTAAACGTGATCAATGATTCTTTTTTGGATGAGAAAATCTTCATGTTGTGAATGTATCTGAGCCTAAATTAGGTAAACCTACTTGATATAATGGAATGATGTCATTTCTTGCTCTGATGTATTTTAAAGTCCACGATATGGAAGAAATTAGCTTTCCAAAGTAAAAAAACTTTCAAACATTTTGGACCACTTACACTTTAAGTGAAGTATTGAGATGGCTATGCACGATAGTGGATTCTCCTTTTTGAGAGCTCCATGATGATACCATGTTAGTCCTGATTTGATACCATGTTAGATTAAAAATAGAGATCCAGACACTGCACAAGAGCTATAGGATATGCAAAAAGCACACAATGCACAGAGAGCACGAGCACACTTTTCTTGGGTGTTACAAATGCGAGTGAACTTATATTTTGTGGCTGACCACGCCACTATATCTTTTATTAGACAGCATATACAAAGATGTCGAATGGCCATTTGGATTTTGAGAAGTAGCCTGTCGAATAGAGTTGTTGATCAGTTAGGGGCCTCTACTTAGGCTCTAGGCTCAAGTCACATGAGAGATGTTGTTGCCTATCCTTTATGAATAGGAACAATCTTCTAGACATTATGCCCATCTGTCTAAAATATATTGTAGCATAAAGGTGAAGAAAAAACACTCCACATCTTAAGAAAGGAATGAATAAAGGAATTGAAAGTCTTAGTATTTGGATGACAAGGAGATTGGTGCAAAGTCTCATGATATTTTCATCACTTAGTGAATACAACCTCATAGTAGAATGATGAAGCTTAGTAAGAACATATGGGCCTTTGGGTGGGCGATCCGACAAACGAATGGGCCTTGTGCTGCTGTCACCTTGAAAGGGCAGTTGATCGGTTAAACCTTTAGGCTGTTGTATGCTCTCAAGAGGTGGAAAATTTGTTCTTAATTTATAAAATTGTTCTTATTTTATAAAATTCTTGTTCTTATTTGTCAAAAGGTGGAAAAAATGTTCTTAGTTTATAAAATTCATATGTAAATCTCTGCATGCATGAAGATCTTTAATTATATAGACCAGCATGACTTTTTGTGTCCTTTGACAAGTCTATCCATGCAATACATGATTGAACTCTTGCAAGAGCAAGGTCCACGTCTTGAAAGAGCAAGGTCCAAGGTCTTAAATTTGAAGGCATACAAGAAGTGATCTTCATGTTAGTGGTCTTGCTTGATATAGAAAACAATGGTAGAGATAGCCTACCTTTTCAGATTTTACATGACGGTTTTCACACATTGCCACTTGGGCACATTCTTATTTCTAGTAATGGATACTCTTTGAAAATTGTAATGTCTATGAATAGCCAAGATGACTTATGACACTAAAAAGCTATGAATTGATGAACTTAATAGAATGTCGATGTGCTGCAATATACGTAAAAACTAAGAATGAAGATGTTGAGTAGTGTAGTGAATGGTGTGTGGATTAGAGGCATTCTAGTCAATACAAGCATGTAGAAGGAGACCAAATAAACACAAGGAAGCAAAATGGGGAGATAAGGACTCATGAAGTGTAGGGTGATGAGGGGCACACCATCATCTAAGAAATGGTGGTTTTTCCGGCATCCTAGAGGAGATCGAGCATTGGTTGATGTAGGATCAGCTCAATGTCTTGTATGTTTGAAACCGGCACACCAAAGCAATTTGAATCCTTTGAAGTTGCCTTCTTAGAGAGAGAGAGAGAGAGAGAGAGAGAGAGAGAGAGAGCTAGTGCCTTATATTTAAAACCATGGACATTATGTTACAACTTGCAATAAGAGAATGGCGAAAGAAAAGATCTCGTCTTCATGCAATTGTGTTACAAAAGATATGCTTGGGATTACTTACATATGCAAGGTCTTCATCCTTGGTTGTATCAACATAAAATCCAATTGAAACCACATGTGCCTCCAATAATCTAACCACGATATTGGATGAATCCCAGTTTTGCAAAATAGATAAAGGAAGTGCTTCGGGGTAGGATTTATTGTACCTATTGAAAATATGAAATGAGTGTCTCCTATATTTATTGCTCCTAAGAAGAACAAATAGTTGTGGATCTATGTGGATTATTGGAAACTTAATGTGGCTATTTTTCAGGATCCCTTCCATTTATCATTTTTAGACACCATGTTAGATGAAGTGGGCGAACAAGAAATGTATTCCTCTTTTCAATGATTTTAGTGGATATAACCAGGTGCGTATGGTTGATGTAGATGTGCCAAGAACTATGGTTATGACAAATTGGGAAGTGTTTGCTTGTACGGTTATGTGGTTCAGACTTCAAAATGCCCCCAATACTTTTCAGTGATGCATGCATCAAATGTTTGCTCCATATTTGACTAGCTTGATGCGAGTCCTTTTGGATGATTTTTCAATTTTAGGAAAACAGATGGATCATTTGTAGCGTTTGTAGCTCTGCTTTACTCAATGTAGAGAATGTCACCTTTGTTTGATTCCCATGAAGTTTATTTTTGGAGTGAAGTTTGATAAATTATTCGATCACATTATTTCCCAGGAAGGCATTTCAATTGATCTAGCTAAGATCAAAGTAGTTGTGTACGCCTCACCTCCCGGATCATCCAAGGAAGTCTTTCGTTTTTTGGGTCAAATTCAATGGCACAATGGCCACTTTCAGTGTCTTGCTCACATTGCTATACCCCATTGTCTCGTGCCAAAATAAGTGACTTCCATTGGGATAGTGAGTGTAATTTGGATTTTCATAGATTGAAAGCACTCTTAACTAAAGCACCAATGTCATGATCCAAACTAGGCAAAACCATTCCATGTCTTTGTGGATGTGTCTAGCTATTGGTAGTGTTCTGATGCAAAAATCTGGACGAACTTGGCATTGACTTGCCTATTATGAAAGACAACACTTGACAAGTGTTAAGAATAACTATTCAATTAGTAAAGATGAATGCTTGGGGTTAATATATTCAATTAAGAAATTCCTACACGATTTATTGGCATGACCTTTTTCTTTTCATGTGGATAATTGGGATTTGTTGTATTTGGTTAAACAACAAAACCTAGTAGGTAAACTTGTGTGGTGGGCGCTGTATTTGCAAGAGTTTGACTATGAAGTGGTCCATTGACTAGGATCTTGCCATGTAATGGCCGATTGGATAATGGCAAGCCTTTGAATGCGTCTTTTTGGGATGTATAAAATTCTCATGTTGTGGATGTATCTGAGCCTAAATCAAGTAAACCTACTTGGTATAATGGAATGATGTCGTTTCTTGCTATAGGTGTCCCTCCGATGCATTTACAATCTATGACACAGAAGAAATTAGCTTTGCAAAGTAAAACATTTTCAAATATTTTGGACCACTTATATTTTAAGTGAAGTATTGAGATGAGTATCCATGGCGGTGGATTCTCCTTTTCGAGAGCTCCACGATGATACCCTTGTAGTAGAAAAAAGGATCCAGACACTGCACAAGGGCTATAGAATATGTAGAAAGCACACAATAGTACACAGAGAGAATGAATACAGATTTTCTGGGTGTTACAAATGTGGGCGAACCTACATTTTGTGGCTGACCACACCAATATATCTTTTATTAGACAACATATACAAAGATTTCCATTAGCCATTTGGCTTTTGAGAAGTAGCCTATGTAATAGAGTTGTCGATCATTTAAGGCCCTCTACTTAGGTTCAGGTCACATGAGGGATGTTGCTACCTATCCTTTATGGATAGGAACAATCTTCTAGACATTATGCCCATTTGTCTAAAATATATTGTAATATAAAGCTGAAGAAAAGACACTCCACATCTTAAGAAAGGAATGAATAAACAAATTTAAAGGTTCAAAGATAGCAGCAGAAGAATGCTTGTACAATTATGTGGTTGAGACTTGAGAATGCCCCCAATACTTTTCAGTGATGCATGCATCAAATGTTTGCTCCATATTTGACTAGATTTACACAAGTCCTTTTGGATGATTTTTCGATTTTAGGAAAAGAGGTGGATCATTTGTAGTAGTTGTAGCTATGCTTTACTCAATGTAGAGAAGGTCACCTTTGTTTGATTCCCATAAAGTTTATTTTTGGAGTGAACTTTGGTAAATTATTTGGTCACATTATTTCCGAGGAAGGTATTTCAATTGATCTAGATAAGAGCATTCATAGCTATTGTATTTCAATAGCTACAAATGATGTAGATTTCATCGCTATTGTATTTCCCAGGAAATTATTTCAATTGATCTAGATAAGATCATTTGTAGTTTGGTAAATTATTTGGTCACATTATTTCCCAGGAAGGTATTTCAATTGATCATTTGTAGCAGTTGTAGCTATGCTTTACTCAATGTAGAGAAGATCACCTTTGTTTGATTCCCATAAAGTTTATTTTTGGAGTGAAGTTTGGTAAATTATTTGGTCACAATATTTCCCAGGAAGGTATTTTCAATTGATCTAGATAAGATCAAAGTAGTTGTGCAAGCCTCACCTCTGGAATCATCCAAGGAAGTCTTATGTTTTTTGGGTCAAATTCAATGGCACAACGTCCGCTTCCAATGTCTTGCTTACATTGTTATACCCCATTGGCTCATGCCAAAACAAGTGACTTCCATTGGGGTAGTGAGTGTAATTTGGCTTTTTGTAGATTGAAAGTGCTCTTAACTAAAGCACCAGTGGTCATGCTCCAAACTAGGCAAAACCATTCCTTCTCTTTGTGGATGTGCCTGATGCAGCTATTGGTAGTGTCCTGATGCAAAAATCTGGACGAACATGGCACTGACTCATCTATTATGCAAGACAACACTTGACAAGTGCAAAGAATAACTATTCAATGACTAAAGATGAGTGCTTGGGGTTAATATATTCAATTAATAAATTCATACACTTTTTATTGCCATGAACTTTTCCTTTTTCAAGTGGATAATTGGGATTTGTTGTATCTGGTTAAGCAACAAAACCTAGTAGGTAAACTTGTATTTGCAAGAGTTTGACTATGAATTGGTCCATTGACGAGGATCTTCACATGTAATGGCCGAGTGGATAATGGCAAGCCTCTAAACGCATCTTTTTGGGATGTATAAAATTCTCATGTTGTGGATGTATCTGAGCCTAAATGAGGTTAACCTACTTGATATAATGGAATGATGTCGTTTCTTGCTACAGGTGTCCCTCCGATGCATTTACAGTCTACGACATGAAAGAAATTAGCTTTGCAGAGTACAACATTTTCAAATATTTTGGACCACTTATACTTTAAGTGAAGTATTGAGATGGCTATGCACAGTGGTGGATTCTCCTTTTCGAGAGCTCCACGATGATACCCTTGTAGTAGAAAACAAAGATCCAGACACTACACAAGGACTATAGAATATGCACAAAGCACACAATATTACATAGAGAGCACGAACATAGATTTCTTGGGTGTTACAAATGCGGGCGAACCTATATTTTGTGGCTGACCACACCAATATATCTTTTATTAGACAACATATACAAAGATGTCCATCAGCCATTTGGCTTTTGAGAAGTAGCCTATGTAATAGAGGTATCGATCATTATGCCCATTTGTCTAAAGTATATTGTAATATAAAGCTGAAGAAAAGACACTCCACATCTTAAGAAAGGAATGAATAAACGAATTTAAAGGTTCAAAGATAGCAACAAATGAATGCTTGTACAGTTATGTAGTTGAGACTTCCGAATGCCTCCAATACTTTTCAGTGATGCATGCATCAAATGTTTGCTCCATATTTGACTAGATTTACACAAGTCCTTTTGGATGATTTTTCGATTTTAGGAAAAGAGGTGGATCATTTGTAGCAGTTGTAGCTATGCTTTACTCAATGTAGAGAAGGTCACCTTTGTTTGATTCCCATAAAGTTTATTTTTGGAGTGAAATTTGGTAAATTATTCGATCAAATTATTTCCAAGGAAGGCATTTCACTTGATCTAGATAAGATCAAAGTAGTTGTGTAAGACTCACCTCCCGCATCATCCAAGGAAGTCTTTCGTTTTTTAGCCAAATTCAATGGCACAACGACCACTTCCAATGTCTTGCTCACATTGCTATACCCCATTGGCTCGTGCCAAAATAAGAGACTTCCATTGGGATAGTGAGTGTAATTTGGCTTTTCATAGATTGAAAGCACTCTTAACTAAAGCACCGATGTCATGATCCAAACTAGGCAAACCCATTCCATGTCTTTGTGGATGTTTCTAGCTATTGGTAGTGTTCTGATGCAAAAATATGGACGAACTTGGCATTGACTTGTCTATTATGCAAGACAACACTTGACAAGTGCTAAGAATAACTATTCAATGACTAAAGATGAATGCTTGGGGTTAATATATTCAATTAAGAAAATCCTAAACGATTTATTGGCATGACCTTTTTCTTTTCATGTGGATAATCGGGATTTGTTGTATTTGATTAAGCAACAAAACCTAGTAGGT